>JADLZN010006826.1:0-163193 GCA_018155175.1 Sinocyclocheilus anophthalmus
TGCTCCCGGTGCCTATTTTATATTCGCACCGGTAGTGACGTCATGGCTGGCGCCGGCCAACGAGTTGGTGTTTTTTTTTCAATGTATGCTTCAGACACGGGTCACGACGAGTCGTTCCCCATTGCGACCCCTAGAGGATGCAGTTCGAATTTCCCATGAAAGGGAACGGCAACATTTTAGAGTGGCCTTTTTTAATTGTGGCCAGCCTAAGGCACACCTTTGCAATAATCATGCTGTCTAATCAGCAACTTGATATGCCACACCTGTGAGGTGTATGGATTATCTCGGCAAAGGAGAAAGTGCTCACTAACTCAAATTGACAGATTTGTGAACAATATTTGAGAGAAATATGCTTTTTGTGTACATAGAAAAAGTCTTAGATCTTTGCGTTCCGGTCATTAAAAATGGGGGCAAAAACAAATGTGTTGCGTTTATATTTTTGTTCAGTTTGGTATGTGTTGTGTATATAATCTATATATATAGATAGGATTTGATTATATATAAAATATACAGTAGTCACCCTTGGAAGTGATCAAAAGTGAACTTGCATTCAATACGTTCTTGTCTTAAGACAACTTTGATTAACTTTTTTGATCCACTTCAAATGTTGACTACTGTATACATAATCAAAATCACAATATATAAACAACATTTTGACTTTCTGTCAATTCTGAGTTTACATCTCACAATTCATTTTTGAATTGAATGTTGAATGTGGATGTTTTTTCCAAGTTTACATCTTACAATTCTGCATTTATATTTCACAATTTGTGGTTTATAGTTATTTCCGCACAATATATTCTGTCTGATTTGTAAATCAGCTGCTTGCAAGATCAAAAAGTCGCATTTTTTTTTTTTTTTTATCATTTGGTGGAAACAAGCTTCCATAAGTCCAAGATGATGTTGACTGAAAGGAAACTTTGTTTCAAATGCAAAGCAAAGTTATTAAATTCTGATGAAAGATCACTTTTTGTCCTTTGGAATAACGCCACTAGGATGTTTGGAAAAGCTTCAACACTGTAGAATTTGTTGCCAAGATACAAGAATTCAGAAAATATTCATGAATATATGTTTTGGAAATCCAAGGTTATAAGTCAATCAAATAAACAGCGACCACCCACTGATGCAATTAGTTAAAATAACGTAACATCTCCTGGGATTTCTGACAAACTTAAAAATATGTACTTGCAAACATGACAATAGCTTAAGGCTGGGGCGTTGGGCACAGGCCCGCCCACTCTGATGTTTATTACACATGTATAATATTTGTTAAATAATTGTTTAATCTATTTTAACACAATTAGAGAACTATTATAACATCTCAAATAAATAAAATGTGTTTTTGTATAATTTCTGATGAGTTTGATTGACAGCAGTGTTAGCCAATTGTTATGCAGGCTGTTTCTGGCATGTCGCGCATGTAAATTTGTGCCTGTTCACCCATTCAGTTGGACTGTAATTTGCAGCTGTGTTCGAAAACAGCAGCAATGCATAATTCTGTAAAAGACTTAAACTCACACTGACGAGGGAGAGAGCCATTCCATCAGTCCTCAAGTAAAGGTAAGACGTTCAGTTCCACGCGAACCGGTGAAGCCGGGTAACACTACTGTCAGGCCGATTATGAACGTCTCGGGTTACTTATGTAACCATGGTTCCCTGAGTAGGGAACGAGACACTGCATCCTCTAAGAGTCGCTATGGGGAACGCCTCGTCGTAACCCGTGTCTGAAGCATACATCGAAAAAACACCAGCAACACGTTGGCCGGCGACAGCCAAGACGTCACTACCAGTGCGACTATAGTATAAATAGACGCCTGGAGCTAAATCATTCACTTTTTCGTCTGAAGCTTGCGTCCGCAGCATGGCAAGAAGCCTAGAGGATGCAGTGTCTCGTTACTCAGGGAACCATGGTTACATAAATAAACTGAGATGTTCCCTTTCATGGGAACTTCGAACTGCGTCCTCTAGGGGTCGCTATGGGGAATGGTATACCCACGCCACCATGCTGAGGGTAGTGCAAGCCAGAACCCTGGCGAGCACTTAGTACCAACTCTACCATATTGCTATGTGAGTCGCCCCTGGGACGTTAGACGGCCGTCAGTGACGTTACTCCCTACTGCCAAAGTCCTAGGCTACATACCCCAAAATACTTACCGGTTAGGGCCAGACTCCTGGGCCCGGGATAGAGCTCAAGACTTGGAATCAGGATAGATTCCTTTAAGGGAATACGACCAAGAGCATAGAATCATACTAGTCTTGGCCTGTCACACAGGGGCTAATGCATGTTTCTCTTTGTATGTGCTGAAGGAATTGTCTCAACAGACCCTTAGTAGCAACTCCCTGTTAAGTAGGTATCCAGAGGATACATAGGAGGATGGTGCCCAAGGCGGAACCAGGGTTTTAAACCACTCAAAAAGAGAACATAGTCTTTGCGCGTAGCTCTTACCATAAATGATTTTAGAAAAGTGGGCAAAGCATAACTTGCACACTTACCACTTATGTGGATTTTTATAAAGTGAGCAAAGCATAACGTGCACACTTACAACTTACGTGGATTTTAGAAAGTGGGCAAAGCCTAACGTGTAACACACTTTAATACCGTTTCTAAGGGTTCCTCGTGCACCCTAACCTCAGTCAGTGGAGATTGGTGGTTACAGGGGAATTAGGAAGGGTTCGGGTTAGGGTTAGGGTTAGGTTAGAAAAGGGTAGATGTTACCCCCTAGGGACGAGTTTGGATACCTAAGTAATTATTGCTCTGATCCGGACGAAAGCGCTGACGCCTTGTCTGGATCATATCCCTCAGGTCTTGCCTACCTCCCTTTGACCCACGATACTTCATACCCCTACCCGCAGGCGGAGGAGGAACGCGAGTCGTGACACTAGCTTTCTGTGCTCGTTTCTGATCCTCAAATCGAGACGGGCCAGCACCCCTGGGTTGTTCGGGCTCCGACCTGGACCTTCGTGGAATGAAGGTTTTAAAGGCCGCTGAGCGCGCCTTCGCCTCCCTGAACTTTTCGACGACCGTCTCAACGGATGTACCAAAAAGTTCAGAGGGCGAAACCGGGGCATCGAGAAGAAAACCCCTTTCTTTCCCGATGTCTGCCAGGTTTACCCACAGCTTCCTCTCCGTTACTACCATCGCCGCCATAGATCTGCCCCTGGCAGAGGCAGCCTGCTTAGTAGCACGGAGAGCAAGATCCGTGGTGCGGCACAACTCAGCCATCTCATCAGAAGAACGGCCCTCGCCTTTATCCAGGTCTTTCAGCAGATCAGCCTGGAATGCCTGGAGCACCGCCATCGTGTGCAACGAAGTGACAGCCTGACCTGCTGCTGTGTATGCCTTGCCATTCAATTTAGATGTTGCTTGAAGGGGCACGGATGGCAAGGATGGAGTTTTGAGAGATGATGTCTCTCCCTTAGAGAGATAGCTAGCTAGCGTCTCTTATACAGGGGGCATTTTCTCATAGCCGTTTTCGCGCATCTCCACGATATTCGGTATAACTGGTATGCTGAAACCGATGGATGCGTGAGGAAAACGGCCTCTTCCATTCCTTCTCGATCTCAGTATGGAAGTCAGAAAGGAAAGGAAGGCTCATCTGAGCTGGAGGGTTATGGGCAGAAAGATAACGTTCGTCGTGACGACCTCGCGACGCCACTTCCTTAGTGCGCTTCCATGGCAAGTCAAGTCTTGCTGTGGCGCGATCCATAACCTCTAAGAGCTTGTCATACGCAGGGCAGGAGGATTGAGAAGGCTCAGCCTCAGCTTCTTCGCTCTCTTCATCTATTTCCTGCTCTTTCTGGGCTGGACCCAGCAGAGCACGGGCCCCTGGATCAGATGATGTTAAAGAGAGAACATCATCCTCCAGCGGCTCTCTCTCGTGCACAGCCGACGATCGCGAGAGGGAAAGCCCCTCTTTAAAATCATCGGCCAGGTCCACCTGAGATCCCCACGAGCTCATTCTCCTCCGTGCCTCAGCAGCGGCGGTTCCTGGATCGCGGGAAGCAGGTGGCTGCCCCTCTTTACTTGAAAAGAGAGACCAACGAGAACGGAGCTTTTTTATTGGAAAAAAAAAACTTGCAATGCACGCAGATTGCCCCCTAGAGGACATCGCGTGCGTGCTCCTCGCCCAAACAAACAAAAAAAACACCCCATAGATTGTGTGTGTCATCTGGTGTCAAATAGCGATGACACGGATGCACACACCTTCTAAATGCTGTACTAGTGCTCGCCATAATAAATAGCGATAGCTCTTACTTTTTCTTTGGAAATGCACGCTTCAAACAGAACAGCCAATGAAGACGAAGAAGAGAATGATGCGTAGCTCCCGGCGCCTATTTATACTAAAGTCACACCGGTAGTGACGTCATGGTGCGCCTCCAACGAGTTGTTGTTTTTTCAATGTATGCTTCAGACACCGGTCACGCTGAGGGCGTTCCCCATAGTGACCCCTAGAGGACGCAGTTCGAAGTTCCCATGAAAGGGAATGTCATTTGAGCTCAGTCAGTGTTTTCAGTCGGTGTTCAAAGTCGTTTGGTGTGCGGTGTCTAAATAATTTAAGACCAGTTGTTGCCAGTCGTCCTCACTATTTATTTATTTTTTATATATAATTTTTGTGACTGATGCCAGCGATTAACTGCGCTTGTTTCCTAATTTGTAGGCCTATTATTTTAAATAATGAATTAACAAAAAAATAAAAAATAAATAAAAAATCACAAAACATGACATTTCTGCAGAAAATAATATTGTAACGATTTGGCATTTCCAATTAATATAGGCCTGTTACATTCTTATTTTTATTAGGCCTATTTTTATTATTATTAAGTTACTTTTATTATTAAAATAATATTAGGCTACAATTAATTTGCCCCGTAATATTTTCATAGCGCATCACCAATCCACATTTATACAATGAATTATAGGCCTGTAATAAAAATTATTAACACTGCAGTCATCAATGAAAAAGCTTCATTTCAGCACCGACTTTAAAAAAAAGAAAAAAACCTGTTTAACACGATATAGCCTACGTTTCTTCTGCCTTTATTTATTTATTTATTTTTTTAAATTTCCACTAGCCTATGTTCACAAGAGAAATATTAAGGGAGTAAATTAAAACATTTAGCTATATAGGCTACCATTATCAGCATATGAAGTAGATTAGTCTCTGAGAGAATATGCGCCGTTAATGCAGCGTCAGATACTGAAAGCGCCATCAGTTTTTACTTTCACTTTCTAGTGAATCGACTGAGATTAAGAGGTTCACCGCATAACTGGTAAAAAATGTATAGCCTGAATGCACTGTAAGTCGCTTTGGATAAAAGCATCTGCTAAATGCATAAATTAAATTAATTATTAACTCTTGCACGAAGTTTGCACGTTGCTTGTGTGAGATCCATTGGCTTGCCTTCCTGGTTTAAAACAAATATTTACAATATTGCGACATATAACCAGCCCCCCAACCCACCCACCATTGAGTTCGCGGTTGGGGGCCGCGGATTTTTTTTTTGTGTTTTTGCGCTAATCCCACTGGACCTCCTTCCGTATTAGCCTAGTGCCCGTTCACTTTTGCCCAGGCCCGCCCAAAAAATAAAATTCTGGCTACGCCACTGGTTTAAGGGAATTTTTTCATGTCTCAATGTCATTTACACACCTGTTGACATTTCCTAGGACGTTAAACATAGCATAACACATTCTGGCCTTGACTGCACAGATACCACCAAACACTGATCCAATACAATCCAGTAAAATGGGTTTTAGAAGCCATGTGCCACTTTAAAAGAGTTTTGAAATATGAAGTTGTTGGTCTTGAGTGTAGTAATATGCACAAATTGGTGTCAAGTTTCATGGTAATCCAAAAACACACAATCACACAAAACAAAAATCTATTAACTCTAAGCTGCAGTCCTGAAACTGCATAATTGTATTAATTAATTTATTTTGTATTTTCACATAGTATTAGATATAAAATGAATTAGATATAAAATGAGAAGTTCAGGTTAAGTTCAATGAGACATATCCAATCCTTAAAGATGTAAGTACTGGCTAGACTCGGTTAGTGATGGTTTGATAGGACTTGACATCAAAATTATAGGGTACCTCACATCATCAAACCAACAAAAATGCACTATAGTCTTGCTCAGAGTTACACTGGGGTCTCACACACAGTGTTGATGTTTTGTGGAAGATTTTGTTAGATTTGAAGCCCCAAAATCTGAAATAACACCACAGCAAGATTTATTGATTGGTTTCCATGATACTCTGGCTGAGCTCAGAAAGCCGCTTCTGTCTTCTAGCAGATGTTTTACTCACTTTTAATTTTACAACATATGTCAAGACCTGTAACATATGTCCTGTTCAAACTGACAGTGATTTTATTGCTGCAGGTCACCAGGTTCAGTAGCTAGTATTCGTACAGCTGGATGCTCTAATGTTGGTGCGTTGTGTAAATGACTAAAGCTTTTGAAAATGTTTTGGTAAAAAGAAATGTATTACCGGATAGAAATGCATTTGCTGAAGCAACCATGCCATTTTAGATTGCTTTTAGCTTGCTAAAGGTCTTTGAGCTCTTTTATAAGAGCTTGTGTTTCATGGGACTTGAACCCGAATGCCCTAGACCAAAGCTGTACCAGGTGTGCTACAGATCAAGTTTACCATGTTACAAAATTAATCAATAATACACAACAACACTTCAAAATCTGAAAATCTTCACCCTGGCAAGAGTTTTCATGACGGTTCAGTTTCAGTGACCTGATACTGCGTTTGCGTGTGGATGAACTAGCAAACGGCATAGAAAAAGCTGCGGTTTTGAAAATACCCTGCTTTTGTGTTTTATACGGACAGGGCCCTAAGATGAAAGCCATGCTCCCTTCACTCACGTTAATCAGATGGGGCAGGTGCGGTTCAAGCTGATCCACCGTTAAAGGTCAACCTCAGCTTTGGGACTGAAACACCAGCAGTTTGGAGAGGGATAGAGTTGATGTTGTTCGTTTTAATCCACTGCAGATCAAATGCCACAACATTTGTTAAACTAATAGCTCAGAGCAAGCCGAAACAATGCTTCCTAGTATAGTATCATCAGGGTTTTGTTAAGTATCTAGCCAGTTTTGGACAATATTTAGTTTTTGTGTGGCTCAAAACATTTTTGAGTGGCTTATTAGTAATTTTTGCTAGCCTGACAGCATATACCTAGTACATCTTTTTCCGAAAAATGGTTCTAAACAGTACCAGAAAAGGGTTCTTCGGCTTGTAACAATAGCATAACCCTTTTTATTGCTAAATAGAAAGTTTTAAAAGCTTTAATTTGATGCAAAATCCAAATGTTTCATTTCATGTGTCCCACATTACACAGCTTACTACTGAGATGACTGAATTTCGCCCGCATGTCATTGAAAATAGAGCCACCAAATTTTTTTTTTTAGTTTTTTATTTTTATTTTGTCAAACACTTGACAGCATTTGTACCAACACACTCTCATGGTAGTTCGTAGCTATTTTACAGTTTGGTGAATTAGTGGCTAATTTGTAAAGATTCAGACAATGTCATTCGTACACAGAGGCCGGACAAAGTACTCAACGCCATTACTTGAGTGAAAGTACAGATACTGCTGCTCAAATATTACTAGTTAATTACAAGTAAAAGTTGTAAAGACAGAATTTTACTTAAAAGCACAGATTTACTTGCTTTTAAAAGTACTTAAGTAACAAAAGTACCAATTTTATATTGTTAGTCATGAATACTATGAAATACTTTCCCTCAGACTTGAACAAGCTAATCTTACCAATACATTACACCTATTCTGAATACCTCACTGACCTTAGACTGTAGTATTTCTTTGAAATATATAGATTTATTAAAAAAGAAAAACTCAAATATCACATGGTCCTAAGTATTCAGATTCTTTGCTGTGACACTCATATATTTAAATCAGGTGCTGTCCATTTATTCTGATCATCCTTGATATGATTCTACACCTTCATTTGAGTCCAGCTATGTTTGACTATACTGATTGGACTTGATTAGGAAAAACACACATCTGTCTATATAAGACCTTACAGCTCAAAGAGCATGTCAGAGCAAATGAGAATCATGAAGACAAAGGAACTGCCTGAAGAGCTCAGAGACAGAATTGTGGCAAGGCACAGATCTGGCCAAAGTTACAAAAAAAAATTCTGCTGCACTTAAAGTTCCTAAGAGCACAGTCGCCTCCATAATCCTTAAATGGAAGAAGTGTGCTTTTTTTCTTTTTTCCTTTTCTTTGTTTTAGACGGTACGACCAGAACCCTATCCTAGAGCTGGCGTCCGGCCAAAAGAGCCTATCGGGGAGAAGACGCCTTGAGTGGAGAGAGGTAAAGAAAAACCAAAGATCACTGCTAGCCCCTGAGCTCCAGAGATGCGAGTGGGAGATGGGAGAAAGATTGTAGAAAGGCAACAATCACTGCAGCCCTCCTTTTTTTTTTTTTTTTTACCCAGTCGGGGGTTTATGGCCCACAGAGTTGGTGACGGAAGCTCTCCTCAGTGCAAGACACATGAAAGCCTGCATGTAGTTTGTTAAAAAACACCTGAAGGACTCCAAGAATGGTGAGAAATAAGATTCTCTGGTCTGATGAGACCAAGATAGAACTTTTTTGGCCTTAATTCTAAGTGGTATGTGTGTAGAAAACCAGGCACTGTTCATCACCTGTCTAATACAGTCCCAACAGTGAAGCATGGTGGTGTCAGCATCATGCTGTGGGTGTGTTTTTCAGGTGCAGGGACAGGACGATTGGTTGCAATCGAGGTAAAGATGAATGCGGCCAAGTACAGGGATAATCTGGACGAAAACCTTCTCCAGAGTGCTCAGCACCTCAGACTGGGCCGAAGGTTTACCTTCCAACAAGACAATGACCCTAAGCACACAGCTAAAATAACGAAGGAGTGGCTTCACAACAACTCTGTGACTGTTCTTGAATGGCCCAGCCAGAGCCCTGACTTAAACCCAATTGAGCATCTCTGGAGAGACCTAAAATGGCTGTCCACCAACATTTACCATCCAACCTGACAGAAATGGAGAGGATCTGCAAGGAGGAATGGCAGGGGATCCCAAATCCAGGTGTGAAAAACTTGTTGCATTTTCCCAAAAAGACTCATGGCTGTATAAGATCAAACTGGGTAGGCCCTTCTCTAAATACTGAGCAAAGGGTCTGAATACTTAGGGTCATGTGATATTTCAGTTTTTCTTTTTTAATAAATCTGCAAAAATGTCAACAATTCTGTGTTTTTCTGTCAATATGGGGTGCTGTGTGTACATTAATGAGGCAAAAAAATTAACTTAAATGATTTTAGCAAATGTTTTTTTTCTTTGGGGGGACTGCAATATAACAAAGAGTGAAAAATTTAAGGGGGTCTGAATACTTTCCGTACCCACTGTATATAATTAAATAAATAAATATTTAACACCCCTACCCACCCACACAAAAGCAGGATGGTAGTGATCTCACACAGCACTGACAGTGTGCCCTAGCCATTCAATTAGGGATATACAATTCTGAAAATTGTGGCAAAACTCCATAAAACTCAGTTCGCGTACGTGCAAAACGCACTTTTGCGTGCTCAAAATATGATCTTTCGCGCAGAATTGTGGCAGAATTGTAATCCCATATTCAATCACATTTGAACAGAGTGGACAGTGAAATCCTGTAAATACAGTGATAAGGAAGAAACAAAATCAAACTTGCTTTAAAACCCAGCAACACAACTGTAACAAAACAGCAAAACAGCAAGACTTATTTGACATCAAAACAAAAATATTAAAAATGCTGTCTAATCGCTCTCACTATACTTTGATGTCACACACAGAACAGTAAATGCAGTGCTGCTTCAAGTCCAACACCTACTGTGTTTTATTAGGAGACACACAACAATTATTCTGTGGCTTTATAGGTAATATTTTCACGTACACAATTCAGCAAAATCAGACAATATTGTGTCTAATATATACCACCAATTATTAACAAAATCTTCATTATTGACTTGTTATAAATAATATCACTATTTGCAGATGCGGGTTGCCTCAGTGTTCCCTTCAAAAAATGCTGGCGAAATCATTTCAGTGATAGCCCTACAAGACAGGGATTACTGATAAACTTGTCTGAAAAAAAAAAGTACATTTAGAGAAGAGAAAAAGGCACCCACTGACTTTCAAAGCTGCCTATTATAATAACGAATTTCTACTGCGAGCGCCACCTGATAGAAAGGTAGTGAGAGTGCAAATATGGTCTGAAAAGTCTCAATATTTGTTTTCAAATCGTAGTGTGAAGTTAAAGTCATAAGTTACCAGCAATAATAATACTCAAGTAAAGTACCGATACTCAAAAAGTGTACTTAAGTACAATACTTAAGTAAATTTACTTAGTTACTGTCCGCCTCTGTTCGTACGTTTGTAAAGATTAGCTCACGTTCATTTACTATAGATATTTTTCAGATTTGTTTTGTATCAAATTACAGCTGACAATTTTGAATGTAGAAAGCTACTTCCATGTAACTATTGTAGCTACTTTTTTTGAAGAGAAGCTTTGAGCTTAGCATAGCTAATATTTTTTGTAGTGCAGTTAGTAGCTTAGCTAGCAACATTTTTGGAGTAATGTAACTTGCTCAAAATTTAATATAAAGCAGTGATTCAGAGGTGACTTCCAAACTAAGCAGCTTTATTTGGGTAAATTTGGCAAATTTGCATGTTTGAAGTTTAACAAACTTAAATCCAATGCGAAATCCGAATGTTTCAGCTCACACGTCCCTCGTGCAATTATGCATTAGACCGATTTATTTTGCGATGACAACGTTTCGCCCACAAAACACTGAATATAGAGCAATATGGACTCATTTTTAGGGGGCTTGACAGTATCTCTACCAACATGCTCACATGGCAGTGTGAAAAGCTTTAAGTAAAACTATTTTATATTTTGGTGATTTGGTGGCTAATACAAATCTGAATAATGTAATTTGTACGTTTTTGCACGATTGTCTGACCTTCATGTCTAAAAATGGTAAGTTACCATACAAATGTACGTGATTCATACCAAATCGCCACCTCGTAAAATATGTTTCCTTGTGAGCTTGGATTATTGGTTCCTATTAATTTTTATTGGTTGGGAAATAAAAGGAAGTGTAAACATTCTATACATCTTTTTGTTTCAGGTTTGGAACAACATGAGGGTAAATAATGACAGAATTTTAATGTTATATGTAGGTGTATATATCCTTTAATAGGTCTCAAAGACACTTTACCAACATCAGTTTATGCCCTTTAAGATATCACAAGTTGTTTATTCCCATTTCCAGAAATCACACTCTTTGCTGTCAGCTTGTCTCAGATGTAATGCATCCACATTTTTACCCTGAATCCTCCGAGACATAACAAGCACATTAAGTGCTTAGGACAGCGGCTCCATTATAACATTTTAAATACTGACATTTCAGCAGAAGGCCTTTATGTTTACAGTTCTGCTCTCGGCTGAAGCCACCTTATTGTTCAGAATGCAACATAACCCTACTGCACTCTCCAAATGTCACCTGCAAATTGCAGAGTTAACATGTTAGCCGTTGTATGGCATCTTTCTATGACCTGTACATGTTATATGTTTATGTCGGTGAAGGTCGTAGAACACGTTTGCTTACATTCAGAGGAATTTTCAATCACTGAAACACAATAAAACCCGTTTTGGTGCCACAAGGTCTCTGTTGAATGGTAATTTGCAGTCTTTTATTATACCTATGTGGCAATTCGGCAGGAAGCAGACGTACTTATGAATGAACAAATGAATTGCAATTTAAAACGGACATAATTGAATACCAATGTAAAAGGATAACCTTGGATGTCTCAGCAGGTTTGTGACTAAAAAGTATTTTTTTGTGTGTCAAAATGTTGTATTCTCTAGAGGTATCTGAGGGGGGTTTGTGCCAACAATACTAAGTACACACATGCCATCTGTAGCTCACTAGACTGCTTAAGGCCCTTCCCCTTTCCCCTACCCCTCCGTTTCGCGCGTTCACGTGAAGGGGTAGGGGTGTCTCGATTCTCTTTTGGTTGGAGGGGTAGGGGAAGGGGAAGGGGAAGGGGATAGATAGCCCTTCAAACAAAGATTTTTCGGGACCACACTTCAAACGGATAGGCGGTGGGTATGAATTATCTCAGCGTAAACCGGCTTCAGGGGCAAAATGGCTATATTTGCTAACTAACGTCATATCATTATAGATCTGCAAACGACTTCTAGCAGCCACATATATGTTCATGTCTGTCAGGGCGGTTTTTTAACCCCTGTTAACATTGAAGGGGGGCCTAGTCCCCCCATATATGAGCATGGCTATATAACCTTTCTAAATCATTGCCAATGAGAGGCACCCCCCCGGAGATAGAGAGATGAGAGATGAACGTGGCCACACCCCCCCCTCCCCGTCTCCTTTTCTTATACGCGTTGTGCGTGTTGTTCTCTTGTAGAGGGCGCCTTTACTTTTTTTTTTTTTTTTCACAAAATATTTTTAAAAAAAAACAAACCGATTTCATCCTCTTGTTGCTGTGCGAAAAAATATAATGTATCGATTCATTATTTAAACTGTTATTAATAAAAGTCGTGGGGCAGCGTTGACCAGTTTCTTGTCTCCTGGATGTGTGAGCTGCGCGATCTCCGATATATGTGTGTGTGTGTGTGTGTGTGTCAGTAAGCAGCGCATTAATATAGAATGGTAATTAAAGGCTCTAATGCACACCAAGGTGTGTGTATTGTAGGAGCTAGACGACGTATGATGACGTGTGACGTATAGTAGTGGTGTCCCAATTCTTAGGGGAATATTTTCACCCCTACCCCTTGACACTCTGTTTCAAGGGACAAGGGGAAGGGGTAGGCGGAGGGGTAGGGAAAGGGGAAGGGGTATAAAATAGAATTGGGATTGGGCCTAAATGTTTAGCATGGCCTCAGACTAATTTGGTGTGGATTTCTATCTTGCGAATGTAAATTTTAATTTTCAAAGTTCCTGTGAAGCAGATCTGGATGGTCTCTGACTCCCTGATTTCAGTGACGCTGGAAGAACTCAAACGATGAAGTATTTAACAGCAAACATCAGTACAAGGCAAGCAAGTGTGGAGGCTATGAAAGTTTTATTATCGTTCGACTGAAACCAAACAGTTGTTCGTATTAATGAACAGACTTTTTGTGTCTCCGTGACTAGTGATGAACAAAATGTAAGAATGGAAAAATTGTAAGTTTTTGTAAATGGATCTTTAAAACATTTCCAGCTACACATAATGTCCCTAACCAACAAGCAATTAGTTCTCCTGGATGCAATGCTTAATTATCTACATTTACATTTATTCATTTAACAGACAGTTTTAGCAAACAAGCAAAAAGAGTAAGCCAGGCCCCCCCTTTGAGCACAGACAGCAACCGCCTACCAATTCTTTATTGTTGCCAGTGCATTCCCTACAACGGTACACTAAATAGCCTATTTTTTTTTAACAAATTTGTCATTATTAATTGTTTTTCTAATCAAATGATATTCGTTTTTTATGCTTTATAACACAACCAGGTGTGTGTGTTGTTGTACACTCACTGAGGTAGTATAACTGACTTGGATTCTTTTTTATTGATTAGATGTCCGCTTCTTCCTATGAATAAATTATTAATAAGCTAATGTTTAATTTATGTTTTTGTATATTAAGGACCAATGATTCACACAGTTTTCCGGTATGAAGTAAGTTATCTAATGATAGGCAATGTATCACCCAAATCCCACCGTTGATAATCACAGAGTACATTAAGACAATTGTTTGTGAGCTATAAGATTTACTGCCAAATATCTATGTTAGCAATCTGCAAATTAGGCATTGTCTAATTAAATATGCCCTAATTTGCAGACATTTCCTGAATATAAATGGGAGCTTTGGATACCACAGCACGCCCACAGAGGTCACACATTCCTCTACCTTCCCCACCTACTTTGCTTGCACCCCCTATAATATTAGTAAATGTTTTTTACAGAGGGATTTGGATTTGAAAACTCAGAAATCAGAAAACCAAAAAAAAAATAAAAAAAAATACTATTAACTGCCATATATACAATAATCATATAGTTAGTATCTTTTATTACTGAATGTTAAGATGCATTTTTTTTAAATTATTATTTCATTCATTTATTCTTTGGAGAACACAACTAGTAGTGTGTGTGTGTGTCCTGCTGTGTTGTTATGAGAGAGAGAGAGAGAATCTGAGTTGAGAGATGATGATGGAGATCGACGAGAGAGAGAGAGAGAGATACTTGATCATGATGAGATGCAAGGCAAGATGATACCTGCGGTCTCTGAGCCCCCCCCCCCACCCCATCAGGGAATAAGAACCACTTGAAGGTTTGAGTGTAATTGTATGATATATAAATGCTTGCTTCTGTTAAAGGACCTCATGTTTTGCAAAGTGATGGCCGACTTCTCTCAGTAATTCTATCTTTTGTATTACAGGTGCCATATAATACCAAGAGCATCACAGTTACAGATGCTGAAAGCCACATTAACCTCTGATAATCTGACTGAAGCGCAGGCCTTCATTGCTATTGGGGGCAGTATTAAGCCTTTCTCTGTTTGTATAGTTTTAGTCTGATTTATATACTTATGTATTACACTGTCAGGACCACGACCAGCTGTTTGTAAGCATGCTGCAACAATGTTTCCTTCAGCCTCCCATATTACACTTTATCATGATCATGATATGTTTTTTTGAATATATATATTATACTATTCGGCCAGATTACAGGCAAAACAGCTGGTTGTTGACCTTTCAATGACAGTCTAACTCATCACAGAGATCCTTCAGATGTAGGTCGCTTACCATATTGTGGGGAAGTAGTTGATTTGGTTCCGTAGTCCTTCAGGGGAAACTTAGAACTCAATGCGTCCCTTAGGCTCCCAGGGTCGCTATGGGGAACGCCTCGTCGTGACCCGTGTCTGAAGCATACATAGAAAAAACACCAACTCGTTGGCCAGCGACAGCCATGACGTCAATACCGGTGCGACTACAGTATACAATCCAAGCCCGCCGGGAGCTACACACTAGATTCTCTTCTTCGTCTTCATTGACTGTTCTGTTTGAAGCGTGCATTTCCAAGGAAAAAGTAAGAGCTATCTCTATTTATTATGGCGAGCACTAGTAGAGCATTTAGAAGGTGTGTGCATCCGTGTCATCGCTATTTGACACCAGATGACACACACGATCTATGTGTTGTTTGTTTGGGACGAAGAGCACGCACGCGGTGTCCTCGAGGGGGCAATCTGCGTGCACTGCAAGTGTTTTCCAATGAAAAAGCTCCATTCTCGTTTGTCTCTCTTTTCAAGTAAAGAGGGGCAGCCAATTTTTGCTTCCCGACGGTTCAGGACCAGCCGACGACACCTAAGGCACGCGAGCAGGAGAGAATGAGCTCGGATGGGGAGCTCAGAGTGGACTGGCCGATGCAGTTTAGAGAGGGACTTTCATACTCGCTCTATAGCGGCGGGGGGCGGAGAGACAGCCATGGCCAGGTATGATGACCTTCTCTCTTTGACATCGTCTGATCCGGGGGCCAGTGCTTTGCTGGGTTCAGCCCAAGAAGAGCAGGAAATGGATGAAGAGAGCGAAGAAGCTGAGGTTGAGCCTTCTCAATCCTCCTGCCCTGCTTATGATGAGCTTTTGGAAGTTATGGATCATGCCACGGAGAGGCTTGACTTGCCGTGGAAGTGGACTAAGGAAGTGGCGTCGTGAGGTCGTCTTGAGGAACGTTATCTTTCTGGCCATAACTCATAGCTCAGGTGAGCCTTCCTTTCCTTCATGATCTCCATAATGAGATCGAGAAGGAATGGAAGAGGCCATTTTCCTCACGCATCCAGCGGTTCCAGCATACCAGTTATGCCAACATCGAGGCGATGCGCGAAAATGGCTATGAGAAGATGCCCCCTGTAGAAGAGACGCTAGCTACCTATCTCTCTATGGGTGAGACATCGTCTCTCAAACCTCACTCCTTGCCATCCGTGCCTCTTCAAGCAACATCTAAATTGAATGGCAAGGCATACACAGCAGCAGGTCAGGCTGTAGCTTCGTTACACACTATGGTGGTGCTCCAGGCATACCAGGCTGACCCGCTGAAAGACCTGGATAATGGCGAGGGCCTTTCTCCTGATCAGGTATGCTGAGCTGCGCCACACCACGGATCTCGCTCTCCATGCTACTAAGCAGGCCGCCTCTGCTATGGGCAGATCCATGGCGGCGATGGTAGTAACAGAGAGGCAGCTGTGGGTAAACCTGGCAGACAACGGGAAGAAAGAAAGGGGTTTTCTTCCCGATGCCCCGGTTTCGCCCTCTGAACATTTTGGTACATCCGTTGAGACGGTCGCCGAAAAGTTCAGGGAGGCGAAGGCGCACTCAAAGGCCTTCAAATCCTTCATTCCACGAAGATCCAGGTCTGAGCCCGAACAACCCAGAGGTCCTAGCCCATCTCAGGTTTGAGGATCAGAGACTGGCTCAGAAAGCTAGTGTCGCGGCTCGCGCTCCTCCCCCAACCGCGGGTATGGCGGTAGGAAAGTATCGATAGGGTCAAAGGGAGGCTAGGACAAGACATGAGGGAATGTGATACAGACAAGGCAGTTCAGCGCTTTCTGTCCGGATAAGAGCTCTACTTAGGTATCACTCTTCCCCTCAGGGGGTGCATCACATACTACCCTTTGTCTTCCTTCCTAATTCCCCTGAACCACCATATCTCCCCCTGACCGAGTTAGGTGGAAGCTTCCTGACATAACAGTCTCCTTCTGGACCTTATGATGTTATGGTTCGTTCTATGGATTAAATCATAGTAACCACCTTACTAGAAGGCCGGTCTAGAGGACCTTCTACGGACGAGCCTCCAACGACCGGGAGCCGTGGTTGGTGAGTACGATCCATGTCTAAATATGTGTATATATGTATGTGCTAATGAACTGGTGTTTGTGTGTATACCCTTCTGCTAGTTTTTTTGCAGTGTTTCCCGGGACCTGTGTGTTCTATCCCTTTTCTACATCGGGTTGTCCGCGCGCGGGGCACCCACTGACTGTGGTTCAGAAACCGTAGCTCTGTGACTCGACTTGACAGTGTTTATTTCACTAGTAGCAGATTGTCCAGAAGAGTAAGTAAGACGGGGAGTTTCGGCTTCATACTTCCTGCGATAATGAACGGCATAACCACAGGCCTTTGCAGGAGACCCTTTGTGATTATCAGGACACCGGTGCGTACTGCCAAAACACACTTCCTGAAGACGTCCGGGCTGAGGCTGGGGTTTGGTCATCACAGTTTCATGCACCCTGAAGAGTCTCCCATATCTGAGGTCGAACCTGAGGGGGTTTTCACGATCACAAGGATCTCCTAATTGGAAGCATCGCTCCCCTCACCATTATGGGGTTATTGTGAGTATGGTGTTTCTTTAGAGCGTTAATCATCTCTGAGGAGTTGGATTCCTCTCTCCATGGGCTGTCCTCGTGGTAGTTTTGAGCAGTGCTCCCCTTTTTATCAATGGGTTACCTGGAATGAGCAACGCTATTCCTCTTAATTCGGAGTTCTCCTCTCACATGAGTTTGAGTTCTGTTTCTCCAGAGCACCTGGATCCAGCAGCATCAGGGGAATTAGGCCTTTCCTCTGCCTCCCTAATGCACTGAGTGTTTGGCTAGATTGCAGTATACTTACCCCTCTGATTTTACAATCATGCCGCAGGTCGAGCCCCCTCTCGTTGAGAACTGCGTTTGTGCTCCCTCAGCCAAGGTAAAATACTGCTAGCCGTTCCAGCATTGGAAAATGCTGTAAGTTGAGCCCCCTTCTCAGATTGAGAACTAGGTGTGTTGCTCCCACAGCTAAGTAAACTATTGCCCTAGCTGTTTCAGCTTGAGAACATGACCTGTGCAAGGTCGACAGCCCCGTCTCGGATTTGAGAAATGAGTGTGTTGCCCACTCAGCTGATAACTGCTGCTGCTTCCACCATGGGAACATTGACCTGAGTTGAGCTCCTCTCCAATCTGAGAACTGCACGATGATTGCTCCCTCAGGTAGAGATTTACTGCTAGCCACTCCAGCGTTATAGCCGTAGATATAGCGTCTGGGGGTACGCTATTTTTATCTATGGGCTGCTTTTTCAGGGTGCCACGAGAACCCCTAGAACGTTATTCAAGTGTGTGCACGTTATGCTTTGCCCACGTTCTAAAATCCACATACTGGCTAAAGTGCCCCTGACCAAGTGAGCTTTGCCCCACTCTTTTCTAAATCCACATAGCCCTGAGTAAGTGTGACGTTATGCTTTGCACCCATTTTCTAAAAACCTGTATGGTAAGAGCTACGCGCAAGACTTCGTGTTCTTTTTGAGTGGTTTAAAACCCCGGTTCCTTGGGCACCACTCCTCCTATGTATTCTCTGGATACCTACTTTATCAGGGTGTTGCTACTAGGGGCCTGTTGAGACAGTTCCTTCAGCACATACAAAAAGAAACATGCGGTTGCCCCTGTGTGACAGGCCAAGACTAGAATGATTCTAGGCTCTTGGTAGTATTCCCTTAAAGGAATCTATTCCTAATTCCAAGCCTTTGAGCTCTACCCTGGGCCCAGGAGTCTGGCCCTAACAGGTAAGTATTTTTGGGGTATGCAGCTTAGGCCTTTGGCCATAGGGAATAATGTCACTGACAAAAAAAGACATAACCGGCCGGTCTAACAAAGTCCGCGGGCGACTCCCATAGCAACTATGGTAAGAGTTGGCCTACTTAGAAATGCCTCGCCATGGTTATGCGCTGCCAGCTCCCACTTCAGCATGGTGGCGTTGGCGATACCGTTCCCATAGGACCCCTAGAGGACGCAGTTCGAAGTCCCCATGAAAGGGAACGTCTCAGGTTAATTATGTAACCATGGTTCCCTGAGTAGAGAACAAGACACTGCGTCCTCTATGTTTCTTGCCATGCTGAGGACGCAAGCTTCAGACAAAGAAGTGAATAATGTGTGCTCCCGGCACTTATTTATACTATAGTCACACCGGTAGTGACGTCATGGGCTGTCGCAGGCCAACGTGTTGTTGGTGTTTTTTCAAAGTATGCTTCAGACACGGGTCACGACGAGCCGCGCATTCCCCATAGCGACCCCTAGAGGACGCATTGTCTCGTTCCCTACTCAGGGAACCATGGTTACATAAGTAACCCGAGACGTTTTTGAACAATATTCCTATCAATGAATTAGATTTTAGGGTTTGGCTTACTACTTTCAACAAAATAGTACTGTTCAAGCTGTTTATGCTTCAGACATGCTAACATATGCTAGCAACATCTTGTGAAGCACTAAGTCATGTTATACATAGCATAATGTTAAACATATAGCATCTTGCTAAACATGCCAGCTAACATGCCAGCAACATGTTAAAAGTGTTAACTGCATGTTAGTCCTGTCAGCATAATTTCAAAAACATGCTAGCAATATGCTAATCATGCTAATCTCGTGCTAATCATGTTTAAAAAAAAAAAACATTGTTAAATATTAGCATCTCTTTAAAAACATATAAGCAACATGTTAAGTGTTAACAGTCATGTTAGCATCTTCCTAAAACACACTAGCATCATGCTAACAATATGCTAATCATGTTAATCAGGTTAGCATCTAGTTAAAAACCATGCTAGCATGATGCTAGCAATGTGCTGTTCCTTTTTGATACTACACTCGTACGGCGTCTTACTAGATGCATATGGGACAAAAACCTTTTTTCTCCTGAACTGAAGCCTATTTTCATTCACGCAGTGAAACTGCACCGGGCCCCTGAGGGGGTCTGGCGGGGGGGGGGCGTACGCGCCATTGCGTTCATGCAGATGTATTAAAAAACAAACCAATGGCTAGGCAGCAGAGCTGCATGAGCCTATGGCGACGAAGCCCGCCAAGCCTGCCAAAGCCCGCCAGAATGGGCGGGGCATCTGGCTATATAAGCGGCATTTGCCACAGGATTCTCAGATTTCTTCTCCTTCAGAGACGACTCTATCCTCATCGCTGATCCTGAAACGTTAGGATGAGGACCTCCTGCTCGACTGATCCGGCTCTCCTTAGCCCCCTCAGCATCGACAGCAGTTCGGTCCGGTTACCCCTTGCCGCCAGCGGCGCAATACTGAAAGAGCTAATTTCTAGCCAGGTAAGCCCTAAAGAGCAAATTCTAGCGACTGTTGTTGCCCCAAATAGGCGCAGTGCGAAGGTGTGCTCGTGCAGGCAACTTGAATGATGCAGACAGGCAGATGGTGTCATCCCTCGTCTGGGCAGCACCCACACACAGAGACCTGCAATCGACCCTCAACTGAGACGCCGATGCCTTCGTTGAAAGCATTGCGCTAGTCTAGCTACCCTTACTCCACATCACTGAAGGCGGCCCCCCGCTCTCCCCTTTCCCCTACTCGCACGAGCCTCGGAGAGCCCCGCGAAACCGCGGAAGTCAGCGGAATAAGCAATCCGCCGGGGTTGACTGATCCCATGCGGCACTGCTAGACCCCACGACTGCTATCTCTCCCCGTCCCCGCTTGCCATATACTGATCTGCCGCCAAGAAGCCGCGCAGTAGATGCTGCCACGGCTAAACTGAGACCGAATGCTCACTTGAGCATTAGTCTCACTCTTCTCCACTTGTGGACCGCCTTCACTGAAGGCAGCCCTGCTCTCCCGTTTCTCCTCTCTAAGCGAGCCTTGGAGAAAGAAACAGCAGAGTCAGGAAGCTAAGCAAACAGGAGCTGAGTAGATCTCACCACCTGACACAGACGCTTATACTCGCTCTCCAAAGCTGCGCGGGCGCTTCAGATACGTGTCTTGCACGTTAAGGATTAGATAATCGACTCACTCTTTACAACAAGCGCTCTAATCATCCTAAGTAGAGCGGAGCAGAGCTGCCACTGGCAGCTTCGAATGTGCTGTGGCTCACATAATGACTCGCGCTCACAGAGAATAGGGTGCCTGTTACCACGAAAGACAGTCTGCCCCATGTGTCGTTCGACGGAAGGCGGCCGCCCGCCTCCCCCTCTCAGTTTCTCTCCTCCCAGTTTACATCTAGGAGAGCATGGCCAGCTCGCGGTGTAACTTTTGATACGCGATCAGGGCCCAGAGCAATTTTTATGCTGACACATCAGGCCAGTGATTTAACTGCCAGTGTCGTGTACACGTGAGAATCAGTAGCACTCCTCATCTATGAGACAGCTATATCCTCCTGGGTCCCCGAGATCAAAGCAAAACAATGAAAGCTTCGCATTTGTGTGTGCGTCGCTAAGCCCCGCTGAGCCCGCGCTTGTGTTTCTCTCCTCCCAGATACTCAGAGGTAGAAATTACGAACTCTCGGGTATGAACGATCAGGTTTGAGTGATTTAATCCCGGCAAAGGCCCCGCATGCATCACTCTCCACGCAGCTCTTCGATCTGCCAGTGTTTACACGTGGGGATCGGCGCCCCTCATAAAGTCGATTCGGACCCTACAATCCCCTCTTTCTTTTTTTTTCCCCCCCCCCCATCGCTGGGAGCCGTTTGCCAGCAGAACGTGTCACCAATATTCAATATCAATGACAGACCTTGTATTTGTAACGCCGCCTCTTGCCTGGGCCACGCCACGCTGAGTGCTGCGCTGCGAGAGCTCATGCCTCTCACTATGACTTTGCTCGCCTGGCTCGATTTCCTTAACACTGAAGAACGCCACCACTACCCTCCCCTCATTAGCCTAACGCCCGCGGATTAGGCATTTGACCGAGGAATTTGGATTGCCCCGCAGCATTTTTGATCTGCCAGAGTGTTACACATAAAGATCATCAAAACTCCTATTCTAACGAGTGGTTTGATCTTTTTAGGTGAATTAAAAGAGAATGCTGTCACTAATGATTATCACTGACAACTTCAAATTGGACGTGTCTGTGCCACGCCCACGCTGAAGTGCCTGCGCTACGAGGAGGTGGACTAGCCTTTAGTATGATGAAGCATAGAGTCTAGCCGAAGCCATTACTTTGAAAAGCATTTTCAGGGAAAGCAAATTTAAAATTTCCAGTGAGATTGATGAATTTGCTGGCACACGGGCATATGAGAGCCGTCTAGACAACTGTTCCCCAGCTACAGAGCGGAGGTCAGGCTTCTACAGCCCGCCTACTTCCCGTCGCCCAAAAAGGATGTGCTCACGGACCAATCTCGATCTCAGACACCTGAATCATGACCCTCATCGAACAAGGTCCGTTCAGGCACAATGACTATGCTTGCAACGATCCTTGCAGCGATATTAGCCTCAGCCGAGACTGGTTCTTTCACTGGACGAATACTGCGCCCCCCAGCCCACTTTTACGAAGTGCCGATGGACGCCAGCTCTTCTACCCTACTGAGACAGGCTGGAATCTGATGTTACTCAATACCTAAATAGAACTGGGCTCAGTTCTCGGCCCAGTCAAGAAAGCCAGAATGTGTGGGCAGAATTAATATCACACAGTACCCTCCTCCTCAGCCACCTAGAGTGCCTGGGACTCAGGGTCAATTTAGCCAAGAGCACGTTGTTCCCCAGCCAGTGAATAACGTAGTCAATTTTCAATTTTCGACTCTGCCCAAATGAGAGCTGTAGTCATGCCAGAAAGCCGCATGGACAATAAGGCCCCCAGGCTGGCGACCTACTTCGAGATTGGCTTACCACTCGCCCTCCCAGCGTTTCAAGAATATGCTGCGACAAGCAGAGCCCCTCATGGCGTGGTGGCATCGCAAGTGCCTGCCTGCAGTTGGTCTGTTCGCTATGCCCGCCACGCCCCTGATGCCTAACGCCATGGCTCCCCTGCCGAAGAACTCCTGTCTGGATGGACCAGGGGGGAGTGATGGGCCATGAGGCCCGAGAGATTTGCAGAAGGACATCCCGGTGTTTTTCTCACGACAGATGCCCTCCACTCGGGTGGTTGGGGGGGATGCTATGCCCAGAGGCGCATATCGGACTTCGGCCATGGTCGAAGGTGGAAAAAAGACGCCTTCCACATCAACTGCCTCGAAATGCCTGGGGGGGTGGGGTAGCAGTATGTCGGCCAGCCTGTCAGTTCCTTCCTGCCAGGATCCTAAAGGGGCACCATCTAGCTCCCCTACTCCGACACAGTCGATGACAACCATGTCTGGCCGTGTCTACATAAATCGCAGGCATGGCCTCTACCTCGAAGCGTGCTCCTTCATCTGGACACTCATCTGCGGATGAAACTTTCAGAGCATATGGGAGATCTTCGGCATATGAGGGCCTGAGGTCGCACGACCTATTCGCCTCAGAAGGACAACTCTCACTGCCCAATTTATTTCTCAAAGACCATGGACGCGTTGGCCCACGATTGGCCCAAACTCCTCCTTTATGTATTTACCCCAATCCCCCTGATCCCACAGGTAATCAGGCGATGTAGCCGAAACAAAACACAAGCGCTGTCTCCTGGATGGGCCCCCCCCCCTTGGGTGAACCAGCTTGTGGCTCATCAGAGCTATTCAGCTACTGATAAGCGGCCCACTTGGTCCTGTCCGACTGAGACGGGATCTCATCTCTCAGCGAACCGGCACAATATGCATACCGCGCCCCACCTCAATGGGCCCTTGTACCTCTGCGGCCCGATCGCACGCGCGATGCAGCCCTTCTTTTTTTTTTTTGGAGCTCCAGATGCGAGTATTAAACACAATTTAATGCAGTCGCTAATAGCCTAGAAGCATCTGCATCTGCGTACTAGCCACTGGCATCAGTAACGGCCGAATAGGGCGAGAACTGCCAGGCAGTCTCTATTCAGACATGCCCTGCCTAGGAATTCAGGGACCCTAACGACTACTTAAAGTTGTCCTGAAAACAAGGATTTGAACCGGTTATTGTACCTATAGATGCTCTACCACTCCGTTAGAGCACAGGTCATTACCGCTCTATCATAATAGCCTATCTCTGCTCTGCCCCGTCAGTGCACTTACGAGAATATATATTGAGCATCCGAGCCATCATATAGCGGGGATCGCCCGAAAAATCTCTTTGTCAGCTTCGCCTAACTGCCCCACCAAAGCGGACTTACAGTAAGAAGCAAAGACTCTCTAGAGGCGATAGTGCACTCCATCTCACATGCGTGTTTCTTTGAAACTCAATGCCCCCCCCATTGGAGTAAGGGCCCAATAAGACTAGAGGCATCGCCTCGTCTGGGCATGCGTCCCAGTGGTGTGATCCATTGGATCATTTGTGAGGCGCGCCGCTGGGCACTCGCCCGGGTCCACATCGCGAGGTTTATAACTGCGAGGTCCTGGCCTTACAGGCCAGGGTCCTTTCCGCTTGAAGTGACATGTGCTGCGTAAACAGATACTGGGCCAGAGAGAGCCTTAGCAGTTCAAGCTCACGCCTCCTGGCGATTAGATTCACCGTTAGACTCTCGACCCCCTCGCGTTGCTGAAGATTACAGGAGTACTCCTGGAACGATTTACCCAGGACGGTGGGACCTCAGGAAGCTCAGCGCGTAGGGGGTGAAGTCTTAGCTTTGGGTTGTTGTTAACTTCTCTATGGGAATTGGTTGCTTATGGAAGTTTTATACCTTTAGTCGTTCCACTATATTAGCACGGCGTGATTGGACTGTTCTCATATGTGTCTAGCAAGACGCAGTACTAGTGAAGTATCGAAAGGGAACGTACTCGGTTGCTAACGTAACGATATGGGAACGAGTACTGCGTTGCTAGCCGTGCTATGTAGCTGCACGACTCAGTCGTCTGAGACCTGAGAATCCTGTGGCGAATGCCCGCTTATATAGCCAGATGCCCCACCCATTCTGGCGGGCTTTTGCAGACTTGGCAGGCTTCGTCACCATAGGCTTGTGCAGCTCCACTGCCAAGCCATTGGTTCGTTTTTAATACACTGCACGAACCAATGGCCATGCATTTACACTGCATTATTGAAATTCCAAAAAGGCTTCGTTCAGGTGAGGAAAAAGAGGACTTTTTTCCCCATATGCGTCTAGCCAGATCTTAGTTTTTGTCTTTTTTTTTTTTTGTTTTTTTTATTTTTTTTTTTTTTTTTTTTGTTTTTTTTATTTTTTTGTTTTTTTGTTTTTTTTTTTTTTTATTTTTGGTTTATTGTTTTATTTTTTTTTTTTTTATTTGATTTTTTTTATTGTTTTTTTTTTTGCTTTTTTTTGTTTTTTTTTTTTTTTTATTTTTTTTTTTTTTTTTTTTTTTTTTTATTTATTTTTTTGGCAAGGACTTGGTTACTGTAGCTAGTGGGGGTACCGAGTTATGTTTAGGAACAAGAGTTCGATTGTGTTTAACTATGCAGTAACAGTCATTTGGTAGCATGTCTTAGCATCATGTTAAATAAGACATGAAGCATTGGCGACTGCAAAACTTACTGCGTTTTGCGACTATGAAAACATATTTTAGTGTAGCACCGCAGTGCGATTTTTTTTTTGATCCAGTATCTCAGATAGTTTGGGATTGTGATTCTCACTGAGGGGAGCTCAAAGGTTCTACGGTTTTTGTGCAGTTTTTTTTTTAGCGTTTGAGTAATGTTTCACAGACATATCTCACGAATCCTTTTTAATAAGCAAAGTGTTGACAGTGTGTAAATAAGAGATTCATTGCGCAGTGTAGTGAGCTTTGTTGATTATAAATGTGAGATCGAGATGAACAAAGATGAGTGCAAGCTTTTAATGATTTTTAAAGGAGTTTGTAAACGTGATACTGATTTAATAAAACAGTTAACACTTCTAATAGACAAGAAGTAGTAGGAAGGGATTAAATTGTATGATTTTTGCTTTATTGTCGTGTGACAAATAGTTTTGTTGAAACAAGTCATTCAGCTTCTGCCGTTATCTTTCTGAGCATACTCCAGTTCTAAACACAGTCTGGTGTTCTTCGTTTGGATGGGAATCTGCGACTTTCTTAAACAGGAATCTTGTGATGTCAGTGTGCTTCATGTTATTACCATCAGTAATAATACTGTCCATTGCTTTTCATTCCTGATGATCAGCCGTTCGATATTTTGATTAATCAATTTGGGATATGAATTGATTCCGTGATTTAAAGATCAGTGATCTTTGTTTGCCACCTGATGGCGTTTGTTGGAATTGTAATGTATATTGTTTCAGTTTCTTTAATTATATTTATATTTCTAGATTCAACTATTTTTTAAAAACATTAATCTTACAGAATTTATGGATTTATGTGTTGTCAGTCTTCATATACAACCTCTGATCTCATTAAATGTCTGTGAAAAATTACACATATCATGCCACTCTTTTGGTGGTTTCTGTGACACCTCTGTACAAATAATTTTAGTATATTGTATTTCATTTGATTGTAAAGTAGTATTTGCGTATATTTTTCTAATTGTATTATTGAATTCTGTTGGTGTTCAATAAGAATTTTTTAAAAAGCTTTATAATATATATATAGTTATATATATTTAATTTGACATATAGGATTAAATACGTTTAATAAGTTAGTTAAAAATGCCATTACAGATTTGGTAAAAACAAATCCTCACCACTGTAATACACTGAGTCAAATCTAGTACCCTTCGTAATTGGGAAGGGCTAATCTTTGAATCACATTTTGTGATTATGATAGAAGGTGCTCCCTACATTTTTGACTGTGCTCCTAAATTTTTTTAAGTTAGGAGCACAAGTGCTCCTACAAAGAAAAATAAGCGTAGAGCCCTGGTTGTATTGAATTTTATTCAGGAATAGTAAGCAATATTTGTGTTTTGTGAAAATAACTCATTCAAGTTGGTATTTTGTTTTAAAAATCATAAAGTATGAGTGTATGGCAGATGTATTTGGGTGGCCGTTTTGTGATCTCACAATCATCACGGGTGCTAAAGGTTTTTTCTCAACTAAGCATTGGGGTTGAAATACAGGCACACAGTATTTGATACAAATGACTTCAGCTAAAATAATTGTTTTTTTTTAAATAAGTCTAGTGGTAATCCTTGTTCGCAAAATCGCAATGTCATCTTAGCAATAGTTTGTACAATTTTATTGCTTATTTTGAAAAAAAATTTTTTTTACAATAAATCATTCAATTATTGTGTGTTATATAAAACTTTAATTTTATAAATACATGAAACAAAATCATTTTAATTAAGTAAAGATTTCTGAAGCTTGAAGGAGATCAAATAATAATTGTAATTATGTATTTACAAGTAGTTAACACACAGTAAGTGATATTTTTTGATTTTATTATGATTAATATCATGTTTTTAAATGTTGGTATTGGTTTCTTTTCTAACATGGTGATTACTCTAATGTATGGACACCCACATATATTATATGATTATTTACCTAGCTGAATTCTAATTCATGTTGAATTGCTAACAAATGGAAAGTCAGCCATCTATTGTTAATTATCATTGTGTTAATTACTGTGGCGCCTATTAGTCCACTAAATCATGCAGGTGGCGCTTTTTGTTACCCCAAATACATATACTGTGACTATAGTCTTCGTTATGTTTAAACAAAACTGTGAAAATGCATAAAGAGACCTTTGTTCAAACCGTATGCCTTGGAATTTGTAGACGATTCGTTGTTTTGTACTTTACTCGCTCCAACATTTTAATAAAAAACATAAAATGTATTTAGGGTTCAAGTAAGCACAGATCACACTTTGCTGCTGCTGCGCGGAGATCGCGTCAAGGATCTAGACAAATAGTACACGTGTATCTGAATAAAGCGATATATTTTGGAATGTGGGCCCATACGCCCCTGTTTTTGTGTGCTAATCTAGTGGAGATGATAAATCATTATCAAATGGTGCCGTTCTGTTTCTAAGGAATGGGGTTGTTTCACTAATACAATTGTGCGCCCTAGTGTATGTACAACGTCATTGGTGTGTTTGGTGATTGGTTTGTTTGGCTGCAGGGGGCTGAGTAAAGTCCACAGAGGTGTTTCATCTGGTGTAGTAGGACTTGGCTTTCTGAGTACACAGTACGTTTTCACACTGATCTGAATCAATCTTTTTTTTCTTTCTTTTGTAACCTTGCCTTATAACCGATGCATTTGGTTTGTGTTAGAATGAAAATGGTCCTGTTCAAATTTACCGTGGTATTAAAATTAGATAGCACATCATTCCATAGAATATCATTGATAGCTAAGATTAAGCATTGTGTACTGAGAGTAAGATTATACTTTTTATACATTATTACTACTACTACTCTGTTTACACTAATAATAACAGATCTGTCTGGGGGCCCCAAATAGTGCGTGTGGTTTCTTAGAATCCCCCACCCCCTCCCCCTTAGCGGCATCCCCTGTTTTCCTGGAATGTGTTCCCGGACCATCTACAATGTATTAATCCTTAGCCTACATTGCCTATTGGACGCGAAAAACCCCACAATAGTGTTGTTCTATATTGACCGTATCTTGTCGTAACTCTAAGACCCGTTTGCTAGTGGTCCGTCCAATCGTAAATGCCCTGACATTCAGGTGTCCGTAGGGAAAGGGTAAATACCACAGAGCAAATATTTTATCCGAGGTTGAGCAGCCTGAACTGTACACAACATGTTCCTGTAACTATAGCAGATAGTAATCTCTCTTAGCCTCATGAGGTTTGGGCACCAGACCTTTCAGAATGTGACATTATGATAAGGGTCACTGCCTCCACCGGTGGTGGTTATTGTGAATTACTGTTGAAAGTGGCCCGTGGGTGGGTCTCTAAAAGTGTGGATGGAGGGTGGTTTATATATCCCACTGTTTAAGAATACAATGTAACTGAGTACGCGGAGAGGGTAATAATAGAGTGCCTTGCCAACATGTAGCAAGACCTGTGTTGGTGTGTGTTGTGGGTTGTGTGTGTGTGTGTGTGGTGTGGTTGTGTATTATTATTAAGTTTTTGTTTGTTGCTGAAAGTTCATACAATGATATGCAAAATGTTAATTATCCTACTTAATAATTAAGAGGGATCAGACGACAAAATGCCTTGTTATTATTATTTATATCGGCCGAATTATGGAGATTTTGTTATCAAATTGTGGGGGTAGTGAAGCTGTCAGATTAAAGGTGATTAGTTGTAATATTAAATTCACCCAAAAATGAAAATGTGTTGTTTATCTGCTTACCCCCAGTGCATACAAGATGTAGGGGACTTTGTTTCTTCAATAGAACACACATGATGATTTTTAACTCAAACCGTTGCAGTCTATCAGTCTTATAATGCATGGCAATGCTGTGACAAAATATATTGAGTGTGTTTAAAAAACTATGGCACAGAAAATCCAATTAAATACCTTTGCGCTGAAGTTGATGACATCATTGATTTTATGTTGCCACGAAACGATCGGTGTGTGCCAGAAACCGAACAGTATTTATTTTACCTCTAATACACCACTATGCCCAACTGCTTTTGGGGCTTTTATTTGCTTGTTGGCACGGTCATCGGGTGCGGGAGGTGTGTACGAGCAGTTCTGGCAAGTTAGTTTACGGTTATATTCGGTGTGTTGATATCCATGCCAAGAGCAATCAACCCGATTTTAAATTTGATGTGCGGCTAGGTCTCAGGAAGTTTGTGGATAGACGTGAAGTCCACCATCTCACTCCCGAATGAGTTTGCGTGAGAGAATGTAATATTTTAGTTTTAAGTTGGTTTGAACAATCCGGATAAGTGCAATTAAGTACCATTTTGATTAGCCATCGTACTTGCAATGACTGTGCACGGTGTAAACAATGAGTGACCTATGTACGATTGCGACAGATCGCAACTTCCGGCGTTTCCGTAAACTGACTGTGCGCATGCCGACAAAGAAAGTGGGACATGTGGTGGTGATTAAGAGGTGAAATGGAATGATTATAATAAATACTTGTTTTGGTTCTGTGCTACAAATTCCGATCGTTTTTCCGTGTCTTAGGTACATCTAATTGTGTCATCACGAGCCACATGGGTTTAATTGGATGTTCTGTGCATGTTTTTTGTTTTTACTCATTAGTGATTTGTTACCAGTGGACCATTGTATTATATACTGATAGACTGCAACGGCTGGTAGTTAAAATCAATCAATGTGTTCTACTGAAAGATAAACAAAGGCAGCCTTACATCTTGGATGCCGGGGTAGGTATAGCAGTATTAAACATCTAATTTAATGTGTTGGTCTGTGATACTCCCTTTAATGTGATAATGAAAATTTTAATTGTCTTGTTGTTGTTCTTCTGGGAAAACATAAAGTGTCTTGGCTGGAGCTTTACTGAAGGGTGAGTATCGAAATGAAAATGAATATATATATTTTAAACAAAATAAGACAAAGATTACACATTGTTATCTGATACCGTTCGCAAAAGTTTTGGCGCTTAATGCATCGTTTGTTCCTGTGAGTGGAGGCGTGTGAATGTTGACCTTTGTCAAGTCAACGTCTAGTCACCTTTATTATATAGCGCTTTGAACATATGTTTGTGTCATAAGCAATTGTTCGGAACAGTATTAAATTTATGAATATAGTGTGTCAAAATGCAAAATGAAATCAGTAATCACTATTTTTCAGTAAAGACAGTTCATGTCATGAATGTGCGCGCAGTGTGATTGTCATCATCCAGCTCAGGTTCAGGTTATAATAGTTATCTTTGCATATCAATGTTCAATGATATCGTGGAAATGATTAGGTCCCCAATAAAGCAAGAAAGAGCTTTTTGTGCGACTATTATTCAGAGCATAGGAACCCAACACTCCATCTTTTGGTGACATATGAATTTGTAGAAAAAAACCTGTGGAGTGAACCAGGATCAGTCGCGGGGTGGCCAGTTCCCTCGTACCAGACAATACCTAGGCGACAGTTCAATTCCAGGCTGCAGCATAATGTCTATTGTGCATGAGGATCAGTTAGTGGTGTTCCTGTGGTCTTGTTCCCGGTGGTGTGTCTGAGACGTTGTCTTTACAGGGGGATCTGTATTCTGGGGCTATCTAGTGGTTCTGGTCTCCTGCTATTCTTTCAGGGCTGTGGTAGGTCTTTCTATGTGTGTTGATTTACTACTGTTCTGGTTCTGAAATACGTACTGGATACGGTTATGTTTGGTGACTGCACTTTCGCAGTGACCATCTGATCTGGATTACAGATTGGACGGTGTGGCACAGGTGATCCTCGGAATAAATTAAGATGAGATATTACAGACTAATATTAGCAGTAGATGCCATTCTGTTTTTAACACGTTGTAGCAAGTACATCGGGTGATATGGAAAGTGTTCCTGGTTCTGGGTGACCTAATTAATGCAGCCTAAAAATCCTTTAAGGGATTTTAATATTAGAAGAGTATTAGTGTGTTATGTGTAAGCCAGGTTAGGTAGGAAGAGATGTGGTTGCTTTTAATCTGCTTTAACTCAGAGGGTGGGCTGCCTCTCTGAACAATGTTGGTGTAGGTTATTCCAGAGTTTTGGGGAGCAGCTTATATGCGTCAGAGTCAAGTTTATTGTACAGCGCTTTTCACTCATGTGGACAAATCATTGTGCCACGAAAGCAACTTGTACAGCCAATAAGTTTTCTACAATATTTGTGGTAGTTGTATGTCCGTGTGTGACTGTCAGTTAAGGTGTACTTTTATGGCGAAATGTATACGGAAATATAACATTTAAGACGTAATAAAACAGGACGATGAGCTAATATTTTGACAGCAATTTTAATTGATGCTAACAAACTTTTTTATTAGCAATTAATGGTGGTAGTTCTGTATATGTTGTTTCAGGTGGTCTTGGCATCATCTTGCGGGTCCTCTGAGTGGGTTTGGCATTCATAGTTCTTCTCAGTGTGTTCTGGGATCATGAATGAATAGCTTGTGTTAAAAACGTGTGCAAAAATCATACAGAGAAAGCATTAATAGTGACTATAATTAGCGTATGCTGCTGTTCCAATGCCAAGCAAAATTTGATTTTATTTGTTTTATAACTATCAAACTAAAAGAATATAATAATGTGCATTGATCAGATCTATTACTGCAGTAAATGAGTTAAAAGATTGCGATGCTTATTGAATCTTGGCATAAGAGATTGTCTTTAATATCGATTTTAAACAGAATGAGTATGTTGTGTTCTTGAATGACTCCGACGTTGTATTCAGGAAAGTAATAGTTGGATGCCCAATATTGGAGTTGTGTATGAGGTCCTCATTGTTTGTTAGTCTTTTAGTGTGAAAATGATGGATCTCTCAAACTCAGTTGTCTACGCTGGAAAGGGTTTTCATAATGTATTTACAAAGATGATGAAACAACCAAGTATGTCAGGCATCATTTTGCAGGATTCGCATATTGTGTGTGTATATACGTTTGACCACAAACTGGTTATTTAGCACAGGTATATAGGAACTGGGGAGTGTTCTAAAACTAGCTGCTTTCTTAGATCAGCATTTTAAGTTGCATCATAGGTATGCAAGGTTTATTTGAATGATTAATAAGAGTCGTTCTGAAAAGACAATTCTGTATTATTGCAATCTCTATGTTCCAAATTGAACCGACTATCGTTCTTTCTTCTGTAGAACACAAAAGGAGAAGTTTTCTTTACACGATGGTAAAGTGTAATGTTGTTGACCAAAAAAAAAAATGGCACCATAAAGCTCTGTAAAGTATAAAACTGGTCCGTAGCTATTGCTTATTCCAAGTCTTTAAATTATTGGGGTAGGGCTTTTGTTTTTGGGTGGATGAAACCGACCACAATATAAGTAATGGTTGCAACAGACTCAGAAAAATGTTCCTTTACCTACATTTTTGTAAATCTTCAAAAACATACCTATACATAAAATTTACTGCATTTGCCAGCTAAAATGTAAAAAATTATGATTAGAGGGGCAGATTATCGATTAATAAAGAGTTTTTTGTTATTGCATGATTTTTTTTCTTAACTAATACATTTTGCTTGCTGTATAACCAGCTCTGTTTAACTTTTCTTATGTAGTAAACTTGTTTCCTAGCGCACCCGCTACACCATTGTTCTTGCGAATCCCGTCAAACACAAGTCACGATAAAACCTCAAAGATTTCTTAAAGAAAGCTAAAATGACATGGTCGCTTCAGCAAATGCATTTTTTGCTAGCATTTGCTTTTGTTAACACTATCTGACAGTTTTAGTGTAGGGGTTACTTTATTTTCAAGCACGATGGAGCTTTTGGCGCCACTCAACGGACATTCCAATTCCAAACTGCCACGATATGTAAATTAACCAATGTAATAAAATGTCTCCGCATTCACGTTCATCTGTTTCGGAGAAAATTTAACGTACTTTTAGCGCCACTCGCTGGCCATTTACATTTGAAAGAGCCGCGAAATGTGTAAAAAGCAGCATGATATTGGTTTACCAAAATGTTGCCACAGGTACATTTTCTAGGAGCTTAGGTTAAAAAAAAGGGAATGTGGGGGAAAAACATGAAATTATCTTTAACAACAAGGACTACATCTTATCTCAGATTAATTCTCAAAAGTTTTTTTTTATGTTGTTTTGCACCCAAATTAATATGTGGAAATCTAAGCATTTTCCATCCCCATTGACCTTGTTTTAGAACATGGTGATTTTTTTAAACAAATAGCTAAAATTATCTTTAAGAATGTACTCTATACGTTATTTATAAAATGAAATGGAGCACATTTTTCCATTTTATTTCATTTAAATTTGCATCATTTCTTTTAAACACATATTAATATGTGGAAATGCCACAGCCATTAACCCGTTTTAGGCAATTTTATATTTTTATTTTTGTAACCAGCAACTTATCATTTAGAGAAGTTTGTGAAACCCACCTAGCCGCCTCACACAGACATAATCAATATAAATGAACCGTAATGATCATGTAAACTATGCCTCATAAAAAATATGGTGACATATTACAGTGCTTTAAGGTTTCGCAGATGCCGCAATATGCAAATTGTGGATGATATGTGACTATGTACAGTGGGTACGGAAAGTATTCAGACCCCCTTAAATTTTTCACTCTTTGTTATATTGCAGCCATTTGCTAAAATCATTTAAGTTAATTTTTTTTCCTCATTAATGTAACACACAGCACCCCATCTTTACAGAAAAACACAGAATTGTTGACATGTTTGCAGATTTATTAAAAAAGAAAAACTGAAATATCACATCGTCCTAAGTCTTGCTGTGACACTCCCTATATGACTAAGGTTGCTGTCATTCTTCGAATCCTTGAATGGTTCTACAACTTCATTTGAAGTCAGCTGTGTTCGATTATTAATGATGGAAGTGATGAGGAAAGCCACACACATGTCATATAAGACCTTAAGCTCATAGTGCAGTCAGAGCAAATGAGAATCATGAGGTCAAGGAACTGCCTGAAGAGCTCAGAGAAAGAATTGTAGCAAGGCACAGATCTTGCCAAGGTTACAAAAAAAATTCTGCTGCACTTAAGGTTCCTAAGAGCACAGTGGCCTCCATAATCCTTAAATGGAAGACGTTTGGACGACCAGAACCCTTCCTAGAGCTGGCCGTCTGGCTAAACTGAGCTATCGGGGGAGAAGAGTTTTGGTGAGAGAGGTAAAGAAGAACCCAGAGATCACTGTGGCTGAGCTCCAGAGATGCTGTCGGGAGATGGGAGAAAGTTGTAGATAGTCAATCATCACTGCAGCCCTCCACAGTCGGGGCTTTATGGCAGAGCGGCCCAACGGAAGCCTCTCCTCAGTGCAAAACACACGAAAGCCCGCATGGAGTTTGCTAAAAAAAAACCTGAAGGACTCCAAGATGGTGAGAAATAAGATTCTCTGGTCTGATGAGACCAAGATAGCACTTTTTGGCCTTAATTCTAAGCGGTATGTGTGGAGAAACCAGGCACTGCTCATCACCTGCACAATACCATCACAGCGGTGAAGCATGGTGTTGGTAGCTTCATGCTGTGAGGGTGTTTTTCAGTGGCAGGGACGCACTTTTTGACGATGGTTGCAATCGAGGGAAAGATGAATACAGGGATAGTACAGGGATATCCTGGATGAAAACATTCTCCAGAGTGCTCAGGACCTCAGATGGCCCCAGAGGTTCACCTTCCAACAGGACAAGAGACACTAAGCACAAAGCTAAAATAACGAAGGAGTGGCTTCACAACAACTATGTGACTGTTCTTGAATGGCCCAGCCAGAGCAATGACTTAAACCCAATTGAGCATCTCTAAAAATGGCTGTCCACCAACGTTTAACATCCAACCTGACAGAACTGGAGAGGATCTGCAACGAGGAATGGCAGAGGGATCCCCAAATCCAGTGTGAAAAACTTGTGCATCATTTCCCAAAAAAGGACGCAGCGTATTAGATCAAAAGGGTGCTTCATAAATAGAGACAAAAGGTGTTGAATAATAGGACCATGTGATATTTCCGTTTTTCTTTTTTAATAAATCTGCAAAAAAAAATTCTGTGTTTTTCTGTCAATATAGGGTGCTGTGTGTACATTAATGAGAAAAAAAATTAACTTAAATGATTTTAGCAAATGGCTGCAATATAACAAAGAGTGAAAAATTTAAGGGGGTCTGAATACTTTCCGTACCCACTGTATATAAAAGCACAAGAGTGACTGGATGCTGCAGTTTTTCAATGCATTTCATTTCCCTTATGATATTTAAGAACTGCGGGAGGAATAAATACAGTTAGACATAAAACACATGGTCATGGTATGCATATGCTCTGGTAGGAAATGAATATTGTACATTTTAATACATACAGTCATGAATATTCCACATATTCGCACAGATATTGAGGGTACATTGAATGTACCTCAGTTTTTATATGAGCACAGGTTTCATAATCAAGCCGGTTGCGGTCTCAGCACAGTCACTGTACAGTCACTCGACTCGCTTGATCAAATCTACGTCCTCAGTTCTTCACTCGTTAAAAGAATATCGAAGGGCTAATCTGATTGAAGGTGATCCATCAATGTCAACGTCAGACACAGGACGCCACACTTATTTAAACAGACGGCAAGTTTCCAAGCAAGCCTCGTAGGCCTCAATTTGGTTTGTGGATAAATAAATAAACACAACAGCACTTGTCTGGAAAAGAACAGATTGTCGAACAGCTGGTGCCAATGAGCAGAATCACAAAAGCATGTAACTGCTGCGTAACAGAAAAATGGTAAATACTCCTGAAATACTGAAACCAACTCCCTCTTGTGCCGGTGCAAATTTTTTTAGTAATTGTGCTTCTGTCGTTTTGTTTAATTTTTTACATTTCTATTTAGCTTTAATTTATTTTCATTTCAGTTCTTCCAGGGTATTTTAAGGGTAAAGAAATTACTACTATTTTAAAGAATTAAAATATACATTTTATACATTATACACGTTTTAATTGAAACTTTTCTTAAATGACATAAAACTTTTTCCAAAACAACAATTCTAAACACTTGCCTTTATATGTGTATGTATGTATGTATTATTTATGACGCTTTTATTTGTTAGACATTACACAAAAGATTACATAGATAAACACACACAATGCATTGGATAAACCTCGTAAACCACTTATGATTTTAACATTTCATGCAAGTTTACCAGAATTTTATCCACACAAAGTAATGAAATGTGTGTTGGAGTTTAAGGCCAGGCTATTTACCTGCTACCCTGCGGTGGAATTTTGCTTACTCTAACGCTGACGAACAACAGCTATTCTCATAGACGCTGTTGTATTGTTCAATTACTCCCCACTCGCATCCAAATTCATCGCTCTTTGCTAGGGGCGTAAAACTCGAGGTTTTCATTAAATCAAATGAATACTGTGATTTTGCCAAAACCACCCACACAAACAACCTTGCAGGCCCCTCAGGAAAGATTGCAGGGGGATTCAAAAGCTCATGTACAAGTAAGACAGATTTGGGGATTTGCTTCATAAATACAGGCTCACATAAAAGAGTTGGCGATTTGTTACTCGCTCACGCTTTTCAATCAGGAATGAGAAGGCGAGTGTTAGTGGTGTATTACGACAGTGCGGACGGCTGAGATAACAGTGGCTCATGGGCGCCACTCACCAAATCTCACTAGATAAGGATGAGCTGTTCACAGTTAAGGAGGGAGTACAGACAAGTACGTCACGATTAAAGCAGTAATTAAAGGGTGAATATAGAGGTAGTGTTGGCACCAGTAAACTCACCAGAGCTCTTTAAGGAAGAGACCTAGTAAAACATGTATTATCTGTTTTTTTGTTTTTTATTTTTTTTATTTTTTTTTTTTTTTTTATTTTTTTTTTATTTTTTTTGTTTTTTTTTTTTTTAATTTTTTTTTTTTTTTTTTTTTTTTTTTTTTTTTTTTTTTTTTTTTTTTTTTTTTTTTTTTTTTTTTTTTTTTTTTTTAAAAATCATCAGTGAATTAATTTTTGTCTGTTTATTCATTCATATTTAAATGTTTGATTAATTTGCATTTTATCATATTTTTATTTGTTTATTCATATTGTTTGTATTTATTGGTTACCTATACATACACTTTTGTTTATATCTATATTTATTTTTCATACGTTTAATTTGTTCATTGTTTTATTTATTCATATAAGTTGTGAAAGAAGAACATCGAGAGAAGTGTAAGGGAGGGGGGGGGGTGTGACAACACAGACCACATTATGAACACAGCGTACGGAAATTCTGAAAATAAAAATGCAGATAACATATGTCACGTCATACTGTTGAGGGAACACGCTGGAGTCATGAGGAAACGTTTAACAGTTTTTAATCACGAAACACAGGAGATAATCAACAATCGGAGCTGGAGCCAACACACGTAGAGAATGAATAGACCTGAGAAACACAAGCTGAACAGACTAGGACTTTTATACAGGGGATGATTGGGGAACATATCAATGGAACATAATCAAACTAAACGAGGACTAGGAACATGGACCAAATAGGCAAAAACAGGAACTGAACACTTGACAAAAACGGGTCAATCCGACCCATTCGCATCCTCCCGAAAGGTGCATCCTCGAACCATAGGCAACAACAGAGGGATGGATAGGTTGGGGAGTAGGGGAGGAGGACGGACAACCCGGATGGGCTGGCAGACCAGAGACCAGGATGGTAATGAAGGAGGGAGGAGACAGGAGGGGCCCAGAGCAGGAGGAGCCAAGTAGGACCCAGGCCACAGCCATGATGGCGACCCACAGTGGAGCCGACGGAGAGAGGAGCCATGGAGGATGGTGGGTCGATGCCCGACCAAGGCGGAGACGGAGGGACGAGGGAGCACGGTGGAGATGATGGATCGATGGGTGACGGTGGAGGTGAGGGAGCTAGGAGCTGAGGTGGAGCCGCTGGGTCTATGGGCCGAGGCAGAGTCCGGGCCTCGGAGGATGGAGGCGGAGGTGAGGGATTCTCCAGTCAAGGCGATGCTGGAGGATGGCAGACCCGCGGCGCTCGCACCGTATTGATGGTGGGCTGAGGGCGAGCAGAGGGGCTGCCAGATGACAGTGGTGGAGGAGGTAGGAGCAGGTTGGAGGGTGGTTATTTGTGAGTCTACGGGCATTCAGGGCTTAACTCTGGATCGGAAGCCCCCTCTAGGCTGAACACGGGAACAGGAAGGTGCTCAGGAGGAGTGGAAAATGAGGGCACTTACGAGGAGCTGGTACTGGAGGGTGCTTTCTAGGAGCGGGCACTGAAGGGCGCTCTTGGACGGATTCGGGGACTGGAGCGAGCTCGGGGCTGGAGCGACACTGGAAGCAAGCTCTGGGGCTGGATGCCGACAAGGAGAGAGCTTAGGGACTGCACAACCACCTTATCCTCCTTAGATTCCTCTAAGTTCGGGAGTATGTGAACGGCATGGTTGGCGGACGTGACACTGGAGCGACCGTCGGGCGGAGAGTGCCGAGGCCGGTGGGCTTGACTGAGGAACCGCCGGCGGGCTTGAGTGAGCGGCGACTTCCATGGCGCGGGGGGAAAAAACAGGAAAACAAAACGCTTTTCAAAAACGGAAAACAAACATGGGGAGAAGGGGCGCCGCTTACTGTCTTGGTCAGGGCTTCTGTCACATCACACTGTTGAGGGAACATGCTGGAGTCACGAGGAATCATTTAACAGTCTTTAATCACGAAACACAGGAGATAATCCACAATAGGCGCTTGAGCCAACACACGTAGAGAACGGGTAGACCTGACAAACACAAACTGAACAGACTAAGACTTTTAAACACAGGGCAATCAGGGAACACAGGTGACATCAATGGAACATAATCAAACTAAACGAGGACAGGAACATGACCAAATAAGGCAAAACAGGAACTGAAAAAAAACGGGTACAATCCTGACAATATCATAATACAACATTGCAAGACATAAAAATAAGATGCCATATAAGGTGAGTTACGGAATCTTCATGAAATCAAGTGAATGTCCTAATTCATTTGGAGATCCGTTACATCACATGCTGTTTCATGCTGATTTTAATGATGTATTTGAAAGGCTTTCTGCAGTCTGATCTTTACTGTGAGTAACCTGCAACCATTAAACCCACTTCCTCCGTAACACTTCAAGAAGAAAAGCTTTTGTTTGATCTGCTCATGAATGATTTATACTTTTAAAGTTCTTCCTTTTAACAAGATCATGTGGGCTGTTAGGCCAGGTTTATTTTCCTGTGACCCACGTCCCCATTTACAATTTAAGCCGTCGTTCGGTGCACGCGAAACGTTCATCCCTCTTTGAATAGAATTAATGAATATCAGACTGCTGCGTATGTGACATTTTTTCACAGTTTGAATATTATCTGCTGGGATTATCGATGACTGTACACAATATAATGTAGTTACCTTACAGTTTTTTTTTCTGCACATCCAGGATTCCAATTTACCGCCTTGAAAGATTGTATTTCTAAAAAACATATAAATGCTTTTACAAAAAAAAAAAACTTGTTTATTTTATTCTAAACCAGTGGGAAAAGCCATTGAACAAAAAGTCCTTACGCAACAACATGCCGACTTTTATTTTGCAGAGCTTCCGATAACTGAACCACATGCATCCGACTTCCAGATTCTCCGTGGATGTTTTGCCGCTAACGATCAAAAGCGACACCCACATCAGCTCCGATGGTAGACAGTGCGTCTTCTGGCATACCCACAGTTACCATGCCTAGGCCCCGTCCATAAGCGGATGTAGTTCAGCCTACCAATGTCCAAGTTCTTCTAAGCTTTAACAACGATGAGATTTGAGGCCTGTCCTTTATAATAGGATACTAACTTGAGAGACCAAATGACGCGGCAAACAAAAAAATACAGTATTAATCACATGGTTAGATTTTAAGAATTTATTGGTAATGTCTCCGGCTAAAACTCGTATTTGGTCACCTACACAACCAACGAAGCTTTACCCTCGCTATAAACAAGACTGTAACAACGTCTTTAAGAGGCTCGTCCTCCACTGGTTACCTGTTTTAATGGCATCTGTTTGAACTTGTTATAAGTATAAAAGACACCTGTCCACAACAACCTGTTCAAACAGTCACACTCCAAACTCCACTATGGCTAAGACCAAAGAGCTGTCAAAGGACACAGAAACAAAATTGTAGACCTGCACCAGGCTGGAAGACTGAATCTGCAATAGGTAAGCAGCTTGTTGTGAAGAAATCAACTGTGGGATCAATTATTAGAAAATGGAAGACATACGAGATCACTGATAATCTCCCTCGATCTGGGGATCCATGCAAGATCTCACCCCGTGGGGACAAAATGATCACAAGAAATGTGAGCAAAAATCCCAGAACCACACGGGGGCACCTAGTGAATGACCTGCAGAGAGCTAAGACCAAAGTAACAAAGGCTACCATCAATAACACACTGCGCCGCCAGGGACTCAAATCCTGCAGTGCCAGACGGGTCCCCCTGCTTAAGCCAGTACATGTCCAGGCCCGTCTGAAGTTTGCTAGAGCATTTGGATGATCCAGAAGAGGGTTGGGAGAATGTCATATGGTCAGATGAAAAAAAAATAGAACTTTTTGGTAAAAACTCAACTTGTCGTGTTTGGAGGAGAACGAATGCTGAGTTGCATCCAAAGAACACCATACCTACTGTGAAGCATGGGGGTGGAAACATCATGCTTTTGGGCTGTTTTTCTGCAAAGGGACCAGGACGACTGATCCGTGTAAATGAAAGAATGAATGGAGCCATGTACCGTGAGATTTTGAGTGAAAACCTCCTACCATCAGCAAGGGCATTGAAGATGAAAATGTGGCTGGGTCTTTCAGCATGAAAATGATCCCAAACACACCACCCGGGCAAAGAAGGAATGGCTTCGTAAGAAGCATTTCAAGGTACTGGAGTGGCCTAGCCAGTCTCCAGATCTCAACCCCATAGAAAATCTTTGGAGGGAGTTGAAAATCCGTGTTGCCCAGCGACAGCCCCAAAACATTACTGCTCTAGAGGAGATCTGCATGGAGGAATGGGCCAAAATACCAGCAACAGTGTGTGAAAACCTTGTGAAGACTTACAGAAAACGTTTGACCTCTGTCATTGCCAACAAAGGGTATATAACAAAGTATTGAGATGAAATTTTGTTATTGACCAAACGCTTATTTTCCACCATAATTTGAAAATTAATTCTTTAAAAATCCTACAATGGTATTTTCTGGATTTTTTTTTCTCATTTTTTCTCTCCTAGTTGAGGTATACCTATGATGAAAATTACAGGCCTCTCTCATCTTTTTAAGTGGGAGAACTTGCACAATTGGTGGCTGACTAAATACTTTTTTTCCCCACTGTACATCTAAATTTGGTTGTCAGTTCACCTTTTACTCCTTAATCGTGTTCTGTGCACACATAATTCACTAAAATACGGGAGTGACAACTGCATTCGACAACCACATTAGCTCCTGAGAAATACAGTCAAGTGTTTACCTCAGATCTGATAGGATGGTGGAGAGAGGTGTATTGTGGACCGAGCAGTTGCTGTCAAGAGAGTATCGGTAGGCTGTTCAATAACAACAGTTTAAAGAACAAAACTAGATTACGACACCTTTCCGACGGCGATTTAATAACATTTTGCAGATTTTCACATGTCTTTGCAGTCTAATGCCTGTTTTGTTAACAGCAGCTAACACAAAAGTAGGTAATCTGCGGCCCTCCATTCTGTGAGTGAGTCGTGTTCTGTACACACATGGAACGATATTTTAAGGGACTCACTGCCGCATTTAAATGTGGTTGTCACTCCTGAAACTTGCAGTGTGTATGTGGCCAATATATACATGAACGCTAATAGAACTGAATTTTATGGCGCCCTATGTCTCACCTAAGAGTGGGCGTGACTTCCGGTGTCAGCCGTTTTAAGTTGTTTTTAGCTGTACAAAAACAGAGTTATGCTGCTTGATATTATATACTGGTATTTATAATATTTTACTTTATTATTGTCATAATAATAATTTGTTTTTTTTTATTGTTTTAGTCAATTATTTACTTCACTGTTTACTGCACTTTGTTATTCTTCTTATTTGCCTCTGACTGCGTCTCATTTTGGACGCTGCGTTCATGGATATTTATAGGTAGATTCCCTATTTATGGCTGTTTCTATGTGCCGCTATACATAAGCCATCTGCCATATTGGAACGTCAACACCGTGAACACTCGAGAGGCAAGGTCTGTCGGCAACCCTAGTTTCCCTGTATGAAAAAAAAAAAAAAAAGAATAAAAAAAAAAAATATATATACAGTGGGTACGGAAAGTATTCAGCCCCCCTTAAATTTTTCATTTTGTTATATTGCAGCCATTTGCTAAAAAATCATTTAAGTTATTTTTTTTTTTTCATTAATGTACACACAGCACCCCATGTTGACTGAAAAACACAGAATTGTTGAAATTTTGCAGATTTATTAAAAAAGAAAAAAAACTGAAATATCACATGGTCATAAGTATTCAGACCCTTTGCTCAGTATTTAGTAGATGCACCCTTTTGATCTAATACAGCCGAGTCTTTTTGGGAAAGATGCAAAAAGTTTTTCACACCTGAATTTGGGGATCCTCTGCCATTCCTCATTGCAGATCCTCTCCAGTTATGTCAGGTTAGATGGTAAACGTTGGTTGACAGCCATTTTTAGGTCTCTCCAGAGATGATCAATTGGGTTTAAGTCAGGGCTCTGGCTGGGCATTCAAGAACAGTCACAGAGTTGTTGTGAAGCCACTCCTTAGTTATTTTAGCTGTGTGCTTAGGGTCATTGTCTTGTTGGAAGGTAAACATTCGGCCCAGTCTGAGGTCCTGCGCACTCTGGAGAAGGTTTTCGTCCAGAATATACCCTGTTCAATTTATCTTTCCCTCGATTGCAACCAGTCAACCTGTCCCTGCAGCTGAAAAACACCCACACAGCATGATGCTGCCACCACCATGATTAACTGTTGGGACTGTATTGGACAGGTGAACAGCAGTGCCTGGTTTTCTCCACACATAACACTTAGAATTAAGGCCAAAAAGTTCTATATTGGTCTCATCAGACCAGAGAATCTTAATTCTCACCATCTTGGAGTCCTCCATGCAGGCTTCCATGTGTCTTGCACTGAGGAGAGGTTTCCGTCGGGCCACTCTGCCATAAAGTTCCGACTGGTGGAGGGCTGCAGTGATGTTGACTTTCTACAACTTTTTCCCATCTCCCGACTGCATCTCTGGAGTTCAGCCACAGTGATCTTTGGGTTCTTTTACCTCTCTCACCAAGGCTCTTCTACCCCGATAGCTCAGTTTAGCCGGACGGCCAGCTCTAGAAAGGGTTCTGGTCGTCCCAAACGTCTTCCATTAAGGATTATGGAGGCCACTGTGCTTTTAAGAACCTTAAGTGCAGCAGACATTTTTCTGTAACCTTGGCCAGATCTGAGCCTTGCCACAATTCTGTCTCTGAGACTTTAGGCAGTTCCTTTGACCTCATGATTCACATTTGCACAGACATGTACTGTGAGCTGTAAGGTCTTACATAGACAAGTGTGTGGCTTTCCTATTCAAGTCCAAACAGTATAATCAAACACAGCTCGACTCAAATGAAGCTGTAGAACCATCTCAAGGATGATCAGAAGAAATGACAGCACCTGAGTTAAATATATGAGTGTCAAAGGGTCTGAATACTTAGGACCATGTGATATTTCAGGTTTTCTTTTTTAATAAATCTGCAAAAATGTCAACAATGCTGTGTTTTTCTGTCAATATGGGTTGCTGTGTGTACATTAATGAGGAAAAAAATTACTTAAATTATTTTAGCAAATGGCTGCAATATAACAAAAAGTGAAAAATTTAAGGGGGTCTGAATACTTTCCGTACCCACTGTATATCTGCAATAGATTTCAGCAGCTAAGATAACATTTAACAGGTACCTAGGTTCAAACCTGTACGTTGAGTTAATACATTAAAATCACAAACCAACACATTTCTTACCCGTGAAAGATTATCCACTGTCTTCAGGAATTTAAATTTAGGCGATTTTTAAAACCCGAGGCTGTGCAGTGTTGTTCTTGAAACTCATTGATTTTTATTGTGAGTGACGACACATTGACCGTTCCAAGATGGTGGACGCGTGTTTGGAGCGGTTGAATGTGGCATCTACCTATACATATCTATGGCTGCGTCCAGGGCCGTTTCTAGCCAATTTGACGCCCTAGGCGAAATCCCTATTTCCCCCTCCCCCCCATATATAATTATTTTCAGACACCAGTTGCTTGTCACATTCAAATTGGTTGTCATAGTAACGACACTAATTTGTGGAGATTCAGCGCATTGAGTTTCACAAATCTGAATGCATTATTTGTAAATTGACTGTTAAGATAAACATTTTGTACAATTTAGTATCTGTAATATCATTGTGTTGCCACTAGATGCCTGTATAGCCCTATGTAACAATCCCTAGTGGCTAAGACATTGCATATAATTTACACATAAATCACACAAATTAATTTTATTAAATTTTAATTTGGATACTATATACTATACTACTACATATTGTTTAGATATTGTCAATGGCTACTTTTTTGTCTTTGTTTTTTGTTACATTTTTTTGTTGTTGTTTCTTGAAACATTGATTTAAAGTGTCAGTTATTGCATTATTATTTCAGTCAAACCTATAAAACCCCTTTGTTACCAAAAACTACATATAAAAGCTTTATCAGTAGCATAAAAGTAACCAATGCAGCTACTCAATCATTTGCTACTCATTAACGCGTTAACATCCCCTTTAAATAACGTGACGATCTGCCCTCTATGACGCTGCTCCCATTAAGCACTGTTGGAAGTGAATGAATTGATTCAACATTTCGACACCTCCGTAAGAATGCATTTAACTCGACAAAGCGATCTAATAAAGGATGTATTGATCTTGTGAATTAGGGAATTTTACTATACAAATAGTTTTTAATTGGATGTTAAAGTTTATATGGGAATATTACATGACACGCTGATCCTTTATCAATGCATCGGCGCAAAAAACACACACCTTTTGGACAAATCTGCCACAAATATTTGGACAAATGTGCCACAAAAGTGCCACAAATACTGCCTAAAACAAAATACTGATTTTGTGCACTTACTGTAGCAATATTTTAAATTGGCCTTTGAACTAGGCTTTATTACATGGCAAAAAAAGTGTTACCTTGCCAAAGCACTGACAGAGCCCACTGATCTAATGGCGTTGTTGAGCGCTCCAAATGCAAACTTTGCATGCAACAATCAGGCAGCAATTGACAGCATTCTGATCTAGTGGCATACAGGCATCGTCAGATTGACAGTACTCTAGCCCAAAAATGTTGGGGTATCCAGTGGGGGCGGAAGTCATATTTCAGGGTGACCGTGCCACTCTTTATCACAACCCTGCTAAAAGGGCCAGTACGTGCGCTCATTGGCGCCCCTTCAGCTGGTGGCGACCTAGGCGACCGCCTAGCTCGTCTATGCCTAGAAACGGCCCTGGCTGCGTCTGCTAATAAACTGGAAGTCTCACACATAAACTGGAAATAACTAACTTCCCCTTAAAATAAGGTGGATGTGTACATGATTTCAGGCTAGTCAGACTTTTCAGTGCTTAATGCTAAATGCTGCTTTTGGGGCTCTTTTAATAGCATATGAGCTATGATTGAGCAAGGGCCAGACCTGAAACAAAGCTTATATAAACAAAAATACTGATAATTCTAATTACTTTGATATTTTTATACTAGGATTTGAGGTGTGCAGCCAGAAGTTTTATTATGAACTTTAATTATTATTATTATTGATATACCTTGTAAATTGGATTACTTGAATGTTTGTGGTAGTTTAATAAAGCCATGAAGCAGAACTCTGGCACTGAAAAACATGTTGAAGCAAATGAAAATTATGTAATTTATTTAATAAATGTTATTTTTTTCTGTAGATGTTTGAATAATCTTCATGTAGTGGGGGGGGGGGGGGGCGACATCTTAAATAAATACCTAAATAGATAATTATTTGGAGAGAAACTATATTGTTTCATGTATGTAAGAAAAATCTCAGTGTCTCAAATCTCTGAGAAACTTTTTGATATTGTTTCTGGCCCAAGAAGCCGCTTTGTTGCACAAAGTGTCCATTTGTGTAAAGAAGACTTAAAAAAAAAAAAAACAACCTTTGTTCTGTGATTTGGACAGGTGAGAATAAATGAAATATGAAATTCACTGCGTTATTTTCAACACATGCTGTGCACCTGCTAATGGACTGTGTTTTGGTGTAAAAGAAGGATGTCCTTGTTTTGGGATTGGGTTTGTCGAGGGTTTCCCCAGGTCCTCATCAGCAGCAGGACATGAATTGGTTACCTGCTGTTTCCTGTCAGTGGCTGGGCTGTGTTAAAGAGGTCTAAAGTGATGAATGATTCCACACTGGTTAGTGAAAGCAATCTTTCTCATCCAGCGCTTATTAAACTGGGAGGCCGGCATGTTTGTCTCATGGGTGAAACTGACTGTCCAGGAAAATGCAATTCATTGAGATTCTGTGCATGTGCTTCCAGTTGAACTGCCAGACTTCTGGCTTTCCTCAACAAATATTGATATGACAACTATTCATAGATTATTGGACTATATATATCTTATTAACTATATGAATATTTATAATGTATAATTCCAATAGTTAAGCGGTGTATCTTCTAATTAATTTGATTGCATACATTTTTAATCAATTTAAAACCCTAATAATTTCCATGTCACACATTTCATTTGGTCTCTTAAGCCTGGATGCTTTAATAGTCATGGGACAGCGAGACAGAGATACATTTTTCCATTTCAAATTAGTTTCACATCATCTCATGTTATTATTCGAACAATTATGTAAATACTTTTAAATAAGCAAGTAAGTAAATAAATAAATGCAACGATTTCTTTTTTTCAAATGTAAATTCGCATCCCTTTTCATCCACATTCATCCGTCACATTTCAAAGGGTCCAAATACTTTATTTACATTTATTTTGCAATAAAATTAAGTAACACTGTTTAACTATTCAATTGTTTGTTTGTTTTTGTAATTGTTTATTTGTTTATTTAAATGAGATGCATTAAGAAATCAACATGTGTTCAATATTTTAAATATATTTATGTTCTTAATGAATCTTTAAATGAATAATCAATCAATCGACCAATCAATAGAAAACAGAGTATTTCAACCCTTAACATGTACTGTATGAATGAATGAATGAATGGTTTGGATTGTGCATGGATCAGGTGGTTTGAGCAAACAAACCAAAGTTGTATTTATTAAATATTCACCACTATGTTCATGTTCATATTTATATATATTATAATGGGAATTTTTTTTTGTGTGATTGTGTTTTTTTGCGAGTTTGATGACATTCATACATTAAATTTGAGCATAATAGTGCAAATACTTGGGGGCCACTTTTGTATCAGGCAGCAGTAATACAATTAAACTTCACAAAGCTCATCCGGTGCTCTTTCACCAAAGTGAAGAAAACAAAAAACCCTGATGAACAGACTTGGGCGCGGGATGCTCGAGGAACACAGTGGCGCTTTCGCTCTCGATGTCCCCATTCCTCTCCCAAGACACTTTTGGCTCGGCTCTGTGCTATCTAACAATACTCGAAGAACTAAATTATCCTGTTACAGTTGTGAGCAATGGGGTGCCGGTGGAGCGCCGCCAGCAAACTAACTAGCTAATAAATAGAATAGGGGCCTGCCAGTGCTGCGATGGGAACCTTAAAACAGGTTTTCTTGATTAATTATGCTAATACATCACACTGTAGTTAACTGTCATGACGATGATCAGACATCTCCTTATTCCTGTTGATAGCAGTTTAATTAAATTAGCACTTGAGGAGGATCTCCATTCCAATCAGCCTCTGGGTCACGGTTATGGATGTATTTTCTACCTCAGTGATGATAAATGTTTGAGTTGGATACAAATACCTGCAGGAAGTGTCAATATGTAATTTCATCCAGGCGTATGTAATTTGTATTACCATGCTAATCTTGCAGGATGGCGGTTATTATTGTTTTCTACGGTTTTGCATAATTTCCAAGCATATGATCCTAAGGTGGCAGCAATATGACATCTGCGGCTATAGATTACCCTCTGCTACCATCGACGTGTGCGGCTTATTGATAATTTAAGGCGAGGAATAATTCATTCCTGCCTTATAAATGTCTGAGTATGTCACATGACTGTATTACGAATAAATGAAATCCATATCTTTCAGGGATTTTGTGATTATAGCCATTTTAGATTCAAGTTGCATGAAATATTAACTCTTGTAAGTATTAAGGAAGCATGCTTTTCCTAGTAGGGTACACTATAATGTCCTAAGTCTTTATTTAAAGACAATGCGATGACTTAGGAGGGGGCGTTGACTGCAAAGCAACCTTTTTTTTTCGTTGCGTGGCCATTATCGATAAATTATTTAATCTGATTATATGTTGAACTATATGTAGAAGCAGTTAAATGTCAATTTACAGCTAAATGTTTTTTTTTATTATTATTATTGTTTTTATTAAATCATGTCTGTTTCCTTGATCTAGGAATATTCAACATTATTAGTTTTCTTTACCAAAGCATCACTGTTAATGTTGCTCGTACATGGTCTTAAATGGATAGTTCACCCAAAAATGAAAATTTTGTCATCATTTACTCACCCTCATGTTGTTCCAAGCCAGTATGAGTTTCTTTCATCTGCTGAACACAGAAGAATATATTCTGAAGAATGTTGGTAACCAAACAGTTGACTTCTATAGTGTTTTTCCGATGCTATGGAAGTCAATGGCTGTCGACTGTTTGGATACCAACATTCTTCAAAAGATGTTATGGTGTGGTACGCACAGAAAGAAAGTTTGCGATCAACTGGGGTGAGTAAATGATGATGATGACAGTAAATGATGACAGAAAAATGTATTTGGAATATACACGAGTATTAACTAATTTGAACTACAAACATAAATGATGCTCTATCTGTGTGTGTGTAGAATTTACTTAGAAAGTGTTACCGCAATTTCTAAGTGAAAACCGTTTCAATGAAGCCCATATTTATAATACATTATAATGGTATTCTTAAGGCATTATAATGAATGCATAATGCATTATAAAAACCCTTATAATATGTTATATCATCTTATGAATATTCATAAGAACAGTTGTAATGTTTTATAATATTTACTTATTTGTGGTTTTAAGAGTTTTTAAGAGTATGATGATTTATAACAAACAATGAACATGTTGCATCCACTTAAGTAACAATGAATTATATTCCCCATAGTTATAATGTATTATAAGTCTCATATCTTGCCATCTTTCTTATGCTACTTTACATAAAGCCATCAAAGACCACTTATAAGTATAGTAATAATAATAATAATATTTTCTCAAACAGCCATAAGATCAGATATCAGATCAGATGAATGTGTAATAAGACACATTTGTTTTGAACTATTTTTAATGTAATAGCATGTTTTATTGTGATGGTCTCCCAACAGACATACTGTCTATAAGTAACTTTGCAAGTATGTCAACATTCTACCAACCCTAACCTTAACCTAGACCTACTAATACTCTAATGAGAGTTAGTTGACGTAGTTGCACAGTTGCTTATAGTCATAGACAGGGGGACCATACAAAATAAAAATGTAACCTAACATTTTAAACATTGCTTTTTTTTTCAGTTGAATGATTAATAGCTCACACACAATAGTATTAGCATCTCAGGGAACCACTCAAATAACCACACACCTAACAACTTAAAGTGTGTAGTGAAAGATACTCTGCCGATCTTAAATAAACAATATCAAGGTAGTCCCCATTATACGTGTAAATAGATTTATAGGTGTTCATTGTGTGTATAAATAATCATTCATAACTCTTAAACACTTATAACCCAACGGTTTGTCCGCATTATCATGCATTCTACTTGTTTGTTCTGATTATTTAACGTTGTATACTCGCTAAGGTCTTTACGCATTATGAATACATCTCGAATGCCGTAGAATACCCTTATAATGTGTTATAATTTGGCTTCATTAGAAAGTTGTTATCGAAAGTGCTAAACAATTTCACAAATACAAAAGAAAGGAAAGTAACATTGAATTAAATGTGACAATTTGAAAAAATCATTCTTACTCATAAATCTAGCTTTTTACAAGTAAAGGTAGGGTATGAACTTTGTATTGAACTCTGTATTGTGGATTTGAAATCGCTCTTTTCATTAGTTTCACCTATATATTGAATTGTAAAATAATTTTTTAATATAATATGAATTTTTTATATTTATGTTTTTTAATATTTAATTTAAAATGTTATTTTTACATTCAATTTAAATTTTACATTAAAATTACCATAAGCTTTTTTTATTAAACTTCTGTGTCTTTCCTGCCAATAGCTCTTGTACTACTTTACAGTACTAAATACTGTTTTAACAACTGGACTGGCTGTAGTCTTTCAGTAGTCTGTGTTGTTTTTGACTCGTTCAACAATGTTATGACACAAACTGCAAAAAAATGATATGAGCATTACATAATATAAGGTTCAACTCTATTTTTAAAGGCAGTTTAATGTAATTTAAGTTGAAATGACTTGCACAGCCAATTTGATTATACTTAAAAATGTAAGAAATCAACTGAACTTGGTACAGTGTAGTGAATATACAACATTTGAACAAAGTTAGACAAAAAAAAGAATAAATAAAAATAATCCTGTTCTTTCTCTCTTTTTCCCCTCTACATTTGGCCTCTGCTCTTACTTGTTTCTTAATCTAACTTTATAATAAACCTAATATTGTACACTATGAATATTGTTGGCTGTGCTTATTTGAAAAGCATCATATCTATAGCTGTCTGATCATATAGACACGTATATAAGTGTTGAAAACTGAAGTGCTGAATAATTAATACAGCTGTCTGAAAGACGGTATGGTTATTAAAATAACAAGGACACAAAAGGAAGGTTTAAAAAAATAACAAGTTCATGATATTTCTGCAGCTCATTGAGTCATTGATAATAAATGTCACAATCAATGTACTGCAGTGTTTTACTTAAAGTTGTGTTATCTTTTGTTTTCAAGACACTTGGTTTCAGGCAATGTTTCTTAAATGTTATTCTACAAGTTCATTACAATATTCATAACTTTGTAGACGTATGCCAATAGATTAGCAGACAGATAGGCAATGTAACGTTAACATGGGTGAATGTAGTATGTTTCTTACGGAAGTGCACTTGACTGCTTCACCACAAACAAATCAAAATGAATCTGAACACTGTCTCATGTCTTTGACTGGCAGGACGCTGTTGATCAACAACAACACTACTGAATCTCATAAATAAGTCATATTTCTTCACGTCTGTCCATTTTGCAAGTAAACTTTTCGCCTCAGTCTCTACCACACATTCACAGGTCTACAAAATGAAGTCAGTGTGGACTACAGCTTGTCAAATTATCTTCTGAGGACACGCCGTCCCCAGAAGTGTGCTAAATCTGACAAAACCATTCTGTGGGGATGTTGTCAATGGCAAAATGATTTAACCTGATCTCATGAGAAAATGTAATTACTTAACTAGGTGGAAATTTCATAGAATTTGATTGGATGAATGATTTGTGTGGGTGTATATACTAATTTTATGATCTTATTACTATTATAGAATATATATATATATATATATCTATAATATTATATATTATATATATATATATATATATACTGAAAAAAATTATAAACGCAACACATTTGTTTTTACCCCATTTTTCATGAGCTGAACTCAAAGATCTAATAATTTTTTTTATTGTACACAAAAGGCCTATTTCTCTCAAAAAATTTTCACAAATCTGTCTAAATCTGTATTAATGAGCACTTCTCCTTTGCCGAGACAATCCATCCACCTCACAGTTGTGGCATATCAAGATGCTGATTAGACAGAATGATTATTGCAAAGGTGTGCCTTAGGCTGGCCACATAAAAGGTCACTCTAAAATTACTAAATAGCGTGCAGTTTTACTGTATTGGGGGGTCCGGGGGGGTCCGGAAATCAGTCAGTATCTGGTGTGACCACCACCACGCAGTGCAACACATCTCCTTCGCAAAGAGTTGATCAGGTTTTTGATTGTGGCCTGTAGAATGTTGGTCCACTCCTATTCAATGGCTGTGAGAAGTTGCTGGACATTGGCAGGAACTGGAACACAATGTCGTATACGATGATCCAGAGCATCCCAAACATGCTCAAAGGGTAACATGTCCGGTGAGTATGCTGGCCATACAAGAACTTTTCATGTTTTCAGCTTCCAGGAATTGTGTAAAGATCCTTCCAACATGGGCCCGTGCATTATCATGCCGCAACATGAGGTGATGGTCGTGGATGAATGACACAACAATGGGCCTCAGTATCTCGTCACGGTATCTCTGTGCATTAAAAATGCCATCAACAAAATGCACCTGTGATCATTGTCCATAACATACGCCTGCCCACACCATAACCCCACCGCCACCATGGGCAACTCGATCCACAACGTTGACATCAGCAAAACGCTCACCCACACAACGTCATACACGCTGTCATCTGCCCTGTACAGTGAAAACCAGGATTCACCGTGAAGAGAACACCTCTCCAAAGTGCCAGACACAATCGAATGTGAGCATTTGCCCACTCAAATCAGTTACGACGACGAACTGCAGTCATGTCGAGACCCCGATGAGGACGACGAGCATGCAGATTAGCTTCCCTGAGCCGGTTTCTGACAGTTTGTGCAGAAATTCTTTTATGCAAACCGATTGTTGCAGCAGCTGGCCAGGTGGCTGGTCTCAGACGATCTTGGAGGTGAAGATGCAGGATGTGGAGGTCCTGGGCTGGTGTGGTTACACGTGGTCTGCAGTTGTAAGGCCGGTTGGATGTACTGCCAAATTATCTGAAAAGCCTTTGGAGACGGCTTATGGTAGAGGAAATTAACATTCAATTCACGGGCAACAGCTCTGGTGGACCATACTGGCAGGCACGCATGCCAATTGCAATTTGTAAAAATTGCGGAGGTTGTCTGTGATCTTAATCCCGTGCGAATCGGCCATGTCTGTAATTTGTAAAATAAAAATTCCCCCACAAATGACCTACCATATTTCACTGAACACAGAGGTGCTATGATAATATTAGTCCCGTGCGAATCGACATCTCTGTAATTTGGCAGGTCGTTTATCATTTTTCGAGGTTTTTGTTTCCCGTGCGCTTTTTTATCCATCTTTCGCGAAGAATGTAGCTGCGTTGGAATGTTTGATAGTATTTTGAGTGCTGTCATCATATCGCTACACCATACAATTTGCAGAAAGAAAAAAGCTGAAAAGGTTTTGAGGTTAATGTGTTACAAATAAATTAAGCATAAAGCTTGAGATATTATTTTAACCTGCTGAAATGTAAATGACACAGCGCATGAAAATATATTAATTTCTTTTTTTTAAATCCATCTGGACCACAGAACGGGACTCTCAAAGCCTTGACAACCGGGTATCCAGTGGGGCAAGTCAGTAAATTCGAGTAAAATCACAGGCTTCGCTTATAATGTGCGAATGTGCCACAAGAAATTCAGATGTGGGGGGGTAATTTAAAAAATCACACAAGGTCCCCAGATAACACTAATCCCGTCCGAATAAGGCTTAACACAGATTTAGACAGATTTGTGAACAATATCTGAGAGAAATAGGCCTTTTGTGTACATAGAAAAAGTCTTAGATCTTTGAGTTCAGGTCATGAAAAATGGGGGCAAAAACAAAAGGTTTGCGTTTATAATTTTGTTCAGGGTGTGTGTGATATATATATTATTATGTATAGATATATTATATTCTATATACTATCAGATATTATATATATCTATATTAAAGTAAGCATGGAGGGTCCACCACTAACACCACCCCTAAACCTAACTGTCAATGGGGCATAAGATCGTTTTTTTCTTTCTTTCCTTCTTTTAAAAATTTCGGAGGCAGAAATCTGACTGACTTTCTTGCAATTCTGAGTTATATCTCACAATCCTGACAATTTTTATTGAATTCTGAGTTGCTATTTCTCTGAATTCACATCTTGCTATTTTTTTAAAGGGGTCATATGATGCAATTTAATTTTTTCCTGTCTCTTTGGAGTGTTACAAGCTGATTGTGCATAGATAAGATACCTGAAGTTACAAAGACTAAAGTCTCAAAACCAAATAGATATTCTTTATCAAATTTAAGACTCTGCCACGCCCCCCTAAACGGCTCGTTCTAACACGCCGCCACATATCTACCTCACTATGTGAAATATTAGCATAATGCCGCCCAAAAAAAACACAAAGAAAGAAGGCGTGGTTTCAGTAAACACAGTTAGTGTTGAAGCAGCCATTTCAGGGAGACGCTGTGTGTTTCTAGGTTGAAAGCAAAAGCACTTTATTTGGCCTGCCGGAAGTAGATGCATTTAGGTATCTTTAAGGTTACTTACAACAGAACAGCAATGCATATTATGGACGACCATTTCGTGAACCTAAGAGAGGAGGTAATTCTGACTTTACTATGACAATCTGGCGCTTCTGAATCAGCTACGTTTTGTTATTAGTTTAAGCATTTGCTATTGACTGTTAAAATGCGGAGTTGTGTGTGTGTGTGTGAGAGCGAGAAGAGGGGGGGGGGTCACATCACATCACAGTGGAGTAAGCTGTCTTAACCGTGGCTTGTGTACTGCAAAAACATACCAGATTCATCACTGTGTCTGTCACGCGACTCTTTTCCCCTTACGGGCTCTGTCTTTGCATTTATTTTGAAAGCTGAGCTCGCGATTATGGTAAGGGTCGTTACATTTCGACGAGTGCTTGCGGTGTTCAGCCAAACACAATGCACTGGGTCAGCTGGCCAAAAAGAGCAGACTGCACTTGTCGGAAGGAGGGACTTTGTAGAAAACGAAGCGTTTGATAGAGGACCTACAATAATGTACAGTATTTGAAAAACATTAAAGCATGTCAACATATTCTGTTACACCAAATACACAGAATAATGATCTTTAAAAAACCATCATATGAACCTTTAAAAAACTCAAAAAGAAATACTACAGACTACCTAAGAAAGAGAGAGAGAGGAAAATACATTAATTTGCTCTGATTCATTGAAATCATTTAACACATTCTTATGAAAGAGATTGTCCACCACAGAATAAAAATAAAAATGGTAATTGTGACTTTTGATCTCACAATTCTGATTGTTCTTCTGAGAATTGCAATTAAAAATCTTGAAAGCTGGACGTTTGCTCTTGGAATTGGCAGTTTGGCAGTAGAGTTTATATTTCACCATTCAGGAATTTAGCTCACAATTGCAACTTTTCTCAGAATTGCAGGAAAAAAGTTAGATAGCATATTAGATAAAGAGTCACAATTTCTTATTTTTCGTTTCTGTGGTGCAAACTGACTTCCATAAAAATGTTTTAAATGGTTCATAAATGTTTTTATTTTTTCCCTATTTCTCTATTTTAGATTTTGGGTTAGTCAGTAGTTGTATTTATTTAATTTCCTTATCAATGGTGATTCTCCTTAGATTATAATTACTGTTTTTTTTAGCATCTAATTTGTAATGTATAACAATAAATGACTATAATTTCAGTAATGTATGATATATCTTTACCAAATGCCACCAAAAGGATAGTAAAAAACACATACATTTTTGGGGGACCATAGTCAAACAGCCCCCATCAAAAACAGGGTACCTAATACATGTAAAAAAAATAAATATCAATTGGGAAATAGGACCATAATGCATCAATCAGGTAGATCAATATATATATATATATATATATATATATATACCTGTATATGTCAGTGGAACTCCCCACCATATAGAATAACACACGGGGTGTGAGGTGAGAGAGAGAGATGACGCGGTGAGCATCAGTAGTGGGGGGGTTAAAAATCATGAATGAATGGTGACAGAAGAATTTCCTTGTCAGCCTACAGTCGCTGCAGTAGGCCGGAAAAAAACAATTGCGAGTAACATCTAGTCTCCGAGCTGGAACATATTCCCTATTAACCAAAACACTAGTGTCGTGCGGAAGCGTTTTTTTTTTTTGTCGGAACACAAAGCAGGTGAATGAGGATGTTTAATCCAAATAGGGTTAAACGTTTGAGAGTTAAACATTCTCTATTGCAGAGAATGATGTGGTGAAAATATTAACGTTAAACCCGCATTCAACTACCGTGAGCTTTGGAACCGATGCTGGACAACCTAGGAGACGTCCATTGCAACATCCCTCCTTCCTCACAATTAATTTTTGGGTTTAATGACTATATCGCCTAATGATTTTCCTCACATGCAGGAGCGTATTTTCTTCGAGGGCTGACCAGGATGAGTAACAAGATATCGATCGTGCGTTGAGTCATTTGACAAATCCGTATTTGATTCTGGGTGGAGAGAGGGAGAGAGAAAGAGAAAGAGTAGAGGGAGGAGGAGAGAAGAGAGAGAGAGGGGAGAGAGAGAGAGGGAGGGAGAGAGAAAGAGAGAGAGAGGGAGGGAGAGAGAAAGAGAGCGGAGGAGACACGCGTCTTCTTGTCTCTTTTGGGGATTTTCGCAAGACCAAAAGACGTATCACCGCCTAAGCTTGCTTGCTTTCTCTCAAATGTAATAAGCAGCACCTGCTCCGAGGGAAAAAATGGGAGGATGTTACGGATATCTCACCTGACGTCGATTCTCTGCAACATTTTTCTCTGACCGTTATACGCGACGCGGCATTCTGAACGAAAACTTTTTTTGCCGCCTTAAATTTTTTAAAAATAAAATCCGTTAAAACTTAGTCGCGATGGTTTTACAGTGGTGTTATGACATCAGCGTGGATCGGACGCGTTTTAGTCGAATATCTCTGCACTTGAATGCGGTTTGCGTGTGTTTGATTTAAGGACAAATCATAGAAAGGTACTGTACGTATTTTAATGTGTTTTTCTGTATTGTTTCCTTTATTAAAATAAATAATGCAGAATATCTAAGCAACAAGCGTCGCCATACGATGCGCACTTTCCCAAGGAATAACGCATCCTTCTGTTCTTGGAGAAAACCTCAACGTATTTCCACATCAACCTTACTTTGAAAGGCTCTATGGCCGTTATTGATATCGATTCTGTTTTTGTTTACCAATAAATACTGTGAAAAGTGCCTTTTTTCTGTTTCCCAACGACAAGGAGACATGGCTTGCTTTCCATGGCGGGTATTTTGGATAATCCAAGCGCTTGTGGATGTGACACTTTCGCAGGAAATCTACGCTCCTCATTCAATCAGAATTGAGGGGGATTTGACCCTAGGTGGCCTTTTCCCGGTCCATGCCCGCGGGCTCTCCGGGGAACCGTGTGGAGATATCAAGAAGGAGAACGGGATACACCGGTTGGAGGCGATGCTTTATGCATTGGACCAAATCAACAGTGACGACGAGCTTTTGCCCAACATCACTTTAGGCGCTCGGGTTTTAGACACATGTTCGCGAGACACGTACGCGTTGGAGCAGTCGCTTACTTTTGTGCAGGCTCTCATACAGAAAGACACGTCGGATGTGAGGTGTACGAACGGAGAGCCCCCGGTGTTCGTCAAACCCGAGAAGGTGATCGGAGTCATAGGGGCTTCGGCGAGTTCAGTGTCCATCATGGTCGCAAATATACTGCGACTGTTCCAGGTGAGTCTGAGCCCAAGTGCCCAACCGTAGCCCATCACATGTGCTGGAATGAGTCCCTGCGTCACGGTTTCATGTCATTCCACCCCGTATGATTACATGACAGCTGATTTATGAGAACGCATAATGCCTCAAAACGCCACATAAAACAGCACAGCATAATGACAGTTGATTATGTATGGAAAATAACGTTTTGTTTTTGCAATCAGTAGTGTAACCACAACAGGTTGTTAGTCATAATCAATAAATCGATCAGGCATCGACTCATCACACCTGCAAAGTGTCTTTTCAACAGGGTTCCTTTCTTTGACTCTCTGTCCATTTTCAGTTTCCAAGTTCTTTTTTGGTATGATTGCTTGATGCCATCCACAAACCAGAACATCATTGATTATATATATTATAATATTATATTATAGTTATTAAAGTTCAGTGAAAAAAAAAAAATAATAAATAAAAAAAAAAATACTACTACTATATATTATATTATATATAATTGTCTTCAATTTTGGCACTCTTACCATTTGTTGATTTTTTTTTTTTTCATATATATATATAATAGATAGGTGAAAAATTCCATAATAATAAAACTAAAATAACATTAGAAAACAATACAAAATTATAATTTTTCTCTCTACTTCTCTGTGCTCTTCCCTCCTGCTGTTGCTCCAAACCGGCTTGATGTTAAAACATTACAATGAAGTGGATAGGTTTGCTCATACAAATGAGTATTTGAATTAAGATCCAGCTGTCTAGAAATAGATTTCTAGATATAGACTCTTTAGATTCCATATATACAAGCTGCTAGGCGATGGGTTACCCACTAGCTCGTGTCTGCATTGCAATAAATAGTTCATTTTGTGCTTTCTGTTGCTACAACATTAGGAAATTACAGTCAGATCATCTCAAAAGCATGTGTTTTGGCAGATACAACACGAGCTACATTGAGAACGTGGAAAAGATCTGAAAACGAATTATTTGGAATGTACAATAAACCACACACGAGAATATATACAAAACCCAGCATAATTAATCAGAATCAATCCTTGTAGGGTGTAAATTAACTAGTTGCAGTAACCAAAAACGTAAACGCATCCACATATGGCATATGAAGAGATAATTGTGTCCCGCCCCTTGGTTCTAAAGTGTGTGATTACTGATACAGCAATTAAAATAGTAACAGCCTCTATACAGTTGCCTGTAATGATGTGAGAGGATTATTCAGCCTTATCTATGTTCTGCATCAGAGATAATCACGGCTAATGATATCCCACCGGTCTACTATGATTCAAACCTCCTCCTCCTCCAGAATGTTTGCTCTGTTTACCAAGTTTCTCTTTTGGTCTTAAAGCGAACAAGTAGTTTAAGTCCGCTAAACCTCAGATCTGTGTGATGAAACTTAGAGAATATTACAGGTTCAGTAAAAGGTCTATTTGTGGCATGTCGTCAATTACCACAGAAGGTAATTTTGATAATCTTGGTTACTGTAAAGCAATTACAATGTAAGTAAATGGGTCAACACTAAAGACTATGCAAATAACTATATGTAAAGCAAATAAACCCTATAAACTTTACAAAATATTCACAATGAAAATGGCTTAATACATAATTAACCAAATGTAATTCAAGAATGAACTAAAATTTAAACCATACAGAACAGTAGGTCCACTACTAAAAAAAACAAATTGGCATAGAAACAGTTTTCACTCAGAAATTGCTAGTAAATTTCATCAATTACAATGACATGGCAAGTAAATCTTTGAATGAATCATGATATTTTGAAGTGGAAAGACTGAAATAGTATTTTCTTGTAAAATGTACTGCAAGGTTTTATTTCAAAATATATTTTTACAGTGTAGAAGATGGTTCATTCAACAGTAATACAACAAACAAGTGTGTTTTTTCAGTTGACTTACATTGTAACAAACAAATATTATTGTAACTTTTTTTTATTTAATTTTCTTTAATAATAATTTTCTTTAGTAAACATTTGCATCACAAATTCTGCCAGAATTGTCCCAAAACAATTTCTGCTCAAATTGTACGATGGCATCAGATGTCTTGACATAAAGCTGTTTACCAGCAAATATGTTTACATCCTTTGCATAATCTTTGCAGTATTTAAATGGGAATTGTGGCATTATTCATGTTAAACATCTGTCAAGCACTTTGAATTGTTATCGTGCGTTTACATTAAATATTCACAACCATATTCAGTTTGATCAAAAACTAATGTGCTCTGTGCACTACAGAAGCTATACAATATGTTGACATAGATTAATTAGTTGCTCATGTGTTGTTGCGTTAAGAATTTTACAGTAACAGACATGAGTTGCAAGCACTCACATGTGAAAATGTAATATTTATGTCACTTTCCTCCAGCCTCCCACAACACAGCTAATGGCTACGGAGGTTTCAGCAGACCTCACAGATCTGTTCTAAGAGCTTGACTTTTTGCCCTACGTGGACTATTTAGAAAGCATTTTATAAAAATTCACCCATACACATGGGACTTAACACCAGCCGGCCTGTGTCACAGACCCTCGGTCGTGAGCATTAAGAAACACATTTAAAGCCCATGTTGTGGCGCGCTAGCCACCTGCATCCTTTCAGAAAACTGTTTGCTTATTTCCCTATGGCCTAACACTTGCTCTGAGTCTCTGACTGTTTTGATATACTCTAGGGCTGGGATTTCACAAAGCATCCCCATTGGACACGAGCTCTTTCTGAACACGATGAGAGCTGCAGTGATGAGACTTGATGTGAGGAGGGTGATGCTCTCTGACACAATTCATGAGGCGTGCAAGCAGTTTTACATTCTCCACCGCAACACATTTTGACTCAAAACGCTTGTGATGCTACAGGCCCCAAATTTCATTTGGTTGTGGCGGAGCTCATGATATGCCATTACTTTAGTGTTTTACTGTTTGTTTTTAGCGGGAAAGTGAGGGGAAGTACAAATCAGGCCATGGCCTGCAATTGTACCTCAAGTCAAAGGCTTTTGGGTTTGAAGTCAACATGAAATTAAAATTGATGCTATTTAATTTTCTTAATAAACATTACTGGTCTTGTTTTGTGGAAGCCTGGTACACTTCAGAGTAAAAAAATAGAAGTGAAATTGTGAGATAATATAACAGTCACATTGTGATAACATTGCATTATGACGTCTGCAAACTTTGAATAAAAAGTTCCACTCAGAGATTTAAACTTGCATTTTAAGATATAAAATTTAATTGAGATATAAAGTCATGTTTACAAGAAACAAAACTGCAATTGTGAAATAATGTCACATTGTTAGGTGTAAAATGCTACTGTGAGATATAAAGTAAAAAATTGTGTAATGACATCTTTGAAATTTGAACGTTGCATCTTTGCATCAAATGGTAAGATTAAAAAATGTTGTCTTTGAGAGTTAAACTCACATTGTGAGATGTAAATTCAAAATTTGAGATATGAAGTTGAAAATTGTGTAATGGCATCTTCAAACTTCAAATGTGAAGTATCTTCCATTAAATGATCAGATAAAAAGTTCCATTTTGAGATTTAAGCTCTCATTGCGAAATGCAAAGTTAAGTTGTGAGATAAAGTTGTATTTACAAGAAGCAAAACTGTAATTGCGAGATAAAGTAATATTGTGATATATAAAGTCAAAAATTGTATAATGGAATCTTCAAAAATCGAATGGGAAGCATCTTCCATCAAATTACGAAATTAAAAGTGCAATTGTGAGATAAAGTCACTGTTGGGTATAAAGTCACATTGTGTGATATAGTTAAACTTGCTTAATGGCATCTTCAAACTTCAAAATGTAAAACATCTTGTACTCAAATTACAAGATAAAAATATTTCCACTGAGATTTAAAAGTTACATTGTGAGATGTAATGTCACAATAACGCAAGGTAATAAATGCAATAAAGTCACAATGGCTAGATGTAAAGCCTTCAAATTTGCAATTTGAGATTTAAACTCCCATTGCAAGATGTAAAGTGATTAATTGGGAGAAACAAAGCTGCAATTGTGAGAGTCCCATTGTTAAAGTCATATTGTGATAAATAGTTTAAAAATAACTGAAAAGTCGCAATTACAAGAAAAAAAAAGATATAAAGTCATAATTATTATAATTTTTTTCTTAAGCGGTAACATCTTCCATAATTTATGTACACATTATGCTAAAAAAGAAAACAAAAGTAAATACCTCACATTACAGAAGTGAAATGGGTTGTGAATGTGTTTCATTTTAACTTGAATATTACAGACAGATGAACGCCGGCACATGTTAGCATTTGAAACCAGAAGCAGTGTTATTTTGATTGATTAAATACAGCAACATCAGTGTTTTGCCATTAAAACAGGATGCTTCTTGTCATAATGATTCTCCGTAGTCTGTAAGTAACTATTGATTTCTCTGACATGTCGCTGGTTCGCTGGCCCAGAAGGTTTGCTGCCTTGAGCTCTAGTAAATACAGTATATGTTTGCTATCACTCACTCATAGGCCACCAACATGAAAATGACAACAGCCACAGTTACAGAAGTCTAAAAATATCAGAGCTGTGGGACTCATTTCTCACAGAAGCCATAACCTACAAACCCAGGAATTCTTCAGCACAGATTTTTTCTTTAGCCAGTCGTTGAGAAGCAGACATTAAAATGGAACATTCGTTCTTCCTAGAGTTACTGTAATTATTAGTGGTTGATGGTGGGTAACACCCTGGCAACCATCCATAACAACTTGGTGGCAATGTAAATACATCAATATGGTAGTCAAATAGTACCATGATATTACCATTTGATACCATCAAGGTGATTCCACAGTAACAAAAAGCTCTATATTTTTCCACAAAAGGAGCTTTTATTGCATTAGAGGATCAACAGATACCAAAGCGCTCTATAAAAAGAGTATTTTGGAGTTTAGGCCACCCACCGATCTTTTTAGGACAACAGTGCCAGAAGAGGCAGGGTTCCACGCGCTGATGGAAGATTCGGCCCACCTGGAGGTCATTCTGCTCTGATAACCTCTTCGCTCTCCTCTTTTTATCAGCCGTCTCCATTCTTTGGCTTCCGATTGGCTACTCCTCCCTTTGGGGTTGGCTTCATTTCAGCGTGAGAAATCCCAGCCTATTTATCAATATTGGCTGTGTTTGTATGCCTGGGACTGCCAAAAACCTCACTGCAGCTTTGTCATGTAACATTAAATTTGGTCTATTGAAGAATTTACTTCGAAAGGATCATTTAATAATTCAGGACAATGTGTTTGATAAATGATACTGATAGTTTATATTACATTGGCTGAAGTTGTGAAGTGTTAACTGGAAATGTGTTTCCAAATTATCTGTTACTTTCAGTGGGCTTCATTTGTGAAACGCAAGGAGAGCGGATTTGATTGTATGTATAACAAAATATAAACATTTAGCTTGCATAATATAAAAGGAACATTGTGTTAAAATTATACATGAAAAAAATGTTTGTATATACATATATACATACATGAAGGTAAGAGGAAACAGGTTTTTTTTTTTTTTGTGTGTGTGTGTATGTGTGTGTGGGTGTGGGTGTGTATATATATATATATATATATATATATATCGATATACTATATATATATATATATATATATATATATATACAACACACACATACACAGATTATACACACACACGGGGAGATCAAAATTAGAGAACAATCTATACATGATTTTTTTCTGAAATATTGTTAATCTTCATCGCTCAAAATTTAAAGGAGTATTAGCAGTGGGTATACCACTGTTATACTAGCATGTTTGACAGGATAACCAAGACATTTCGGCCCCATCCACACGGAGACGCGTTTAGATGTATACGCATAATTTTTTTTTTTTTTTGTACGTATAGGCGTTATTTTGTATCCTATAGGCGTTTCGTCCACACGGATCCGGTGTTTTGGGAGAGTGAAACCAATATTTTTTAAAACCGGGTCCCAGAGTGGATAAATCTGAAAACGCCACCCTTGCGTTTTCGTGTGGACAGCCAATCCGTATATTTTCTGAAACGATGACGTCATCAGCCCACGTCTCGCCCCTAGTCAGACACCGCTACGTCACGTAACAGCAACAAAAACATGAACAAACACTGAACGATTGTCGTCCTCTCCATTTTTAGTGTATCTCTGTGGCAGAATTACAGCGCCACATACTGGTCTGGCTTTTGTGTGGATGCAGATATTTCTTGAGACGAGGGGAAAAAAAGAATCGGAGAGGGAAAGCTATGCCTTCGTGTGGACGTAGCCGTCGCCGAAAAACACAGTGATCAAAATTAGAGAACAGTAACCAATGTAGCATGAAAGTATTACAACTAAAATTTTGGAGGGTTACAGCTGTCAGAAATGAGTAGGAAGTGTGGAGGCCCTTTCTCTGAAAGACTTCAGCAGATCTGCGGCCACAGGACATCAGTAGTTTCTCACACTGCGCTGGTGTGATCTTGGTCTGCTCTTCTTCCAGATTCTTCCATAGTTTGGTAACTGTAGTGATTTTCCTCTCTCCACACAACATGCTCCTCAGCAAATGTGAGTCTAGCCTTTTGATTCTTTCTGCTGATGAGAGGTTTGGTCACTTTCAGTCTGACTTCTCTTAAACGTGCCGAGACGGATCCACACCCTGTTCAGTGCTGAACTGGCGGGCAATTCCAGCGGCCTGTTAAATAGAGTTTTTAGGGGATTTTTTTGTTTTTTCAAGCTTAGGCTATGTCTCATCTTCTACTGGGAAATAGGTATTATAGTCACTAAATATGTGCTTGATTTGCACTAAAGCTCATTTGAATTTGTTCTGGATCATTAGATATGACATGGTGCCTTGGAAGCAGGTCTGAAACCAGGAGGCATCTTCATACACAAATAGTATGTACCGATTCCATTCATGTTGGAAAATCGTGACACCATTCATTTCGTCAACATGTCCCACGATGCAGGTATTTTTATATGTGGCATCTCATCAGCCATTCTGCTAATCTTCATTCCAAACTTCATAATCATTAGTTTGCTATATTGCCAGTTGAGGATGAGCTTTAAGTTACTCCCAGTGCTGTCTCCTGTTCAATGCCTGTCAGTGAAGTTGCTCAGCATGAAGCCTGGAAAATTCCTCGGTTGATGTCATAAAGCACGTCTGCTATTGGCTCGTCTCGGAGCTCATTAAATGAGAGAGTCCCGCTGGGCGAGCTGCCATAAATCATTATGAGCGCGGATCTTTTTTCTCATTTAGGAAGCGTCAATGATATACATACCAGTAATTAATGAAGTAATTTCTTCTCTTCAATCAATAGATACTTCAGCTCCCTGCAGACTTTGTTGACATTTGTCACATTGAGTGCAACTGATTAATTTGTATTGCCATTACCTCAACATGAAAAGGAATCATTTGTTGGAATGATCTATCGCTCTCACATCAGAAGACTATAGAATGCTAACCAAAAGTCCTTGAGTGCTGGATATTTAGTGGGGATCTCTTCAGATTGTCACAGGCAGGTTAGCTGTTGTTAAAAAAAATTGTTCTTTGCTTCATGGTGAGGTTACTGTCGATTTTCAAGTGTGACACATTAGTGTAGAGGGTTTACACTGTGAGTGTGACATTGAAATCTTTTAGTATGTGTGAAGTGAGGATGTAGTGTTTCACTACTATGAGTGGATTTTCAGACTTGCATTATTGTAGGGAAAAAAATATACTTTTCTTTTATGGACTTTATTTAGAACCATGTATGAAAACAAATTGTCCAGTGTTCAATCAAACTATAGTAGGGCCTTAAGATAACAGTTTATCAGTTTACACTCCTTAAAAAAACACTTGACACAATGTGATTTGTCACAACGAATTATGTATGTTTTAACTGTTCAAGCAACAATTACTGTAGTCCCTATGACATTTTTTTTATTACTGCAGTGAAGTTATGTAGTTAACAACTCCATAGCCATTTTGTCCAGTTTAAAAAAAAATTGTTTTATTTATTTGTTTGTTTGTTTTTATCGTTGTTGTTGCTTATTTTGTTGTGTATTGTTTTGACTTGTTTGTATTGCTTGGCCACTTTGTATTGTTTACCACTTTGTTTTGGCTTGATTGGTTTTGGACTCTTTTTTGTTTTTATACATTTGTTTTGTTTTGAGTTATTTTGATTTGGTCCTAATCCTTTGTTTTCTTTTGGCCTATATTCATTTTTGTTTTATCCATTTTTTGGTTTTCTTTTTTGTTTTGTCTTTGTTTGTTTTTGTGTGTGTCTGTTTTTTTTTTTTTGGTCAAAATTAGTTTTGTCCAGATGGTTGTTACGTGTGGAAATACCGGTCTGGTGCAATACTGAGTTTGTATCATTTTCTCACCCTCATGTTGCTCCAAACCTGTGTGACTTCCTTCTGTGGAATACAAAATCCTTGGAATAATCTGCATGCTGCTCTTTTCCATACAAACAAAAGCTTATTGTGACCATTCAGACATGCACATATTTATACTTCACATGATGCATATGTGTTGCACAAAAAGATACAGCCAAAGGGCAATATTGCCAATAACTTAAATTTCAGTCTGTTGTATAGCACATATAGATATTGTGTGTTTTATTCCATTTCTTATTGAATGCACACAAGTCACTTTTTAGTGCTATTTGTGTTCAGGTCACAATATGCTAGCATTTTATGGAACAAAGCATCTTATGTTGTAGTCTGCTTAAGTCATGCAGGTTTGAAACATCATGAAGGCACACAGAAGTGGATGAGCAACAGGTTCAGTCAGTCTTTTTATTAGTGGATGTGTGCAGCCCCAACAGGCACTTCATGTTCTAGCAAACACGAATGGCAGGTCTTGCAGCCTTATTTCATAGAGCACATAGGGGATTTGCTGTATTAGAGACCTCCAAAACATCAACTAACCATGTATTTTCTCATGTAAGTTCAGTCTGGATCAAAACACGTAGCAAAAACATGTTCAGGATGAAGGTTTTAAGACAGGCATAGGAGCAAAGCAGATAGAGACAAAGTTTGGCTGTTACTGTGCTGTAGATTTCTATGATTTCTACACTTTTAAAAAATAAAGGTTCCTTATTGGCACGTATGGTTCCATGAAGAACTTTTAACATCCACGGAACCACTCCTTTGCACAAAAGGTTCTTTACAGTGGAAAATGGTTCTTTAGATTTTTAAAATGTTCTTCAAGCTAAGAAAAATGGTTCTTTTAAAAGCAGTTCACTAAAGGGTTCTTTGGGGTACCAAAAATGGTTATTCTATGACATTTTTAAGAATGTATGAGATTAATTTACCCACATTCTAAATTGTTATTTAGATGATGCTACTAATTACAGAAGAAAAACGTGAGGAACTTGAGTGAAACCGAGCCGATCAGTTAGCCGGTCACTTGAGGGACTTTATTGGATCAGCAAGTTTAATTTGATTTGCTCACAGCATTGTCAGTTAGTGAAAGTAGTCTTTGAAAGTTGTCCGTGTGTGCGGCGACAAAGATTCACTTCAAGGCACGCTTGGGGGAAACGTCTTGCATGGTTTTCCATAAGCTGTTTGCTGCCAATGTCTACTGACCAGAAACGATAAGAAAACATCTCTAACATTCCCTTTCTGTTTATATGCAACCGCTTAGTTGGCTTTACAAGGTAATGCAATTGTATAATTTGATTTACGTTAATTCACAATAATTTTTCACTCAGAAATATGCATTTAATGTTGACCAATGAAGCATTTCTAAATCTTTGTGGTGAGTTAAACCACTTTCCTGAAAACATAACAGTGTACCTGCTGCTTCTTTTCTGCTAGTAAAGGAAACCTCGACTCTCTGACAGATGAGCTGAAGTTTAATTACGGTGCGGGATGATCCGTTTTGGCAGAAGGGATGTGAGGGTTGGCTGCAGCTTTAAGAGGGTTCTAATTATGTCCCACATTCAGATCAAACGGTAATTAATTTAGCCCTGTCAAAACCAAAAAGACAATTATAAACAAATGGATTACCCGTCACAAAGACAGCTATGTGCAGAATAGCTAAAACATCTCAACTTTCTCACAGGAGAAAAAGCATCGAGTCAAGGTTTTGAGAATGAGATATTTCATTCAAAGACAGTTCACAGACAGCATCTCTCACCTCATGAAGATTTAATTATTTGTTTACCTTTACCATTGAAATCATATTGAGGGCGTACTCTCATAAATAACGTCTTTATTTACACAATAAATATTTAAATGAATTCATTTAATATGCATGCAAACCGTTCCCGTTTATATATTTTTTAAATCAAACCACAAAAGGTACCGTTATACCTTTACGTTATGTCCTCACTGAAAATGTTAAACGTGTTGATTTCAGAAACAATAAAATCACTGAATAACTATTAGTCTCAATCCAAAGTAGCAGACAATGCAGATTGTTTGGGGGCTCGTCCGGGATTTGAACGCTGGACCTCTCTCATATCACATGCTATAGGTCTTCAATGACCGTTAAATGTCTCAGTGTTGCTAGTATAAATTAGACTAAAATGGTATATTGGTCATTGGCAGCATCTGACATATTCATCAGTCGTCATCATTGAGACTTCAGTTGGACTGAATTTGCACGGTGAGACTGATGTTATATGACTTGATGGCACCTTGCTTCTCCTAACATTATCTTAAAGAATTACCCAATGTCCTCCTTTATCTTTGAAACATTGTAAATAGGACAGCTCGCCATCTTATACCATGTCTAGAACCGGAAGGGGGTTGTGATTATGCATTCATTTTTGCATCTACCGTCAATAAAGTACCAAATATGTCATTTTCTTTGAAGGAAAATGGAATGAAGTGAGCATTTTACATTACTGAATAATCAGCTTATGGTTTGAGAAGCTCTTTGAAGCAATTTATATTCAACCCCAGTCAAATCTTTAAGGTTAACAACAGACTTGAGCTAAGGACTAATTCAGCTTTACAGCCCACAGGAAATATGGTGAAAAGTTTTCAGCTGGCACCATTTAAAGCAGGATGTTTAACTGGGCTTAAAGGGGATAATTTGATTGCCATTCTTTAATTCTAACAGAGTATAACATATTTCCTTTTGTATTATTGGATTTTTTAGAGTGCTCTTGGGTCTGCTGTTCCGGAAGTACTGAGATTTATTTTTTTAACTCTTCTCATAGGTCATAATAAGTCTTCAAGATAATGATATAGGCTCAGTATTTCATACTGTACATTTTAAACCCACTTAACTGAAAACGAATCTATAATATGGAAAAGTTTGGTAGATGTTTTGACATATATATTTGGTAGTGATGGGTACACTTTATTTTTTTTAATAGTCCAATTTAGACGTTCTACCAACTTCAAGCAACTTTGCAACTACATGTCAACTAACTCTCATTAGAGTATTAGTAGATGGTTAGAGTTAGTGGAATAAGTTGACATGTACTTGCAAAGTTAGTTATAGTCAGTAGAATGTTGGGGACTGTTAAAACAAAGTGATAGTAGATATTAAGCAGATAGACTACTAATACTCTAATGACTTATAGTTGACATGTAGTTGCAACGTTACTTATAGTCAGCAGAATGGCTAAAGTGAACTACCAAAATAAAGTGTCACCATACTAATTTATATGACCTGAATGAAACTGACCCCTCGATAATGAAAATATAGAATTTAGCAGAACTTTTAAACCTTTTTTTCAGAGCTACCAACTGCAGACATGAGGCTGTGGCAATATTTGCGAAATCTGTCTCGTCTTATATACCTGAATGACAGCTAGAAAAAAAAGATTTTAGAGCTAAAAAGAGAGTGAAGGAAAATATGACTGGGATCAAATAACTCTTCATTTGTTTGTCACGCTTAATGCTATACTGTTTATAATGCTAGAAAATTTTTTTCTTAAAGGGGTCATATGATGCGATTTCATTTTTTCCTTTCTCTTTGGAGTGTTACAAGCTCTTGGTGCATAAAGAAGATCTGTAAATTTGCAAACACTAAAGTTTCAAATGCAAAGAGATATTCTTTATAAAAGTTAAGAGTCAGCCACGCCTACCTAAAACGGCTCGTTCGAACACACCCCCACATATCTACCTCACTATGTGGGAAGATTTGCATAACGCCGCCCAAATGTTCACGCAAAGAAAGAAGGCGTAACTTTTATTCTTGCTGTAGTATTGTTGTTGCCGCCGCCATGTCCTGAAGATGCTGTGTGCTTCGTTGTGAAAGCGAAACTACTTTGTTTAGTCTTACAAAAGAGGACTGATATCCGCTTTGTCATGCCTAGAGCTGATCCGTGCTGGTCACTGAGGAAATACATAAACTTAGTGCTGTGGATCGCCGGATCGGCTTTCACCGCTCCTTCGTCGGATCCGCCGGGCGTGCCGTTCTTGACCCCGCCGCCTCAGCTCACTCTTGGCCGGCTTCAGCTCACGCTAAGCCGGGGCTTACGCTCACGCTAGGCCGCTGTGTTTTGCGTGACCTGTGGAAGAACTATACTTAAAACTTCAGTTTTCTTTAGGTCACGTCTAAAAGCCTATGTTAGGTTACAGGAATTGGCATAAATAGGTATGGCAGTTTCAGGTCACTTGCTAAATAACAGTCTCCCGCTTTTCCCTCCACCACTGCTGCGTCTATCCATCCCACCCATCTTCCATCCATATCCACAAACTATTACTTAGTCCACAGCCTAATCTGCAGAAGCACCTTGTCTGAAACAATCGACATTATCGTTTGTTCCTCACCATTGGCTCGGTAGGTTGGTGTTATACAGTCTCTAGCGTAGCCCAAGGTAGCAGTTTTGCTGGCGGAGAGTAAACGGTGCTCTTGTCTGACATATATGTCCAAAGGCGAAGAAGCCAAGTGGAAAGTTGGGATGTGAGAGGCCGAGGCTGGTACCAGCAGGCAAGAGCGCTCTAGGTGTTCTTAGATTTGGGTTGTCCAGAAGAGATGTGTAATCTGAATGGGCACCTTGCGCTGGCAGTCCAGCAGAGTTCTGGAGAACATTGTGGTCTGTCCAAACAGACCCTCAAGGGTCAACATAGCATGTCTCTTGCGTTTCACTTGTAATTTTTTACAGCATATTGTGACGCTCACTCCCGCTAACCTAGGAGAGAATCATAGGCGGAGGGTGAACCAACTCCAGGTTAAGGCTAAAAGCAGCCAAATCTATTAACTACAAACATCATAAACCTGTCTTTTTAGGCAATAACCAGACATGGGTGTCATGTAGGCTAATAAAATATGTTTTAATGTGACTGAATTTGTATTTAGTGTGATTTCATTTTAATTAAAACATCAGAAATGGATAATTATATAACGTTTCCTTCCCACTGTTATTCAAACGGCAAATAAATTATGTACAGAAATGACATTATCACTAACTTTGATCTATCACACTCTCAAAAAAATAAAACTATCTTTATAATCACTGAAGCTGTCTACACTGCGAAATGAATCCCTTACTTACATTGTACGTACATCTGCACTTTGTTGTTTATGATGAGAGAATTCGTGAAATTCAGTCATCGAATGTGCGCACATTCAACAAAGCTGATGAGTTTCAGCGATTGGCCATTGCATTCCTAAGCTCAACAGAACCGTGTTTGATTGGTTATAATGCACAACACTGTAAAAATGCCTAAAATGAAATAAGGATGCAACATGAGCAAATCTTAATTTAATGCGAAGTTGACACTTTCTATTAATTTACACTTTGTTAGCAACAGACGTAATAGATTAAATGTGTTTGTGCAAGGGCATTTTTGTCCAATTTAGTGGCATTTTTGCCCCAAGACACTGTGGCCAGGGGAAGGCTAAGCCTTCCCCAGCCTTACACACACTCCACCTATGGAGAGAGTGTGTAGGCAATGAATGAACCTAAAAATCTAAATGGAAGAAAATGTTTAGGCTGCTCTGCCTCAGCTGTCTAACAATGCTCATTAGAGTAAAAAAGATTGAGATTGCCAATCAAATCAAAGTGGGCAGCGTTTACAGTTCACAGAAGCAGAGTGCGAATTCCAGTGTGAAATTTCAGTTTCAACATTGAAAGAAAGCGAGGTAAGATGGAAGTTGCAAATAATTTAATTGATAAAAAACTATTTTATGATAGTTTATGTAGTTAATGTAGATGTATACGCTATAATGGTCTCTCCACCATTCAACCTTAGTTTTTTGTTCAATATTTTCAATATTTTAGTAGATGTTGCATCATTAATTATTATTATATTATATATTTAATATTTTAATCAGGTTTTAACTGTTTACTGAGATGCTAACATTTAACACCCAGGCATTGTAGACCTTCTGGGTGACTTTAGCTAAAAAACTAAAGTTGTTTCAGAGGTGGTGTAATGTATATGTTATAATGAGTACTGGAATACGTTTAAAAGAAGAAATTGGTATTATTTTTTATTTCATGCTGAGTTCAAATATATTGTAAGGTTTACTGACTCATTTGTACAGGTTTTGTCTGCATTATTTAAACTAGACTGGTTTAAATAGCCACATGTCAGTAGTTGTAACCATTAAGACCTTGACGCTAGCGGCTGAAATTAAGACCTCATGGAATCAGTAACCCATGCTAAAGTGGGTCACTTTTAAATATTATTAAAACAGAATTTTATTAGTCTCTGTAGTAGCTTATTAGCATTAGTTGCTAATCCACAGGTTGCTTGCACATTGGTTGCATGTATTCACGTCAAACATTCAAAGTCTTGTTGATTGACAAACTCAATCCACTGCAACAATACAGCTCTGGTGGTGAAAGGGACTAAGGGGTAAGTGATTTTCCCCAAGTACTGTTTGCCTATATGAATACACCAGTTGACCGAGCTACCACTTAGCGTTAGCCCTCTCGACCGGTGCTTGAGAAATGAAGCTTTGTAAGAAGAGGCTGCCATTTCCTCTCCTCGATGTGTGCTGAGAGAACTGTTCTGGCTGCTCATCTTGACCCGGACTGATCGGGATGCTTGACCGGGCATGTGATTGGTTGGGGTCTTGGGGAGTTCGTCAGGGGCTAATGATGAGGGTTCATGAAATCATGTACATTATGTCAGGGCATATCGAGAGCTGCTGGCAGAGTCTAATGACCAGCGGTCCAGATAGGAAATGCAGTGATGGGAATCACTCGCTCAATTTGGAGCAAATTCTGGAGAGCGCTGAATCATAGATTATGTACAGCTACATGAACAGCCAATAAAGCCTTTGTAATTCGAAGGAAATCTGGCTGAGACTGGAAGTCATTCTTCACTAAGAATTGTTTTAACGCCTCATTCACAAACACCAACTACAACAGACACAACCCATTACGTGTCGCACTGCAACAGCTTGAGTCTGTCCACACTGAAAATGTTAAACGTGTTGATTTCAGAAACAATAAAATCACTGAATAACTACAGTTTGTATCCAGCTTTGTCAATGGAAATCAGTGGTCATCTGGAAATTAATTAGAATCATCCACAATTACAATACTCTACTTCTACCACAACAACTGCTATAATGTTTAGTTATGTTTTATATTTTTATTTTGTTTTTATGGGGGCGTTGTTTTATTGGGAGGGCAGGAATTAAGACTTCATTGTTTTAGTTTTGGCCACAATTTACTATTTGTTCCCTTGGTTTAGTTAAATTGTGACCGCAAATTAAGAATTTGTTCCCACAACTTGTTAATTTGGGCACTTTGTACAAATTCATTCCGTCATTTTAATTCAATTGAACAAATTAGTAAAATGTGGTCATGATTTACTAAACTGAAGGAACAAATTGGTACAACATGGCCAGCTTATAAAATGAGTACAACATTGCCACAATTTACTAAAAGGCCTGCTTGTTCTGGTTTGCAGTAGCGCTACTGTGCTGTAACATGGTGTAGGCTAGTGCAGCTGTACTGGGCAACGCTGCTAAAATAATGCTACCTTCAGTGACGCTATGCTCTGCTCATATGCTCTGATAATAATAGCTTTGTAGGACTATACATTATTTGGATAATTAGTCAAAAAAAACAACAACAACTTATATCTGATTCTGTTACATAGAAGTGAATAAAAATAATATATTGATATTTAATATTAAGGTAACACTTTTCAATAAGGTTCCATTAGTTAATGTTAGTTAATGTATTAACTATCATGAACGGACAATGAACAATAAATTTATTACAGTATTTATTAAACTTTCTTAATGTTAGTTAATGAGAATACAGTTATTCACAGTTAGTTCATGTTAATTCAGAGTGCATTAACTGTTAACAAGCACAACTGTTGATTTTAATAATGCATTAGTAAATGTTGAAATTAACATGAACTAAGATTAGTAAATGCTGAAGAACTATTGTTCATTCTTAGTTCATTAACTAAAGTAGTTAACTAATGAACCTTATTGTAAAGTGTTACCAATATTAATATAAATTCTGTCCAGTTTTATTGTGTTACTTTCAGTAAAAGTGTGGTTATTTTATTGGCTTGTGTTTTTTTTAATTCAGTATCATTAAAATTGAGTTAAATTTAAAAAGTCTTACAAAATTACTTTGTAATGATTATTTATTATTTTATTAAACAATATAAAGCATTTTCGGTTTCGGTTTTCGGCCAAGTGCATCCAGAATTTTCGGTTTCCGTTTCGGCCCAGAATTTTCATTTCGGTGCATCCCTAGATGTAAGACTACATGTTTAATTTAATTTAAATTTAACAGTAATTTACTTTCAAATGCCCCAAATGCTGAAGAGTCTGCACAACTTTTTTGTACAAGTTCAAGATGCATTGTTCAAAATACCTGTAGTAGCACAACAGTGCATACCTGTTTACATTTAATTAAAGTGGACTAGACTAGACTGTAATACAAATAGTTGAGTTTGCCAGGTGCATACAACATTTATGACAGGTTTTCATGAAAATGTTTGTCAGTTTGTCTGCTTGACAATCCCATTTTGCATTGCAACAATAAAACTGAAGTGAGATAAACAAACTGAGAAATGTTTATTTTTAGTTAGAACAGATGTTGTCAAAGTTTTCCTTTGGGGAGATAATTTGAAGTTGGAAAAAGGTAATAAATTGCAATATATCGCAGATTATCGCAATATATTTAAAATCAAAATAACATTGTATCGTGACACAAGTATCGTGATAATATCGTATCGTTTTTTTTTATTAAAATGTTTTATAGGGATTCCACCTAGTAAATAAGCCAGAATTTCGGATGAACTATTCCTTTAAAATCAATATTGGCAAAGTTGATGAATAACACAATCTTCTCTTTTAATGAGACTACTCAGCGGAGTGAGGCATAAGTTTCTCATCTTCCAAAAGTGAAATACGTGACAACCAAGTTCTGTGCGCAGGAATTTCAGCCGCGCTGTAAATCTGGTGCCTGAGACTGAGGATAATTGTGCTAGAACATGTTACCATGGTAATATTGTACCTAGGGAAGTGACTTTATGCAATGATTCGAAGTTGTGACAGCATGGCACAGTTAATCACAGTCATTGAGGGACATTATTTCTTTTAGATGTAAAGTAGATTTCAAATGCACACCTGGATTTTCATTCCGCTGTGGTGCTATTGTTGCAAAATACCCTGTCGGTTCATATTTGGGTGATTGCTTTTGACAATCCAGACGTGGTGACTAAAAATGGTTGCTTTTACACTAATGCTTTTTTTTTTCTTTTTTTTTTTATCAGTAAGGGGTCTAGAAATTTTAGACAGACAAATTGGCTTTTTTTTTTTTTGGGGGGCAGGATTTTTATGAGTGCACTCGATCTATTAACCCCTTTACCGTGCTGAAAATAATTTACCTTGTTTGGTGTTCCCTGTCAAAAATAACATCCTTTAAAAAAATTGCTGGTAAATCTCTTGTTATGCTATATTATCACAAAATCTTGGATTAAGTCTTTTCATCAACTTTTTTTATTTGAATTGTATTTCTTTTTGGAAGTGATTGATTGTAGGCCTCATTGATTTGAGCTTATGCACTTCAGTTTTTGAGTGAAAAAACTTATTGTAATTATATTTAATATAATTTATTATTGTTTATATGTGTATTATCATTTAATTTAATGACAATATGTATTGTAATTATTTTTTATTACTTTTACAGGTGTTATTGTTTCTCCATAGACGAATATATGTATATACAGGGTTTGAAATTAACACCCGCCAACCCGCCATATGCGGGTAAAAATCAGCTGTGGTGGGTAACGCTGTCAAATTACTAGCCAATTTGGCGAGTTACTTTTCGTAAATTATGTTTACTAATTAATTTATTGAGGAAGTTCATGTAAGCCAAATCTGCACAGATTTAGTGCAAATACTGAACTCGTGAGACATTACATTATTACATTATCGAGTATATTGCAAAAACTAAACAAAACACACCTAAAGAGGCACGCATACGCGACGTGATGAAGTCCGGTTAGACCAATACTGGCTTTAGTGCGCGTGCGCATTTAGAGTGCATTCTTTCACTGCATGATTCAGCCTATTAAAATGCATTAAGAATGATCACATAATTCAAGATAAGGAGGCAGAAAATGTATATATTTATATCAATTCATATAGGCTAGTAGTTAATATCACACGAAGAGTGCCGTTTTTTGTCCAAAAGTCAGAACCCACTGTAACATGGTTACAAATGTGATATTGATTTTATACAATAAATTTTATCAAATAAATATTGTTCAATAAACAATAAGTTAATATCAAGATACTTGCGTTTTAGACACCATATTGGCTGTTTTTGCACTGTTTTGCGTCTCTGAGCAACATGATGTTGTTTCGTTCCTGAATGAATCAACTGCTTAAATGATTCGGTTCAATCGCAATGACTCACTTAACAGTGACTTGCTGCCACCTACAGGCAGATTTAATTTCACATTTAAAGTAACTTTTTATTATTTAAATAATTTCAAATATCAGCATTCAAATTTCATGTTTAAAATATCAAAACATTATTTATTCATTTGTAACTGCAGGTTAAAGCATTTCATGTCCCTCTGAGATGCATTAACGTGTAAATACATCTAAATGCCACTTCATATGCAACATCTGCAAAGATGAATTTTATTGATACTGATTTCATTTGTTTAGTAACAGAAACCCTCGGGTGTTTCCCTAGAGCCAATGCCTTTAAGACTATGTTCCCATGAGCTAATTTGTCTCTCAGTCTTACTCACAGCCATAGATGCGTCGTTTCCATGACCTTGCCTGAAATTGCACTGCAGGACGATCACTTAATCAACGTTGCCTTTGTTTGCTTTCAGCATGCACAACAGAGCAATGTTTTTTTCTAAAAGGTCAGGTTATAAAAAATACGTAAATGACTCAGAAAGGGTTGAACTATGGCTAACGTTCCGCGGCGTTTGTCTAAGCCTGTCTGTGACAACCGGGACACAAGGTATATTATAAATTGACTGAGTAAATGAAGAATTTGTACACTTTTAGAAAAACAATGGCGCTTTCCCCTTGTAAAGGGTCAAAATTGGCCATGAAAGGTACAAATCAGCAATTTTAAACTTATTCGGAAGAATATAATAGTCTATCACTGATGTGGAATATGAACACACCGAGAATCTATGAAGAAAATATCAAAAAACTTGGATTCAGCTGTCCCGACGGTAGTCCTCAAGATATAAGCACAAACAACACACTTCGCAAAATAACGTCTAATTGATCTTTATCGATAAAATCCCAGAAAACGAGGTGACGGTATTAATTCTTTGGTCGCATATCGCACACCCCTAGTACCGACACAAAATGATTTGCAACGGTCGCTTTGTCACATTCAGTGTAGACAGCCTCTAAAACCTGTTGGTCTTGTGATGCTCTTGTGCAGTACTGTATGTCTTTTTTTTTTTTTTTTTTGCGCTAGGATAAGTTATAGAATGGTCGGGAAATAGGTGAGTGCAAAACTAAAGGGCTGGTGAGTGAAACACAGTTCATGTCCATCCCTTATGTACTGCTATTTACATATATGTGTATATATATATTTACGTATAATATTATATGCTATTATATAAGATTATAACTTTATATTTTTTTTCCTTCCTGAGAACGGTTTTGAGATATGATGTTGAACTGACGACATAACACCTTCCTCACTCCCTGGTCCTGTGTTTTGAGAGGTTTGTCCGCGTGGTTAAAACCTACGAGGAATCATTACACAGTCTCTTCTGTGTTTGTCCGTGATATGTCCTTACATTCTTCTGAATTCTGTCCTTCACTGTCTGGCTTGGTTATACTGACTTCCTGATGTGTCACCATCCTTGTTCTGTAACATTCTCAAAGTTTCTCATTCGTTTGTTTGCCTCTTTTCTCTTCTGCCCCTGAGGGTGGTGGGATGTTCAGAACGTGTATTGATGCACAGGTGCTACAGAGGGCAGAACGTTTCTTGTTTGTTCTTCGTCACGGGCCTTTGAGGAACCTGTTGTGCCTAAGGCGGCAAAACACCTCCAAAAATGTTTGAGATAGAGTTGCTAGGTTTTAAAGGTGCTGTGTGTAAGTTTTTGACGTGAAATCCGCTCCTACCTTAGAGTTTTAATCACGTTCAGAGACAACTATTAAACAGATCAGCCATGTGTAGGTTGACGTCCCTGAAAAGTGTAAATTCTGTGGCTCTGTGGTACTTTCAGACAGTTTCCTGCCTGATAACAGCAACAATGGCTGAACCAATGGTGTGAGTTTTGGAGAGGCTCTTAGATTGTTCAGCCAATGGCAGTGTGTTTAGGAAACTTGTTTGAAAACATACACTATTTTTGGAATTCAGTGACCCTGCAATGAATACAATTTGGTGTTGAATTTCTTTGAAGCATTTTTTAAAATCAGAAAGTGACACTAAATTTGACATAAATAGCTTAGTGAAACACATGTTTTATAAAAGTTGTTTCACTTTTATTTTTAATGTTTCTTTATGACGTGACACGCTGAATAACGAAAAAGAGAGTCCCACCGGATATACTATTTGGATCAATGATGTCTATTAATAGTGCTCATGAAAAGTAAAAAAAATGTGTTGACAGCTTATACAAGAGAATTTATCTATTGATGCATAAACAATTACCATGGATGAAACACACGACTAGCACTCAAAGGCAGGCAATCAGAGTATCGTCGGTACCTCACAAATGGCGGTTACCAGCGCAGAAGGTTTGACCCTTTGGATGATTGTTTGTCTTACGTTGACTAGTCCACACAATGTTGCGAATGTTCCAGAAGAAGCACAATTAGACTATTTCCAGAATTCTGAAGGAAACGTTCTAGAAGTGTTCACATCCTTGCAAAAGCAAAATATCTATTTAGAAAAAGCACAAAAGCTTATCTTACCTAAAAACCGTGTTCATAATTACTAATAGAAGTTCTAGAAGAGAATTTACAAGATAAAGATTATTTACCAAAGATTTGATGCCTACGAGTAAAATAAAGTCGAATAGGGCACACACAAGTTACAAGAAATAAACGACAAATAAAATAAAAGTATTAAGTGAAGGTGGACTAATTTGTATTACACATTTATGAATTATTCAGAATAACTTAAATAGTAGTAACATGCTTTGAAACAGACTTTTGAGGACCGTAGAAAGACTGATAGTATTTTCTTGTAAGCAAAACAGATTATTAGAGTATATTTTGCAGTTTAGGAGAATCATTTTTGTTACAGTGTAGTGCTACCGGAATTGCACACTTGCCTTTAAAAAGAACATGGCACTTTCTTAATAAATGGCAGTGGTGTTGTGTATGATTGATCAGAATATATATTTTAATATTCCATGTTATAATTTCACATTTAATTTCACAGACCTCACAGAACTCATCTCTAAGTGTATGAAATATTATAGGAAACATTGCTCTAAAGATTATTCCATATTCCCCTTCATCTGCATTACATCTTTAGACAGGGTGTACCCTGGATGAATATTACTTTGACATGAACATGGCATCCCACCCACTGTTTCAAGAGTGTTGGGTTTCCTCCATTACCATGAGTGGATGGCATTACCATGAGTGGTTTTCCCTGCTGTAACTCCATCGATCACAGGAAGTCCATTTAAATTCAGAGGATAATGTGTTTGAGAGTCTAAACAGTCTATTGTGTTTCTGCTATGAAAGTAGGGCATCACTTAGATGTACGAATCTCTATTAAAGTATACAAAAAAAAAGAAAAATCTGCTTTGGGAATTGCAAGAATTTTGAAATTATTTATAAAATACAGTACAGTGAGGTGCAAATGTCTGAAACTACTTGTGAAAAAGGCTTCTGTTTTGCATTTTTTCTATTTAAATAAATGATGTAACACATTTGAGTAAAAGGAATTAGAAAAACTCAAGATAACTAAAACTGATGTTACTCAGCATGCTTTGAGAATCTTCCAGTTTCTAAATGTTCACAAATGAAACCTGCTTGTTGATTTCCTCGTTTAAATGGAAAACAATTCCCAAATTTTCAGCATGGTCTCAGGCATTTCGAACCTCTTGTATATTTGCGTTCAAACTAGCTTTGTAGCAACTTTGCATGACCCAGTTGGAACAACATGTACGATTTCACTGCCTGTTCTTTGTAGCGGATCTTAATAGCTTCTGGGACTAGTAGCCTCAGGCCATTCCGTCCCTTGTTGCCCCAAGTTCCTGGTCGGGGTCAGTCAGTCAAGCAAAATTTCTCCTTGGCATAGCTACCGATGTTCTACTTAGCATTTGCAATGACGCTACAGTGTCAATGACCTAAGAATTTATACACCACAGTGTATGTAGGACACAATATACCTGCAAAGTCCGATCAAAGTCATGGAAGTTGTCTAACTCTAACAGACTTTCTTAATATCAAATAAACATCTGCCGATACACTCTTCATGCCAGAGTCCAGTATCTCTTAAACATATTTTATTAAATTGTGCTGGTTTGGTACTCCACAAACACTCTCAAAAAGTCAACCCTGAATCCATTTTAGAGTTTTTATCTAAAGCAAACCTTAGCAAAACTTATTTTAAAACAGCCCTTTATTTTTTCATTTATTTTAAACTAGTTTCTCACCATGAAAATAGCCAAGGAAACCCACATGGTGGTAAAACACCAACCAACCAACATCTTACAAAGACGCTCATTTTTGTGGTGGATTTGAAAGTTTACAGTAACATATTTTGTAAATAACGACAAATTGACAACAAATCACATTAAGTTCTACAAGACAGAATTTTCCTTTTTTTGTTGACTGTTGTACACTAGGTGCTTCAATTACTTCATAGTTCTCTACAACTGAAGCTACGATCCTCAATTTTTTTCACAAACAATCTCACAAACATAGCAATTTGAGAGTTCTTAACATATTTCATGCTCATTTTTTAACTGTTTTGCAGAGCAAAGTCAAAAAGAGCCAGAAAATATGGATAAGTAATGGACTGTTTGACTTGTCTTGAAGCAAATCAGTTGTACAAGTTTTCTTTTTTTAAAAATGATTCAGCGATGCTGTTAAGTTATTACATAGATATGGGTTCCCTGATTTCCTTTTGTGGCACATTACATGCTCTGACATATACTAATAAAACCATAGGTAAGACATATTGCTGTTATTACAGTTTTTTTCTGATTGCTCATTACTGCCCTCTAGCTTACTGGAGACTGAAATCATAGCATCCTTGACTATTCAGAGCATTTCTCACAAGTTAGGAAGGGAGTTGGTAAAAATCAGCCAATCTGCCGCGTTTTTGTCGCATACTAGTCACAGAATTGCAGTGTGCACTTGACTTTGAACAGGGCCCTTCTCATCTTGCTGGAGTCCAATATAAAATCCTCTCTTGCTGTAACTCAATTAATCTGCCACTCAGTTGGCTACAGTTTTTTTTTCCTGTCCTCGAAATCCTGCATTACAAGTTACAGACTTGTTAATATGTCATTGTAAATGTTTCACATTGTGATAATTGATCTACAATCTTATTGTGGCCCTTTTGAACAAATGCCAGCCATTTCTCTGCTTTTTACAACCTTTGCCTTATAATGTAAATAACACATGCAATCAAGACCCAACGCTTTCTCCTTGCTGTTTATTTTTATTTTCGTTCTTGCCCTTGGATGGCTCAATTTATGCAGACCCTGGCTTATAATTTGTGACATTGTAAAATTAGTCTTTCTACAAACCCAAACCTTGCACTTTTCATCTCTCCTTAAACTTTGAATATAAATCACCTGCCCTTTTTGCCTTTTTATGCATTAGTTACTTATTCGCACATCCTGGCATTACAAAAAATCATTTATTTTTATTAGCTCCATTCTTTTGTCATATTTTTCCGTGCCATTGCATTAATCAGTTATGGATCGACATCTGTTTCGTAGACTGTCAGCCAGTTCTAGTCTGGTCTGATTATTGTCACTAAGTCTCCTTTGAGGTTTTTTGAGTCATAAATTAGGCCTAAATGAAGATCTAACGCCTGAATACACACATGGAAAAGTCAGACTGAAGTCAAATATTCCCTACAGAGTTACTTGTTCAGAACATTCACGTCCCAAGTCAGCTTTCATAACTGTCTGCATTTCCAATAAATGAACAAAGTTTTCTGACTAGAAATCTCAATGGATTGAACTGTTTCTGTGTTATTCATGTGCAGAGCTGTTGTATACTGTTCAGATATCAGATCACATGAAACGTCTCAGGTTACTTATGTACCATGGTTCCCTGAGTAGGGAACGAAACACTACATCCTCTAGGGGTCGCTATGGGGAAAACCTCATCGTGACTCGTGTCTGAAGCATACATTGAAAAAAACACCAACAACACGTTGGCTGGCGACAGCCCATGAGTCACTGCTACCGTTGGGCAACTTTAGTATATATAGGGCGTCGGGATAGCTTGTGTGCGACATGTCGGAGCCTAGAGACGCAGTGTCTCGTTCCCTCGGGGAACCATGGTTACATTAGTAACCTGAGACGTTCCCTTTCATGTGAACTTCGAACTGCGTCCTCTAGGGGACGCTACAGGGAACAGTATGCCCATGCCGCCATGCTGAGGGGAATGCGGGCTAGAACTATGGCGAGCACTAAGTACCAACTTTACAATTTTCATGGTGAGTTGCCCCTGGGACTTCAGATGGCTTTCCGTGACTTTATCCCCTACGGCCAAAGGCCAAGGCTACATACCACAAAAAACGTACCTGTTAGGGCCAGACTCCTGGGCCCGGGGTAGAGCTCCAGGCTTGGAATCAAATAGATTCCTTTAAGGGGATACGACCAAGAGCCTAGAATCATACTAAGTCTTGTCCTGTCACATAGGGGCTACCGCTTGCTCTGCATGAGTTTGCTGAAGGAACTGTCTCAACAGACCTCTAGTGGCTACACCCTGTTAAAGTAGGTATCCTAGTATACCTAGGTGGAGTGGCGCACAAGGTGAACGGGCTCTAACCAGCTCAAGAAAGGGCATGAAGCAACCGCGTGAAGCCCTCACCATATAGGATTTTAGAAAAGAACGCAAAGAATTAGCGTGCAAACTTACCACAATGTGGATTTTAGAACGTGCACAAAGCCTTCACGTGCACACTTAACATAACATGAATTTTAGGATACCATTCTAAGGGGGCCCTCGTGGCACTCTGAAAGAGCAGACCATAGATGGAAATGGTGCATCCCAAAAACAATATGTTTGAGAAGTCATCAACTCGATCTAAGGCATAAAGCTGGATTGGCTAGCAGTAAGTCTCTAGCTGAGGGGGCAAACACCCAGCTCTCAATCGAGAGGGGGTCTCGACCTGCAGCATGTTCCAATGCTGGAACAGCTAGCAGTAATTTACTTAGCTGAGGGAGCAACACACCCAGTTCTCAATCCGAAAAGAGGGCACGACCTGCAGCATGTTCCAAACTGGAACAGCTAGCAATAATTTACTTAACTGAGGGAGCAACACACCCAGCTCTCAACAAGAGAGGGGGCTCGCCCAGCATGATCATTAGAAATCAGAGGTAAGTGTACTGCAAGCTAGCCAAAAAACTCAGTGCATCAGTGAGGCAGAGGAAGGGCCTAGTTCGCCTGGTGTTGCTGGTTCCAGGTGCTCTGGGAAAAAAAACAGAGAACTCAACTCTCACGTGAGAGGAGAACTCCGAATTCAGAAGGAGTAGCGTGCTCATAGGTAACCCTTTGATAAAAGGGGAGCACTGCTCAGCACTACCACGAGAACAGCCCACGGAGCGAACCCGGGCCCTCGATATGAAGCAGCATGCTCATAGTAACCCTCAATGGTGAGGGGGAGCGATACTTCCAAGTGTGTCAAAAATATAGACACACTGTTTGAGTGGAGCCCAAGGTACCGAGGTCTAACCAAAGGGAACAGAGTTATAATGCGTAACCTTTACCGTACAGGATTTCAAAAGTGCGCAAAGTCTAACGTGCACACTTACCACTATGTGGATTTTAGAAAGTGCGCAAGTGCTGCAGCTGTACACTTACACTACTGGGATTTTAGAAGTGAGCAAAGTGGTCAACGGGCCACCTTAACCACTAGGTGGATTTCAGAAATGCACAGAGCTTAGTTGTGCAGCTACCATACGCATGGATACGTCCAGGCGCATCTGATCACAGATAACCTCGGAGGTACTGAGCCAAAACGGAGAGGCAAGTCAAATATGAACCTCTAACGCGCGGAAGCACTGCCTGAACAGCGATACACAATAATGTTCTTGCAAATGCCACCTAACTTCCCGCTCTGCCTCAGCCCGATGGGTGGGCTATCCTGAGCCTGGACATCCCGATTTTTGCAGTTTCGTGCCTGGTGCCCTGATGATTAAGAAGCTCCTGCAGTAGCCTGTGACCTGGCCGCATGATTCAGGAAGCATGAAGCCGGAACCAGGGCTATCATACCGACTGGACACAATATCGACGAGTGATGTAACACTGCAAGTCGAGCACCTGGTTTCTGAATCCAGCAAAGGTGTGCTCACAGAGGACCTACCTTAGAGAGGACAGAAACACTGCAAAAATCTCACAGAAGGTTAGACACACATAACCACCATCACCTTAATCTATATTTATACCCACACACACCATATTAATATATATATATTATAATATATATATATCTATATATATCTATATATATATATATAATAGAATGGATTCATACGCCCCCACCATGGTTCCCGCGCCAGAACCCCGTTCCAGAGGCGATTGCAGAGAAGCCTCTAGTCCGGCCCATCAGTAAGGTGATTGCTATGAAGTCATAGAACCAACCAAAACATCATAGGTCCAGCATAGGAGACTGTAATGCAGAAATTCCCACCTAACCTCGGTCAGGTTGAGTGCTGGTGGTTATGAAATGGGAAGGTGAAGAAAAGGCAATTAACAAACCCCTGACGAAATGAATAGATACTGAGTATCACACTGATCTGGCGAAGCGCTGACTCCTGTTGGATCACATCCCAGTTTCTTGCCTACCTCCCCTTGACCCGCGTTCTCCTACCCTACCCGCAGCGCGGAGGAGGATAGAGGAGCGAGAGCCGCTACCTAGCCTCTGTGCCCTCTCTGACCTCAGACCGGACTTACCAGACCCCTATTTGTTTGGGCTCAACCTGGACCTTCTTGGAATGAAGGATTTGAAGGCGCTGAGCTCGGAGTCGCAAGGCCTTTCGCCTCCCTGACCGTCGCGACCGTCTCAATGGAGACTCTGAAAAAAGTTCAGAGGGCTAAACCGGGGCATCGAGAAGAAAACCGCTTTCTTTCTTCCTGATGTCTGCCAGGTTTACCCACAGATGTCTGTCCGTCACTACCATAGCTGCCATGGACCTGCCCATAGCAGAGGCGGTCTGCTTAGTAGCACGGAGAGCCAGATCCGTGGTGCGGCGCAGCTCAGCAACCTCATCAGGGGAAAGGCCCTCCCCTTTATCCAAGTCTTTCAGCAGATCAGCCTGGTACGCCTGAAACACCGCCATCATGTGTAACGAATCGACAGCCTGACCTGCTGCTGCGTATACCCCGCCATTTAGCGCGATGTATCCTAAGGGCTAGATGCAAGGAGGGAGGCTTAAGGGGAATCTCACCCATAGAGAGATAGCTAAGCCAGCGTCTCTTCGTCTACAGGGGGCATCCTCGCATAGCCGTTTTCACGTCATCTCCTTGATGTTGGCATAACTCTTATGCGGTAACCGATAGATGCATGGGAAACAGCCTCTTTCATTCCGTCTTGATCTCAATATGCAAATCAGAAAGAATTGAAGTCTCATCAGGCTGGAGGGTTATGGCCAAAAGAGAAACTCTCTCGAGGCGCCGCTAGCACTTCATTTTCTTGGCCCACTTCCACGGCAAGTCGAGCCTCACCGTGGCGTGTTCCATAACCTCCAACAGCTCATCATACGCAGGACAGGAGGACAGGGAAGGTTTAGCCTCAGCTTCTTCGCCCTCCTCAGACATCTCCTGCTCCTCCTGTGCTGAACCCAGCAGAGCACTGGCCCCCAGATCAGACGATTCCCCTGCGATCCCCACTAGCTCATTCCCTTCCGTGCCTCAGCAGCGGTGGGTCCTGAATCGGGAAGCAGATGGCTGCCCCTCTTTGCTCGAAAAAAGAGACAAACGAGAGCGGAGCTTTTCAATAAAATACGCTCGCAATTAACGCGGATTGCCCCCTCAAGGACATCACGTGCATGCTCCTCACCCAAACAAAGAACGCAGAGATCGTGTGTGCCATCAGGTGTCAAATAGCGACGACACGTATGCACACATCCTCTAAACGTTCTGCTAGTGCTCGCCATAATAATAGGATAGAGATCGCTCTTACCACGTTCAAATGCACGCTTCAAACAAAACAATCAATGAAGACAAAGAAGAGAATGATGCGTAGCTCCCGGCGCCTATTTATACTATATACTATATTTATACCGGTAGTGACATCATGGCTGTCACCGGGCCAACGTGTTGTTAGTGTTTTTTCATTGTATGCTTCAGACACGGGTCACGACGAGGCGTTCCCCATAGCGCCCCCTAGAGGACGCAGTTCGAAGTTCCCTTGAAAGGGAACACATGCATATATGTATGAGGTTTTATAGATCACTTTAATTTCACACAGAGAAACAGTCTATCCAGGAGATAGACAAATTTGGGTTTGCAGTGTGGAAAGTGTGCTGCACTTCATGGAAATTACACCAAGAGAGGATTTTTCAGAAGTGATGTTTCATGTTTTTGTGATGCACATCAAAATGTATTAGGCAGATTCCACTATCAAATTCGGATGCCCTGTTCTGCCTACTGTGGCATGATATTATATAAAAGTGTATGCAGACTTCAGAATGGCAAACTTGTGAAAGTCGTTGAGTGCTTTGGTCCCCAAAGCATTCATGCGTGTAAATGCTACTCAAAAGAGGCACTGAATTGTTTTCCCAACTCCTAAAAACCCTCAATCCCTATGCTGACTTAAGAGCATCTCAGGAAAAGATGTGTTAGGAGAACTGGTTGAAATGGATTGCAACACGGATAATGTCTAGACATGTCATTTACTTCATTACATGACATTGCAGGTTGCTTGTCTTTTAGCATATCGCTGGGGTGGAATTCCATATGCATGCGAGAAAGCAATTATTTTTTTTATTTGTTTTTATTCTATATATAACAATAGCTCTAAGCTTTATTATTCATACATTCATTCTTTTTTTTCATGCGCACATTGGTATGGAGCCCATTTCTGCTACGACTCAAAAAAATCTCACAATTTCTGGAACATTTGCATGGGCATTAGTATATATAATATAGATATTATATATATATAATAATATATAGATTATATGATATATAATATATATTATTCTATAAAATCTTTACGGAAAACACATGGCTTTGTAAAGCTGTGTAAATGATGACGGATTTTTTATTTTTTAATGAACTGTTTCTTCTGTTTATTATTAGGATACCATTCATTTCAAAATATCTAATTTTGTCACAGGAAAAATTGCAAAATCACTTGACAACAGCCTTAGCAGACATGCAATTTTAAATATTATTATCAACAAAGACTACAACAATCACATGTCTAAACAGACAGCCAACGCAGCAATTTAGCCATGACAGGCTGTTTATTTACTCATATCGCTACTGTGTCCATTAATGAAAACCTGAAATTTGTGTCAGGGGCCTTTAATTTTCTTTGAGACAATTTTTTTTTGTGTGTAATTTTGTAATTGCTTGTCACTCGTTTTCTTGCATGCATCTTGACATGTTGTGTGATTCAGAATTAGGAGAACGATGCGTTTTGTGCTTGTTAGTTTGCTCTGCAGCTAATTGTAATGTCACATCTTGTGTTGTGTTACAAGATTGGACTCTTGTGCCACTTTTGATTTAACCGATGGCTGACGTGTCATGCTGGTTGATGGATAATATGTGGTATTCCGTGTTCAAAAAGAAAGAGGAACAGTCGCCAGTGGTGGGAAAAGGGCATAAAGGCGGAATCATTGACCTATTTGTGCCGCTCCTTTTGCTCCTCTAATTAATAGTTGTGTGAAATGGCATTCACAACCCATTTTACCTAATGTAATGTGATGTATTTCTTAGTGAAACAGGATGCTCAATGAGGAAAAATGTAGGGCAGGACTTTATTTTATTCATCAGGAATAGACTGGATTGTGAAAATGGGTACCATAATGAAGCCAGGTGGTTGAAAGGAGTTGAAAAATAAGAGAAACTGGTCACAAGGTGCAAGAGAAAATAAAATTACTAATTTTATATGTTCTTAGCTTAGCCACAATGTGCTGAAATGTTGTTAGCTTAACAGCATTCTGACACTTCGTTTTGCTTCCCTTATGGAAAAAAAAAACTAAAAAAACTTGGATTTATTATAGTAAAAGTGTAGTAACCATGTTTTGTGGCGTACTGATTACCATTTGTATAACCCCAGTTTTACTACAAATACCATGGTTAAACTAGGGTTAGTGTAGCAAAACCATGGTTAATTTGTGGTTACCCTGGTTTAACTATAGTAACCATGTTTATTTTTTTATTATTTTTTATTTTTTTGTAGGAAAACCATGGTTATTTTTGTAAGGGTTAGCAACATATTAATGATGTCTTCAAGCACACCTGAAAAACCCATACCTCCAACTCGGGTGTTTGATATTACAAAATCACACATTCAAGTCGGAAACAACATAGTAGTAGCCTAAGCAAAACAAAATAACTTTATCATGAACAATAAACGCAAAAAAATTACTGAATTCAAATTATAGAAAATATTGATTTCTATCACTTATTTCACAGTACTAATAATGCATTTGCCGCACCTGTTGTTGACTAGGGCTTGGTTTTGACACAAATTTCACAATTCGATTCGATTCTCATTCACAAGCTTGCGATTCGATTACCGATTCGATTCAGTATCGATTATTTTGGATACATATCAGGTACAGTACATGCCAAATTTTCTCAAGGAAAAAAATATCTCAACTAATGCTGTAAAATATACACGAGAGTCAGTTGGTACTGCATTGCTATAATATTGAAGGTTAAAATTGACTGATTTGTGCTCTACAACTGCTTAACTTAATGAACTGCACTTAATGAAGTTTTTATAAAGTTACAATGACTTCAGTTAGTTTTTTTAAATATACAGTGGGGAAAAAAAGTATTTAGTCAGCCACCAATTGTGCAAGTTCTCCCACTTAAAAAGATGAGAGAGGCCTGAAATACTTTTTTGCCCCACTGTACACATTTAAATAGTGGCTGTCATAAAAACTTGACAGATTTATTCAAACATAAATTAAACATTGAAGAACAGTAAAAGTTATAATTAATATATTATATGGTGCATATATTTAGGAAAATGCCCCTCTCTACAGTTTATTTTTTTATATGATTAGTGAGTTTATGGTCACGAATATGTTTTTCTGAGGTTAATGTGATGTTACGTGACATATTGTTTACAAGCCGTAATATTGACGTCTTTGTGCGGCTGAAACACTGATTGAGCGATTACATGAGACGGGATACGGATTGTGAAGTTGTACTCTTCTTTTAACTTACCTTCGTCATGTTTGTCACATTTATTTTGTGCTGAAACTGGTATTAAATTTGGAGGAGATGATCAGTTCACGTGCACCTCGCGCTGCCGCATCTGTTGAACTGAGGCGCTACAGCGATCTCTCACTCCACATTAAATAGCGCCAAAACGGCATTTATTGTTTATATACTGCAATACAATGGACAGAATTTTGAAATCTGAGACTTTTTTTCATATTAAAAGTAACCAGCGCACAATGCTTAATTGGACTCTGATAGGTTGTGGATGTGCGCTCTTACAATATTCCATTTATTGACTCAAAACAGGCTAGCCTAATGGATTCTTGGGATTTATCCGCTATATCATTTGGTAAACGATGATAATCGATTAAAATGGAGAGATCTATATTGTTTTTACCCAGCCCTTTGTTGACTAAGCAGTGTGGTAATTCGCTTCACAACATGTAATGTAATAAAATATTGTTAAAACTCAGATATGTTCCCTGTTGTTACCTTAACACATGCTATGTGTTGTTTAGCATTGGCAACCGTGTTAACTTCGTTGTGGCTTAGACATTTCTAGCATGTAGTTACTAAGCAAAACTTTTTAGCTGTATCTAACCACATTGTTAGCTTATGCAGGTGTTTTCTAATCTAGCTTGACAGTTGCCAACATGTTGTTATCTTAACAACATGCTATGTGTTGTTAGCTTAGACTTGTAAACTAAGCAATATGCTAACATGTTAGTTTGGCAGCATGTTAACACATTAATAGCTTAGGGATGTAATGAAATATTGCTATCTTATCATTGTGCTAACATGCTGCTAGCTAACAACATGCTAATGTGTTGTTTAAGCTATCGACATTTAAAGAGCAGGTCATATGGGTTTTCGAAGAATATATATTTTTGCCGTTTGTAACATAGTTATCCTTCAATGTAAACAGTGTGCAAAGTTGTTAATCAAAAAAGTGCATGATAATTAAAGATATTGTCTCTCAAAAGAAAGTCTCTACTCTGAACCGCCTTAACGAGTCATCATATTTTCGAATCTTCTGCCTGTTACCTATATATGTCACAAGGTAACACATGTGCATAATCCCCTTCTGCCCATGAAATACAAACACTCTGACCTGTCCACAAACACTTCTGCTAGTTAGTGTCTTTACATCAAGTCGAGAAGACACTGTGTTCTGCGTGGTGAAAGCAAGTTTGTTTTGTTTTCATTGCCGAAAGATGATGATGTGAAGACATCACGTAAAGTACCACATACAAAGTTTAAACTTACCACTGAGAAACGTCCTGATCAAGTCGTGCTTGCAATGGAGCTTCCGGTTAAGCGACTGCATCGGTATCATCCTCGGACTCGGGCTCGAATTGATAATGCAATATCGATGCCATTTTTGTAAGCTTATAGCATCTTTGTTTGCAAGTAATCCTCTGGGTGTTTCATTTTCGACACGCATTGTATACGGAAAGACCAATCACAACAGACTTGGCCTGCTGACCAATCAGAGCAAAGTAGACTTATGGAAGGGAGGAGTTTACCGACCTTAAGCCCAGAACTGCTTCAAACGAATCGTTTTCGAAATCATTGAAAAATGATTCTAATATTAAATGTATAGGCCTATTCTGAGAAAATGACAATGTTTTCTGATCTTAGATGCATTTAAACTTGTTGTAGAGCACTCCAACACAATATTAGGACACTTTATAATACCATATGGCCTGCTCTTTAACATGTTGTTAGTTTGGGAGAAACAAGCATTGTTAGCTGACCAATTTGGTACTTATAATTTTATTTAATTTATTTATGAGGCATGAACTTCCATATGCTTCAGTTATTTTTTAATAGAGAGATGTAGTGGAACTTCAATCCCAACAAGATGCAATTGTGTGCACAGCTAACCTCAATTTTAAACAATGTCCTGGCAGACACACCATAAGTCGGGCAGGTTCATCCATCCTCAGCCTGAAGCAAAATTAATTCTGATCGTTCTTGGTTCTGATGATGTCAGCCGCACCAACTCCTTTGTGTCTCTCTACACCCTTAGCCTAATAAAAAGATCACAGCTTTATTCTCTTATATCAAATACTAATGCTGAAATGTGCTGCATTTCATCTCTTTGTCTTTCATATAGTGTAATATGACTTTTTTCAAGGTCTCCATGGCCTCCATTCAGATATAACATGGCTCTGGGGAGTTGCTGTATTGTATCAAAGTTAACATTTTCGGTGTTATTTTCCAGTCAATATATCTAGAAATTCTTAAAATACTTGAGAATCTCTGCTTAAGAATCAAAATTAAGATAATAAGACTTGTTTTCAGATAATATAAATTAATGATTCATTTATCTTTCTAACCCCACTGACATAAATACTTATTTTTCCTGAAGATACAAGGAAAAAATACTGAGCTTCTTAAGCAGAAATTTAACAATTCTTATTCCTAAGACTGATAATTTCCATACTTCCCAGCACAAATTCACCAACGTTACCTCTAACTTTTGACCCGCCATCAAGCATTAACCTAATTACACTCGAATCAATGGATGCATTACTGAGTGAATACATAGCAATTACACCTCAATTACTGGAGAAGCCAGTTTCCATCTGCGTATAGTGATGGACAAATTTCTAATTGGTACAAATAGAGACTTAATGTGGGGTGTGACCTGTAGCCACAACCTTTATTCAAGTTGTTTGATGCCAGAATGCGTGCAACTCTTTTCCCGACAGCGGGGAGTGATCAACTGCTTCAAATATTTCCCAAAATACTTTGTAATTACTCATCAGTCTCTAGAAGTTTTAATCAGACTGCCATGTCACAGTTAATTGCAGCGTTTTTGCGTCAGTATGTTTAATTCCCTGAGGCCGAGACGGAGTTTCTCAACAAAACCTCTAATTTGAGGTTCTAATGGGTCCTTAAGGTGGTGAGTTAATATTTCAAGTGTGCTAAGCTGAAAGGTGTGTGTACAGAATCAAGAGATTACAGTAAAACCCAATGAAAGCAGTACTGCTGCAAACATAAATTTCAACAAAATATTTAAACAAGGAAGAAAGCTAAATAATAATTATATATATACAGTATGTATATGTGTGTGTGTGTGTTTTGGAATTTTTATGTTTTTGTATTTTGTATTTTTATTTTTATTAGTAACAGTTTGATACATTTTGTTGTGTGTTTTGACATTTTTATATTTAGTTATTATTTATTGTTTATTTTTATTTTTTAATGTAGTTTTATTAATTTTTATTTAGTTGAGAATGAAAAAAATAAGAACGAGAAATGTTGCTTTTGCAACTACTGGAAATGAAGTGATATTTTATTTCAGCTTTCATTTTTTTATATTTTCTTTCAGTTAACATTTGTTTTAATTAATTACTTAATTTGTATTTATTTGTTTGTTTGTTATAGAACTTATTATAATCAGTGATGCTGTCTACACCATAGTCTTATTACATATATATCAGTGGCGTTCTGTCCATATAAGCTGTGAATGCTCCGCATACCCAGACAATTTGAGAGAATAAGTTCATGGGATAATTAATATAAACATGATTATAAGTTGATCCCTTGTCATTTGAAATTTAACTTAAAGCTTAAAGAGTTAGGAATAAGTACGTAAAATGATTTTGTTTGCCAAACGGCAATCATTTTCTGTAAATCTACACTCTAAAAAATGCTGGGTTGTTTCAACCCAACTTTGGGTCAAATATGGACTAACCCAACTGTTGGGTTAGTCCATATTTGACCCAGTGTTGGGTTGAAATAACCCAGCATTTTTTAGAATGTTACATCGCTATGGTTGCTCCAGACGAGCGGATTCTCCGCAGCCTTCTCGCCTCCGCTCTGTTGCTATGACTCGTCAGGATTATAGCGCGTTCTCAGTGATTTGCTGAAAAGAAACACTAACTGTATATTTTTATTTTCTCAAGCAAAGCTAATTTTAAAAGTCCACTGAACAACTTAAATTTTTGGTCATAGACAACGTATGTTGAAGATATACGTTATTGTCAAGATTATTGCCTAAACGGTAAAAAAAAATAAAAACGTTATAAAAACGTGGGCTATATACAATTTTAATAATAACAAACATTATATTGTTCCCTTTGTTTTGCGTATGCTCATGTCGCTTACAGATGAAGTCATTCTCTGGTTTTATTATTGTTTGCAAGGTTGTAACGTTACTTTGCAATATTTTAAATATTTTTGGGTATTTTGCATGGTCTGTTATGTCACCCGGGTGGGAGTTTTAACTCCTATTCACTGTGAATAAAAACATAATTTAGCTGATGCAGAGAGACATATAGACCGGGGGAATCCCCCCATCTCCCCAACCTCTGATTACGTATCATAACATAACTACGTGTAAACCATATTTGGCGGTTTTTACTTGGAAAACCATCTACATTTTTCTAGCATTTGAATAATAATGGATAAACCTGAAATGATAGAAGAAGTATTGGAGAGTAATTTCATTTACAAATAAGGTAGGAAATGTGCATACTTTTAAATCGACACCTGCCACGGTGTTTCTTATTTGTCATCTGTGATCCCTCTTTGAGTGTGTCCTAAAAGCCGAAATGGGGGGGTCTTATCACTCAGCATACCCTGTTAAAAAAGTCACCGCTCGCCACTGATCTAGATCTACAAGGGATGTGGCCGACACACAATCCCAGACAGAAACTGGCTGCCGCGTTCTATTTATGACATAGTGACACATTTCAATGATCAACTGTTGCTTTGTCCGCGGCCAGTGTATAGACGATTTTAGCGTGTTGTAGACATGGTGTTACTCACCTATCGAGAAGAAAAAAAGCAACCTCTGCGTCCGATCGCAGGCCTCCGCTCCTCGAGTTCTCTCCAGCGCTAGGAAAGATGATCCGATATTTACACAAGTCCTACTTCTTGCCTCATCGTAAGCCTTCTTTTGTTCCCCAGACGTTTTCCTCTTTTGTTTTTTAACCGCCATCTCTATCTTTCTGTCACTCAGCTCGCTAATATCCGTCCTGTGCACTGAACGCTCTCTCCTCCACCGTCATGCGTAGACTTACTCTTTATTTTTTTCCGGCCTTATCTTATGGAACATGCTGTTTCATAACAGTTTGGCCTTTTTGAAAGACACTGTAGAAATGACTTTTTATTGATCAGATCAGAATCATAATCAGAATAGCTTTATTACCAAGTATGTTTACACACAAAAGGAATTTGACTTGACGACAGGAGCTTCCATTGTAGAAGAAAGTACAAACATAGTGCAGACATACATGATAATGTAGACATACATAGGAATAACACAGTAGGAATGTAATATAAAACTAATATAAAAATAAAAAAAACATTACAATGTACTATATACAGAAATAGAAGTATATGAAAAAATTTAATTGTTTAGATAAATATACAGATATGTTATTAGTGTGCAGATATGTTATTTAAAAAGTGTGCAGTTTAATATAAATATACTATGCTAGTTGTGATGGATGATGTATAATTATAAAAGCTTAATTGTTAAGACTGAGTATAGCTTGTGGGAAAAAACTGTTCTTGTGCCTGGCTTTTCTGGTGGTCAGTGCTCTGTAGCGCCGGTCAGAAGGCAACAGTTCGAAGAGAGAGGGGGCTGGGTGTGAAGGGTCCAGAGTGATTTTACCAGCCATTTTCCTCACTCTGGAGGTGTAAAGTTATTTGGGGTTAGGCAGGTGGCACCATTAATCCTCTCAGCAGTCATGACTGTCCGTTGTAGTCTCCTGATGTATGATTTGGTAGCTGAACCAAACCAGACAGTTATTGAAGTGCAGAGGACAGATTCAATGATGGCGGAGTAGAACTGTTTGAGCAGCTCCTGTGTCAGGTTGAACTTCCTCAGCTAGTGAAGGTAGTACAACCTCTGCTGGGCCTTTTTAGCTATGGAGTCTATGTGAGTGTCCCATTTTAGGTCCTGAGAGATAGTGGTGCCCAGAACCTGAATGACTCCACTGCAGTCACAGTGCTGTCCATGATGGTGAGTGGGGGTAGTGCAGGGGTGTTTCTCCTGAAGTCCACGATCATCTCCACAATTTTGAGAGTGTTTAGCGCCAGGTTGTTAAGACTGCACCAGACAACCAGCTCTTTAACCTCCTATCTGTAAGCAGACTCGTCTCCATCCTTGATGAGACCGATGACTGTAGTGTCTTCTGCGAACTTCAGGAGCTTGACAGAGGGCTCTTTAGAGGTGCAGTCTTTTGTGTAGAGAGAGAAGAGCAGTGGGGAGAGAACACAAACCTGAGGAGCTCCAGTGCTGATCGTAAGGGTGCTGGATGTGTATTTTCCCAGCCTCACTATCTGCTGTCTGTCTGTCAGACGGGTATCCACTTACAGATGGAGGTGGGCACGGAGAGCTGAGTTAGTTTGGTCTGGAGGAGTGTTGGGATGATGGTTTTGAAGGCCGAACTGAAGTCCACAAATAGGCTCCTTGCGTAATTCCCAGGTCTGTCGATGTGTTGCAGGATGTAATGCAGTCCCATGTTGACTGCATTGTCCATAGACCTTTTTGCTCTGTAGGCAAACTGAAGAGGACCCAGCAAGGGTCCAGTGATGTCCTTCAGGTGGGCCAGCACCAGTCTCTCAAGTGACTTCATGACCATAGATGTGAGAGCGACAGGTCTGTAGTTGTTAAGTCCAGTGATTTTTGGCTTTTTGGGGACCGGAATGATGGTAGAGCTTTTAAAGCAGCAGGGAACTTCACACATCTCCAATGATCTGTTGAAGATCTGTGTGAAGATGGGGGCCAGTTGGTAAGCGCAGACTTTTAAACAGGCAGGTGAACACCATCTGGGCCAGAAGCTTTTCTAGTTTTCTGCTTTCTGAAGACCCGGTTCACATCTTCTACACAGACCTTAAACACAGGTTGAATGGTGGGGGAGGGAGGGGGTTGCAGGGGGTGTAGGTGAATGTGTGAAGTGCAGATCAGAGCGGATGGGGGGTGGTCGATCCTTTTCAAATCTGCTGTAAAATACATTTAGATCGTCAGCCAGTTGTTGATTCTCTGCAAGCTGTGGGGGTGGTGTCTTGTACCTGGTGATGTTCCTCAGACCAGTCCATACTGACGCTGGATCGTTTGCTGAAAGCTCTTTTCTCAGCTTTTCTGAGTATTTTTTTTTAGCCACTCTGATCTCCTTTGTTAATCTGTTCCTGGCCTGGTTATACAAGATTTTATCCCCACTTCTGTAATCATCCTCTTTGGCGTGACGAAGCTGCTTGAGTTTCAGTAAACCACGGTTTATCATTATTAAATGATAAGAATGTCCTGGTAGGAATGCACATACAGTGGGGAAAAAAAGTATTTAGTCAGCCACCAATTGTGCAAGTTCTCCCACTTAAAAAGATGAGAGAGGCCTGTAATTTTCATCATAGGTATACCTCAACTATGAGAGACAAAATGATAAAAAAAAAATCCAGAAAATCACATTGTAGTATTTTTAAATAATTTATTTGCAAATTATTGTGGAAAATAAGTATTTGGTCAATAATAAAATTTAATCTCAATACTTTGTTATTTACCCTTTGTTGGCAATGACAGAGGTCTAAAACGTTTTTTGTAAGTCTTCACAAGGTTTTCACACATTGTTGCTGGTATTTTGGTCCATTCCTCCATGCAGATTTCCTCTAGAGCAGTAATGTTTTGGGGGTGTCGCTGGGCAACACGGATTTTCAACTCCCTCCAAAGATTTTCTATGGGGTTGAGATCTGGAGACTGGCTAGGCCACTCCAGGACCTTGAAATGCTTCTTTTACGAAGCCACTCCTTCGTTGCCCGGTCGGTGTGTTTGGGATCATTGTCATGCTGAAAGACCTAGCCACGTTTCATCTTCAATGCCCTTGCTTTTTTCACTCAAAATCTCACTATACATGGCCCCATTCATTCTTTCTTTTTCACGGATCAGTCGTCCTGGTCCCTTTCCAGAAAAACAGCCCCAAAGCATGATGTTTCCACCCCCATGCTTCACGGTAGGTATGGTGTTCTTTGGATGCAACTCAGTATTCTTTCTCCTTCAAACACGACAAGTTGAGTTTTTACCTAAAAGTTCTATTTTGGTTTCATCTGATATTATGACATTCTCCCAATCCTCTTCTGTATCATCCAAATGCTCTCTATCAAACTTCAGACGGGCCTGGACATGTACTGCTTAAGCAGGGGGACACGTCTGGCACTGCAGGTTTGAGTCCCTGGCGGCGCAGTGTGTTTTCTGATGGTAGCCTTTGTTACTTTGGTCGCAGCTCTCTGCAGGTCATTCACTAGGTCCCCCCGTGTGGTTCTGGGATTTTTGCTCTGTTCTTGTGATCATTTTGACCCCACGTGAGATCTTGCGTGGAGCCCCAGATCGAGGTAGATTATCAGTGGTCTTGTATGTCTTTTATTTTCTAATAATTGCTCCCACAGTTTTTTTTTTTCACACCAAGCTGCTTACCTATTGCAGTTTCAGTCTTCCCAGCCTGGTGCAGGTTTACAATTTTGTTTCTGGTGTCCTTTGAGAGCTCTTTGGTTTTGGCCATGGTGGAGTTTGGAGTGTGACTGTTTGAGGTTGTGGACAGGTGTCTTTATACTGATAACGAGTTCAAACAGATTCCATTAATACAGGTAACAAGTGGAGGAAAGAGGAGCCTCTTAAAGAAGAAGTTACAGGTCCTGGGAGAGCCAGAAATCGTGTTTGTTTGTAGGTGACCAAATACTTATTGTACCGAGGAATTTACCAATTAATTCTTAAAAAAATCCTACAATGTGATATTCTGGATTTTCTTTTCTCATTTTGTCTATCATAGTTGAGGTATAACTATGATGAAAATTAAAGGCCTCTCTCATATTTTTAAGTGGGAGAACTTGCACAATTTGTGGCTGAATAAATACTTTTTTGCCCTGCCCCACATGTCTTCACAGAAACTGATGTATGATGTTACAGTCTCTGTGAGCTTGTCCAGATTGGTGGCTGCAGCTTCAAAGACGCTCCAGTCAGTGAGGTCAAAACAAGCTTGTAATCCTGCTCTGCTTCATTAGTCCATCTTTTTACAGTCCTTAATACAGGTTTAGCTGATTTCAGTTTCTGCCTGTAGGTCGGTATAAGATGAACCAAACAGTGATCAGAGAGCCCCAAAGCTGCCCGTGGACAGAGTGATATGCATTCTTTATTGCGGTGTAACAGTGATCCAATATATTACTGTCTCTGGTGGGACATGTAATGTGCTGCTTGTATTTTGGCAGTTCACGGGAGAAATTTGATTTGTTAAAGTCTCCAAGAATGATTAAAATAGAGTCTGGGTACCTTTGCTCCATTTCAGTTATTTGTTCGGCCAGCTGTTGCATCGCGGCGCTCACGCACGCGTCCGGAGGCACGTACACATTCACGAGAATGAAAGAGGAAAACTCCCGCGGCGAGTAGAAAGGTTTACAGTTTATGATGAGTGCCTCTAAATTAGGACAGCATACCTTTTTCAGCGTTGTTACATCTGAACACCAACTTTCGTTGATGTAGAAACACAATCCACCACCTCTTGTTTTCCCTGTTAACCTTGCGATGCGATCCGCTTTGAACAGCTGGTAGCCTGGCAGATGAAGCGCATTATCCGGAATGGCTTCACTCAGCCAGGTTTCAGTGAAGCACAGTGCAGCAGAGTTTGAAAAGTCCTTGTTGGTGCAGGTGAGGAGAAGAAGTTCATCCGTTTTGTTAGGAAGGGAACGGACATTCGCGAGATGAATGCTTGGGAGCGCAGTCCGAAAGCCGCGCGCGCGGAGCTTCACCAGGGCGCCGGCGCGTTTCCCTCTTCTGCGTCTGCACGCGCGTTTGAACAACACCGCTGTACCTCCGACTAGAATGTCCAACAAAACGTCCGAATAATCAAAAACCGGAAAAATGTTGTCCGGGATGTGCTGCTTAATGTTAAGCAGTTCGTCTCTGGTAAAACTTATAGAAGAAGAATGACAAAACACAGAACAAACAAACAAAAACAATAGAAGAACTGCGGAGCTCAGCGTCCTTGCTGCCATTTGCGGCGCCATGCTGATGGGTTATGATCAGCATGGCGTAATGTAAAACAATGTTGAACAGCGTTTGAAATTCACAGTGGCGTTTCACCTCACATGCACTACAGCGAAGGGCCTTCAACCACATGCTATTCTAGAATGAAAAACTGCTCATAGCCTGGGTCCATGACATTTTCAGCGAGTGTGTAATGAGCTCATTACAGCTCTGAGACTTGAAGGAACACAAGCGCTGGAGTCTGGGACGTCCTCAAATGAGGTGAGCTGAGAAAGAAGCTGTCACAGCGCTCCAGTTTCTCATTGTGGTTCTACCTTTTGGCGTCTGACATATTTCCCTACAAAGTGGATCTTGTATTTGGCCTTTAACCGAGTCATCTCTTTTTCTGACAAATTACAGGGATGAAGGTTTCAACTTCCGTTCATTGAGACAAAGATCTGAAGCGAAACCAAAAAGAGGAATACTAGAGGATTTGTGTTGTGGATGTGTTTCCTGTCAGCCGTCATTGTCGAGAAACACTGTCAGGTTTTAAAATTAGTACGGCAGCAGCTTGCGAGGTTCTCCTGCTGCCAAAAAAAGAAAGATGACTTGTTTTATTCGAGAAATACACTTGTAAGTGTTGAGGATCTTACCTTTTGAAACATGTCATTGGGAGGTGAAGCACACCAATTCCAAAGAAATTGTGGAGCTGTGAAAACTAAATAAGTGCCTGAGACAGCTGCTCCAAAACTTTCTGAACCAGAAAGTTCTGAACCAGCCAAAATATTGTTGGTAATGTTTACATTAACCAGTCTATGCTAGTTGCTCAAACGGGCATCACTATCATTATGGTTCATTGTTTGTCCACATTCCTAACCCTGAATATGAGCAGTAGTGATGCTTTTCTTAGCAAGCCCCACTAATTATCCCATATTTCATGATCTTGCGTATCGTAACAACAGCCTGGATTATGCCTCGTCTGTTTTGTCAGCAACACTGACTAATTGTGTCTGTGTACAAGGGCAGAAATCTCCTGATCTCTCTAGCCATGCTGGAGATATCATTATCAGCTGATGTTCATATTCTAAAGCTCTGTTGTGGCACGATAATGAGCTAAAAATAATAACACACTGTACAGTACAAGGCATTTCAGTGTAGCTGTTTACAAGGGAACCCAATCGATGGTCTCGTTTTATCTTTACAGATTTTGCAGCACGTAGGCCAGGATCAACCAACGCCATCACAGCGAGAATGCGAACGCTAGGGGATTTTACTTTTGAAGTGTGTTGTTGGGTAGATGCAACAGTGCTGTGCACTGATCCCTAAGCAGGAAACGTAGCAGTGGAGCAGGCCATTGAAATTCTGCCGGAGGGAGTTGTGCTCTGAAAACACACAGCTCTTCTTATGCAAGGAAGGAGAAACTGAGGATGGGAAACAAATACTGGTGGTAGCGGAGGAAAACAAAGAGAGCTTATATGTGAAATGTGTAATACAAACAGATGCTGATGTAAAGACAGAGTAGAAATGGCAGCTTTTAGATAATTTATAAACTATTGGATGTGTGTGTCAGTGCTCACATGTCAGGGGTGGGAGGTAAAGCCAAAACATTTTATATATTACATCTCTACCATCACACAATATATGCCTTTAAAAATTATATATATTGATTTTAAAACTATGAATTTGTTTCTGAAGGACAATAGTAGTGTCTTTATTAGGAGTGAATGTACTGCGAAAGTAAGAAAAAAAACAGTGGACAACTTGTTTGTTGTAATCCTATCTCATGAGAAACATTATTTTGTTGTTGCAATGGTTCGGACAGTGCCAGAGGGATATTTCATTATTTATAAAAGTTGTTCTTTCATATGTCAGGAGACTTTGTTTCAGACATTTCTCCTAAAATGAAAAGACACCAAGATGCCACCAACTGACATACAATAAGGATTTGAGGTATAAAAAATAATGTAGATGTTATAGCTCAGATCAATTGGTTCTAAGGACATTTTATGAGACATGTTTGTGTTACTGTTGAGATCTCTGCCTGCTGATAGCAGATTTTGGTATTTCTATGTCGAGCAGATTTTGGAATCTTGACAGATCTGAGTGTTGTTTGAAAATATTCTGAAACTCTACAGCAGGGGTGTTCAGTCCTGCTCCTGGTGGGCCAATACCTGCAGAGTTTAGCATCAACCTGCTCCAAACCCCCTTCCTGGAAGTTTCCAGTGAGCCTGTAGAGCTTGATTAGCTGGTTCAGCTGTGTTTAATTGAGGTAGGAGCTAAAGTCTGCAGGATCAGACACAGGAAGGTGGTTGACGATAATATAGGTGGAATAATTCCCATTGAGTTAAACTGAAGGGGGGAAATGAGGAAACCTAGAGACCAACATATCATAGAGACTCTGTTGGATCAGTAAGAAGCCATCCAGAAAATGCAAGGAAGTATATAGTAACATGTTAAGAAAAACCACTAGAAACTTTAAGGCAGGTATGTTGGGTTAAACTCTGCAGGAAACTAGCCCTCTAGGAGGAAGATTGGACACCCCTGACATAGCTTCATTTAGCACTAAATATCCCCACTGAGATATAAGCACAAGATTCACTGCTTTGTCATAAGACTGAACAGGCAAAAGTAGAACAAATATGCAAGTGTGTGTTTTAAGTAGTTCTCAACTGGTGGGTTGTGACCTATGCGGTCATGGACAGCAAGACTGGAACAAAGCTAAATGTTAATAATTGCTGCATTATATTGCTGCATAACGTAATCATGTGTAGCAGGGGTGCCCAATCCTGTTCTTAAAGATCTACTTTCCTGTAGAGTTCATCTCCAACTGTGCTCCAACACACCTGTTTGTAACTATCAAGTTTTCCTGAAGATTTTAATCAGCAGGTTCAGGTTTGTTTGATTAGGGTTGGAGCTGAAATTAGCAGGTAAGTATATCTCTAGGAACAGAAGATTGGTGTGTAGTTAGAATAGCACAGTTGTGTCTAAGCCTGTGCTCCTGAAGGTCCACTTTCCTGCAGAGTTTAGCTCCAACTCCATTTAAACTCTACTGAACCATCTAATCAAGGTCTTGAGGATTGCTAGACTTCCAGGCTGGTGTGTTGAAGCTAAACTCAGGAAAGTGGCCCTCCAGGAGCAGGATTGGGGTAGCAAAACAACTAAACTTATCAACTTAAGCAAACACTTCTACTAACTTTTGTGTTGTTGAATTGAAAGTTTGTCTCAAACTAGCATTTTGCCACAAACTCACCTGTGACTTTGTGAAAGCTAGCCTAGCATGCCGACATGGAATGACTTTGCCATGTATCCTAATCTGCAAGAACCCATGTAATCACAAGGTTGGAGGAGGTTAGTTTATTACACCCATTGATGTTATCCTAACCATTTTTTTTTTCGTTTCTTTTCCTCAGTATTACTGGCAGTACTGGAATTCTATATCAATCCTACACAGGTCTCTCAGTCACATAAAATGGCATTTCAGAGGCACATTTACATTCAGATGAGGCTCTACTTATTCAGCACATCAAGTGTCCAATATCCAGCTCTTGTGAAATTTATTGGCTGTCCTCTTGCTAGATCAAATGCATGTAGCAGCTCAGAGTGTGACTCTTCGGATTGCCAGACGTGGTGGCAAAAGCCAAATCAAAGGGACCTCACCGACCCTAAGGGGACAAGAGTATCTTGCTCCACGTAATGATGCACTCATATTTAGCCTTTAATACAACCACTTCAGGCAGAATACGAATGTTATCTTGTAACTGATGTTATTTAGTTGTAGTACAAAAACAAACTGGAGCCAAAAAGAGCGCTGCAATCATTGACAAATTGAACATATAAGTACAAACTGTTTGACGTTTACACACGAGGGGCGAACAAACCACAAGCTGAAAAAGAAGCTAACATCACTTATCTTCTGCTTAGCGTTTCTCTGTTAGCTCTCTTGTTTGTGGAGCATGGTTCATTAGTTTAATGAGGGCTACACAGATGGCGACTTCACCCCCCGGGGGTCAGAGCATGTTCTCTTCTCAGCCAGTGACCTGGCATCCAGGACCAAGCCCCCAGCCACCAGAATTATAAAATACTATTATCGGCAATGACTTATACATACAGATTGATTGGTCCCACATTAACCAATAACACACCATGGTATAACCTCTGTTTTAGATTAGAAGCTAGTTTTAGAAGAGAGTCGGTGACATTAAAAGAAAAGGAATTTTGGTACATGTTTTTCTTTTGCAAATGTTTCATGATTTTTATGATTTCTGTGTTCCACTTTGTTTGAGCATTGTTTTATTGTTCAAAATGTGTCAAATAAATGTGGAAAGTATATACAGGTGCATCTCAATAAATTAGAATGTCGTGGAAAAGTTAATTTATTTCAGTAATTCAACTCAAATTGTGAAACTCATGTATTAAATAAATTCAAAGCACACAGACTGAGAGTTTAGTCTTTGGTTCTTTTAATTGTGATGTTTTGTCTCACATTTAACAAAAACCCAACAATTCACCATCTCAACAAATTAGAATATGGTGACATGCCAATCAGCTAATCAACTCAAAACACCTGCAAAGGTTTCCTGAGCCTTCAAAATCGTCTCTCAGTTTGGTTCACTAGGCTACACAATCATGGGGAAGACTGCTGATCTGACAGTTGTCCAGAAGACAATCATTGACACCCTTCACAAAGAAGGTAAGCCACAAACATTCATTGCCAAAGAAGCTGGCTGTTCACAGAGTGCTGTATCCAAGCATGTTAACAGAAAGTTGAGTGGAAGGAAAAAGTGTGGAAGAAAAAGATGCACAACCAACCGAGAGAACCGCAGCCTTATGAGGATTGTCAAGCAAAATCGATTCAAGAATTTGAGTGAACTTCACAAGGAATGGACTGTGGCTGGGGTCAAGGCTTCAAGAGCCATCACACACAGACGTGTTAAGGAATTTGTCTACAGTTGTCATATTCCTCTTGTTACTCCTGAACCACAGACAACGTCAGATATGTCTTACCTCTGCTAAGGAGAAGAAGAAATGGACTGTTTCCCAGTGGTCCAAAGTCCTCTTTTCATATGAGAGCAAGTTTTTTATTTCATTTGTAAACCAAGGTCCTAGAGCCTGGAGGAAGGGTGGAGAAGCTCATAAACCAAGTTGCTTGAAGTCCAGTGTGAAGTTTCTGAAGTCTGTGATGATTTGGGGTGCCGTGACGTCTTCTGGTGTTGGTCCATTGTGTTTTTTTTGAAAACCAACGTCACTGCACCCTTTTACCAAGACATTTTGAAGCACTTCATTTTTCCTTCTGCTGACCAGCTTTTTGAAAATGCTGATTTCATTTTCCAGCAGGATTTTGCACCCGCCCACACTGCCAAAAGCACCAAAGTTGGTTAAATGACCATGGTGTTGGTGCTCTTTGCTGGCCAGCAAATTCACCAGACCTGAACCCCATAGAGAATCTATGGGGTATTGTCAAGAGGAAAATGAGAAACAAGAGACCAAAAAATGCAGATGAGCTGAAGGCCATTGTCAAAGAAACCTGGGCTTCCATACCACCTTAGCAGTGCCACAAACTGATCACCTCCATGCCACGCCGAATTGAGGCAGTAATTAAAACAAAAGGAGCCCCTACCAAGTATTGAGTACATGTACAGTAAATGAACATACTTTCCAGAAGGCCAACAATTCACAAAAAAAATTTTTTTTATTGGTCTTATGAAGTATTCTAATTGTTGAGATAGTGAATTGGTGGGTTTTTGTTAAAGTCAAAATCATCACAATTAAAATAACCAAAAACTTAAACTAATTCAGTCTGTGTGCAATTAATTTATTTAAAACACGAGTTTCACAATTTGAGTTGAATTACTGAAATAAATGAACTTTTCCACGACATTCTAATTTATTGAGATGCACCTGTAAATAATTCGACCGTGGGAGAATTTGATAAGAAATGTTTGAAATCATTTTTAGATATCTGACTTTTGATTTGCATATTTTGGTATGTTTTTATTTTGATATTATTGACTTTCTTAAAGACAATATTACCACAGAATATTGTAAACCATTGTGTGTCATAAATGATTGTAAGCTATATTTCAGCCCTAAAATAATAATAATAATAATTATAAACAATTTGTCCGTCAAACCGATTAATCCCTATTAATCACATCCAAATAAAGTGTTTTGTTTATCTGATACATTGTGTGTACTGTGTATAAAACCCACAACTATTTCTGTATGTGTGTTTATTTATATATACGAATAAATATAAACCAGTACACACACATTCTCTTAGTTAAACAAAAACTTATTTTGATGTGATTAATCGTTTGACAGCAAATATTATAAGTTGTTTTTCATGCCATAATGCAATTGTCCGTAATTCAGATGATTAAATAATGTCACAGCACAGGCAATAGACTTATGGACTGAATATATATATATATATATGCATATAGCTTGTGAATGACCAGTACCTGCCTGGGGGTCTGTGCGACGACTTCTATGGCTTTTCTCTTCGCTTTCACAAACCGATCCATCTCCCGTTCCAAGTTACGTCCTTTGGCTGTTTACTTTTTTATTTATTTTCTTTTTCTGCTGATGGCCCGCGCTCAACTTGAAGCACCGCTGCTTATGGCCTTTCATAGTCACTGCATGGTAACGGCATGGTATGGCACGGTACGGTTAACTTTTTTGGGGTTTTCCACTGGGTACAGTACCTGGTACTTTTTTTTTGTACCACCTCGGTTGAGGTTCTAAGTGAACACCGTTACCAAAACGTGACGTGTAAACTCTGCTGATCACGGATTGGCCGGAGAGAATCGTCACTACCTGCGTCACTGAACTTGAGACACAAACACAACAGAACTGCTAGATTTAAATCAGCACAGCCAGCGAAGGATCGAACGCAACTATTTTGAACAAGCGCACCTTTTTTTAACAACCACAAGTGTCTTTATCCGTTTTCTGTTGAGAGTACATACATTCCTCTCTTGATAGCATAGGGCGGATCCAGCGAGAGTCTTGATGGGTCGACTGCGGATGAAAAAGTTTTCAGATCCGCAGCATTATAGAGGCGGCTACAACTAAAACATGGAAAAGCCCGACCCACTCTAAAGCGATACTAAACTGCAGTGGAAACGCAAACCGAACCGAGCCGTGCCGTGCCGAGTCATACCACGCAGTGGAAAAGCGCCATTAGACCGATGGGTGTGTGTCATCAAAGTACTGCGAGAGCTATAAGAGAGTGCGGACATCTCCTTATGCTTTCTCTCGCCGTACTTTAATGTCATACACCGGTCGATCTTTAAGTCGAACACACCTTTTTACTCTCGCGTGTCACGTGACCGAGTGTAATCGCAGCCTCTGCGATTTACCTTTTTTTTTTTCCATATCGCGATATTATCGCAAATGCAATTAATCGTTCAGCCCTACTCAGCAGACTAAAGAAATGTATCTGGCAGAAATTGTGCCACTTCTGCTGAAGCTGAAAAAGCTTTTGAGGCTGTGGAATGGGTGTCTATGTGTGAATCTCTTCCAAAATTACTTCACTTCACTTACTATAATGACTTCAGGGATCCAAGGTGGTTTCAGTCAGTCACACTGCATGTGCCAGGTTGCAATGCATTATTAATGTCAACGTAGCATGTTATACTATTAAGATTATAGCAATTCATTCGGAAATACATTTAATAAAAGTTTACAGGAGTCACATTTACCAGATGGTGTAAGGTGCAAACTTAAACATGAGGTTAAAGAGGTGGTTGGTTGAGTATTTAACCTTTGAGAACTGCAAGTGAGTGGGTCAAATGCTCCAGATTTGTGTAATACACCGTACCGACCCAAACACTACAGTCCATTTGCTCAATTTAGATGTGCTTTGCTGCATAACAACATAGCAACACACACTATTCCAGGTTACTACATCGACTTCAAGGCTGAAGCTACAGGACTATGTAGATAAACTGAATCCTGCGCATCGGTAACTCGTACATCGCTATGCCTCGTAGCCCTAATGTTCCCCTCAGGGTCTGTTGGGAAGGGATTGTATTTGTTTGTCTTATCTTTTTCCATGCAACACCGTTTCGAGGGAGTGCAGGCGGTGATGATCTCCTTACTGCGGCGCTATTATGAAATCATATCATGTCATCAATAACATGCCGGTCTTGCCAGGGTTGCTGCCATTCGTGCCTTCAGATGGAATCAACAGATGCAGATAGTTCATATTGTGCATTATTCAGCTGTTTATTTATATTTTCAACCTAATTTTGTTGCAGTGGATGGCAGGGAGGGTAAAAAATTTTTAAATAAAAATAAAACCAGCAAGAGACCAGATATGCAGTGCTTCTAGGTACAAAATGCAAGAAAATGCAGAATCAGATTATGTCGTTTATAATGCAATGGCAGTTTATATGGTTATCATTAGGGCTTTACGTCTATGCTTTATAATGCAGTCATATCCTTAGGTAAAAAAGGTGGTTTATAGGCCCATACAATTTCATGCTAACTGACTTCAAAATCAAAATCGCCCGAGGTGTGTTCAGACGGTTGTAATACTGCTATATAACAATACTGAGACTAAGAATTGGTTCGTTTTGGATTCAGGAGTGTGGATTTGAATTGAATTGGCCACAACCTACAGGATGCCGAATAAGAATAACTGACAGGAAGAGAGATTGACTAACTTGTGGTTCAAAGAAATTCAACATAGTCACACAATAGGAATTTCATTACACAAATTTTGTGAGAAAACAATTAATTAGATCATTAATTTTCTATCTTATTCATGAACGTAGATATAGGTTTTTTTATCGACAGTATGAACAGATTTCTATTTTACTTCAACTTCTATTTTATATATAATTTGTAAATCATAAAATTGTAAATTAAATTGTACATTAATACATTTATTTGAAAGATAAATAGAGAATTAAATTAAAATCAAAGTTGACTTAAAATTAATGCAATAAAAATAAAATATTTTTAATATAATTATTTTCAATATAACTATAGATATGAGATGATTACTTAATTTGAAAGAATTTGAAAAATGCAGACTAAAATATAATTCTGAAATGAATATATATATATATACCACAATATATATATATGATATTAGATATATGATATAATACTATATATAATTAAAAAATAAATTAATTAATTTTTTGATTATAATATATATATATACATATAGATCTGTAGATTATATAGATTGTGGGTGTGTTTGTGGCAAATTTTAATCTGTTTTGACACTTTCAAGTTTGTTGGTGCTTTTGAAGTAGAAATATGTTCAAATAGTTTAATAAAAGAACTAGTCTACATATTATAAATAAACGATATACCGTATGGACCCGAATATAATGACATTTTTTTCTTGGAATACAGCTGAAACAATGCGGTCGTCGTATATTCATGGTCTAGACTTTGATATGTCAATAATACACACACAACAATAAGTGGCGCCAAATACGATTAAAACGAGTGTGCCATGAAATACGTTATGTAATGCGTGTTGTAAAGATCGCGAATAACCAAAGACAAGTCGTGACTGTCACGTTATCCGATGACCAAACTCCCTTTGTGATTTTAAAACGTAATACAGTACCCAGATTTGAAGACTACAGTAAGTTTTAACTTCTACTGTTAATAAGATTTTGGTAGGCTACTATTAGATGGATAGCCTAAATGTCCTAATTCAGATGGGCTACCTGTTTTTTTTTCATGGTATATCAAAGTGTATATTTTTTAAATGTGACTGTTGGTACATTACCAGTTTTTTACCATATTTTCAAAACAAAAATTAAAATAGGAAAAATATGGCATATGAAAATAATTGAAGACAAAATGATTTGAGAAAAACACTATTTGGTTTTAAAAAGCCTTTTCCCAAAAGTCATCTGGAAAAGGGGTATTCGTCTTAATAATCGGGTCGTCTTATATTCGCCCAATACGGTAATTTGATTCTAAATAACTAACTTTAATTTTCATATAATACTATATACCGTTTATCCCGATACTGGTGTTATACCACTATGCTGATCAATTGTTGATTCCCCATCACAGAATAAATGATAGAACAGAACATTTATCTTTGTGTACAGGTGCACTCCATTGTGTTTGTCATTTACTGATGAAACTGATTTTCATTTTGGAGTGTGATGGCGTGCCGTGTTTGTCTTAAAATACACCACTATGACTACAGTTTGTTCTCAGTGGTCAGTCCATCCAGCATCCTGAGCTCCTCATGGTTCAGTGATGGCAGAAGAATTCCTGGCAGGAAGTCTGCCCTTCTCATTTCTTGCTGTCTTATAGAGCCACTCCGTTTCTCTGTATATCTCTCCATCATGTCATACACATTTGAGGTGTGAGGTTCTGCTTCCAGAATGTGCTCAACAGAAAAATGTGGTTTTGGAGGTTTTTGCATGGCTAGTTTGAGTTAGTAGTATGTGTCTGGTGAATACTGATGCAGGCAGGCATCTCAGCAGTCTCTGGCTAACGACCACTGAATGTGTCATGTGGCTGTTGGCAGGAGGTTCCAGAATCATCTGGCATTGGTTAGCCGAGCGTTATCATAGCTAAGTTGCTTTGGAAACAATACTTGCTTCTTTTAATATAATAAGCAGATAAAGTTTAATCTCACAGAAAACCTGTCCACTTCATGCTGAGTCTTTTGAAGCACTGATGTTAGTGCTAGACAACTATTCTTGTACTGAACTAATGCCAGTGCTATAATATATTGACACTAGTGCTGTACTAGTAGTAATGCTAGATAACTATACTGGTACTAGTACTGCAAAAATGCTAGTTCTAGAATAATATACTGATGCTAGTGCTGTAGTACTATACTTATCTGAGTACAGTACAAGTATTAGTGCTAGACAACATTACTTGTACTAGTACTGCACAAATGCTAGTGCTAGAATAATATACTGATAGTAGCACTGTACTAATATACTAGCGCTATGCTGTACTAGTATTTGTGCTGTACTCCTATACTTATCTGAGCACAGTACTAGCATTAGTGCTAGACAACTATACTGGTACTAGTACTGCACTATTGGTAGTACAAGGATAATATGTGACCCTGGAGCACAAAACCGGTCTTAAGTCGCTGGGGTATATTTGTAGCAATAGTCAAAAATACATTGTATGGGTCAAAATGATTGATTTTTCTTTTATGACAACAATCATTAGGATATTAAGTTTCATTGTTCCATGAAGATATTTTGTAAATTTCCTACTGTAAATATATTAAAACTTTATTTTTGATTAGTAATATGCATTGCTAAGAACTTAATTTAAAGTTCTTTAAACACCCGCTTTTTAGAGTGTAAAGGCAATTTTCTCAATATTTAGACTTTTTTTGCACCCTCAGATTCCAGATTTTCAAATAGTTGTATCTCGGCCAAATATTGCCCTCTCCTAACAACGTAAATACATCAATGGAAAGCTTATTTATTCAGCTTTCAGGTGATATTAATCATCATTTTGACAATGACCCTATGCTGTTTTTGTGGTCCAGGGTCACATACTGATACTAGTGCAGAGCTACATATTTTATCTAGTGCTATAGGATAATGTATTGACATTAGTACTATCAGTGTACTGATGCTAGTGGCCTAAAATAAGATATGGTTTACTAGCACTGCACCACTAGTTTTACTTCCGCTTCATGCCACGTAGACCGAATAATGAGAAGAATCACAAGTGCATAAATTAGTAAATTCTTTGTGCTATGCTACAACCCAGTGTTTTTATAATTAATACAGCACATAACCTAATATGGTAAGAAACACCCGTTTTGCAATATCAAGCAGCAACAAGCTGTGTTTGTACCGCTAAAATAACTGGAACGATGACCCATTCAATTTAACAAATGGCCATGGCCTTATTTTCTTAACCGTCTGGGAAAAATAGAGGTAATAATTAGAATAAAATCACTGTCAAAAATAATCGTATGTAATTCAAAGCATTTGTGTGGCATTTTAATTTACTCATGTGTAATTTAAAAGTATTGCATGTGATTCTGTTTTTTTTTGTCAGAGTTGGATTCCAAAATCTATGCCCACGACAGTTTACAGATGCGAGATTTTGTGTTTGTTAGAGTACAACTCCAAAATGTACGACTATGACAGTTTACAGACACAACAGTTGTTTTCACAACAGCTCTGTTACACGCACGTCATGCGAATTGCGACACGAAGTGCGGTGTGCGAAACCACTGTCAAAAATACGGCATCATTGTCACAGGCATTACTATCCGAGGGAAGATGAATCGATTCCACGAAGTGCCACCGTTTTAAACCACTGGCGGCCAAAATGGCGGATCAGCAGCCAAGCGCTCACTCATCATCTCGGGTAAGTGATTTTTTTTCTTTTTCAAATTTGGCCATATGTTTAAGGGTTAGTTATCACTAATGACAGAGAGGAGTAATATTATATAGATAGTTTAACTATAGTAGGTAAGATTAGCTCTTGGTGTGCATTTAGGTGTTTAAAGAATTAGAATACAGCGGTTTAGGTATGGAGGACCAAACCTGCAAAAACAATAAATACACCCATAAATACATAAATGTGGTATAAATAAATACATATGCAAAAACTAGAAAATGTGTGTAATAAAGACAGTAATCTTGTTTTAAATACCTATAAATAATTAAATGCGTGATGACATAGTCAAATAAATAATATCAAAAAAAATTTTTGGGGGTTTTTTGACCAATGGAAAATGTTTAAGGAAATGCTAAACTCATCCTAACTGTATTCTTTTGATCACTCGTTTATTTCTGAATGTAGTTCCGCATTTATTTTTTCTCTGCACAACATGCTAATGAGAGGGTGCCAACCATGGACTTGGTCGGGTCTTGTGATAACTGGGGGTGTGACTTTCCCGCTGACAGGAGATGCATGGTATAAATCCAGTATAGCCAAGTAAAGTCACTTTTGCCGTTCAACAGAGCAAGACACATAGAAAAACTGAGCCGTGTTGTCCGTACAGTATCTGTGACTTTACAAACGACCCAACAGAATGGCCAGAGGTGTCATTTCCTGGCATTCGATATTCGCAAATCTAGGGACCGTGTTTCTAAAGTTACATACGACATTGGTATATGGGGTGTGCGATATTGACAAAAAGTATATCTCGATATTTTCTGGGATTTTATCGATGACGATGTTTTGCTGAGTGTGTTATTGTGCTGGTGTCTTAAGGACTGCCGAAGACAGCTGAGTCCTAATGTTTTTTATATTCTTCATATTCTGTGTGCTGGTCAGTTCATACTGAAAGAAATTAATCTTTTCCAATAAGTTTAAATTGATTTTTTTTACCTTTTATGGGCATTTTTTTACCTTTATAAAGCCATTTTTTCTTTAAGTTCTATAAGATAATTTTTTAGTAAAATTCTTACATTTAATCAGTGAATAATAATAATAAGTTATTTGGGCTGTTACCAAGCAAATTAAGTCAACACAGAAGCTGCATCTGTAGTGGCATTTAGATGTATTTACACACATGTATTTTGTTTAATGCAGGACATGAATGCATTTAACCTGTTACAAATGCATAATTAATGTTTTGATATATTAAACATAAACGTTGAATACTGATATTTGAAATTATTTAAAACATAAAAAAAAAAAAAATAGCAATAAAGAAAAAGCCGAATGGGCAAATAAAACCGCCAGTAGGTGGCAGCAAGTCACGGTTAATAAGTGAGTCATTGCGATTGAACCGAATCTTTTAAACGGTTGATTCATTCAAGAACGAAACCGTCATGTTGCTCAGAGACACAAAACATCGCTGTGGCTGTGTTTGGAATGATTTTTTGTTGGCGAAATAGAGCAAAACAAGCAATATGGTGTCTATAACGTAAGTCTCTTAATTAACTTATTTTTTATTGAATTCAATGTCACATTTGTAATGTAATTTTCGGTAAAAAATCATGGTAAAAACGGCACTCTTCGTGTGAAATTGAATAACTATAACTACATAACGATTATATGAAGTTGTATAAATATATACATTTTCTGCCCCCATATCTTGTATTTTGTGATCATTCTAAATGCATTTAATAGCCTGAATCACGCAGTGAAAGATTTTGAGCATTAACAATATGAAGTTACACAGTTTTCCCATTGTTTTTTTTTTTTTCCATTGTTATTTTAATGGAACTGCTAATTTTACAATTTGTGCATATAGTTTTACAGTAACTGAAAAGTGAAGCAAACCAATTACAGTAAACTTTATAGTATAACAGTATGTTTTCTATTGTTTTAAAATGCATTACTCAAGAAAGGACCAAAAAATGAATACAATAAAATATTTTACAGTTAAACAATTTCACTGTAAATACATTTACAGCAAGTTAAATGACATGGTATAATAAAATACAGTATTTTTGCTACAAAATAATTACAGTAAGTTACGACTGAACTGCTGCCAGTTAGTTACAGTGTAGATATGAATTTACCGTTTATTTTAATAAAAATTAAAAAATCTAAAAGGTGTGCATTATAGTTGACACCTACATGAACACTTTACAGTTGGTTTTATGACTGAGTCATTCTCCTCAAATGCTATTGAGCTTTAAATTATGGCATATTTTGTGCTTGAGCCCATATTCGTAAAGAAAAAAACAGCAATATTTACATATGATTTGACATTTATTTTAATAAATATAAAAATTCTAAAAGGTGTGCCTTATAACCGAGAACTACATGAACACTTCACAGCTGGTTGTGTTACTGTAAGTAATTTTCCTCAAGTGCTATTGAAGTTCGAAAAGTGTATACCAGTGTCGTATGTAACTTTAGAGACGGCCCCTAGATTTGCGAATATCAAATGCCGGGAAATGACACCTCTGGCCATTCTGTTGGGTCGTTTGTAAGTCACAGACACAATACGGACAATAAGGCTACATTTTTCTATGTATCTTGCTCTGGTGAACGACAAAAGTGACTTACATGCTATACTATATTAACTCAATTCTGTCAGCCGCGCCCCCAGCTATCACAAGACCCGACCAAGTCCATGGTTACACACCTAAATGTACACCAAGAGCTAATCTTACCTACTATAGTTAAACTATCTATGTAATATTACTCCTCTCTGTCATTAGTGATAACTAACCCTTAAACATATGGCCGAATTTGAAAAAGAAAAAAAATCTCTTACCTGAGACGATGAGTTAGCGCTTGGAAGGAGGGTGGTCTTAATGCTTTAGATTTTAATATCATTAACCAGACTTTCAAAATTAACTGGATCAAGAATGGTTTATCTAATAATGAGTTACCCTGGTTTTGTATCCCTAACCTATTCTTCAAACGTTGTGGTGGCCTTAAATTTTTATTGTCCTGTAACTTTAAGTGTAGTGAGTTACCTATTAAACTGTCACATTTTCATAAACAAGCCCTAGAATCCTGGAAGATTGCTTTTAAACATAATTTCTCCCCGCACACGTGTATTCTTTGGAACAATGAAAATATATTGTCTGGTAACAAATCACTCTGTTTCATTGAATGGGTGAATCAAAATATATTTTTTGTTTCTGATTTGTTCAATTCTGATGGGGACCTTCTTTCCTTTTCTGATTTTGTGTTTTTGAAAGGTGCATCAATCTCACTAAGAGATTTTAATAAGGTGACAAAGTATCCCTGTCAGTTTAAAAACTTTGTTTAAAGCGCATTTATGTTATGGCTGTGTAAACAACCATTTTCCTACACTTGCATTTAATGGTGTTTATGTATTAGATAAAAAATGCAATAACTTTTTTTTATTAGAAATGCTCTTTCTTCAACTCCAGGATGCCCCTCTAAAGCACATTCTAAATGGAGGATTTGTTATCCGAACTCTGAATTAAAAACTTATGGACCTTTCCTCACAGGCTATTTATCCCAAATGAAATTAAAGAACTCCATTTCAAAATTGCTCATAGATACTACCCTTGCCATTTATTTTTGAGCAGATTTTCTGAGAATATTTCCTCAATGTGTTCATTTTGTAATACTGATGAATAATCTATTCTACATATGTTTTATCATTGGCCATTCACCGAGTCTTTTTGGTCAGAAGTTACCATGTTAATTTTTTCTTGCTGTAACAAAATGATAGAAATAACAGATTCTATTATTTTTTTTTGTCAGATTTTCATTCCAATGACATTAATCTGGATCATATTGTTTTATTGCTTTGTCTTCTCTGTAAATTTCACCTTCATAAAGCCAGAACAATTCATTGCAAACCTAACTTTAGAATGATTTCATCTGATATAAAGTCCCTTTTTACTTCTTTTAAGAATATGTCAAATCCTTTGAACTCAAAGGCTTCTAAAACTTTTAACATTCTTGAGTCTATTGTAAGCTATCTTTAAAACACTTTCCTTTCTTTTTTTCTTCTTTATCATTGGTATATTTTGTTAATTTGTGTAGCTTGTCTAACTTCATGTGATGTTCGTTAGCACCACGTTACTTCATAACTGTTGTTATTCTTTCAATTGCAATAAAAAAAAAAGAGTGAGCGCTTGGCTGCTGATCCGCCATTTTGGCGCCAGTGGTTTAAAACGGTGGCACTTCGTGGAATCGATTCATCTTCCCTCGGATAGTAATGCCTGTGACAATGATGCCGTATTTTTGACAGTGGTTTCGCACACCGCACTTCGTGTCGCAATTCGCATGTCGTGCGTGTAACAGAGCTGTTGTGAAAACAAGCGTTGTGTCTGTAAACTGTCATAGTCGTACATTTTGGAGTTGTACTCTAACAAACACACAAAATCTCGCATCTGTAAACTGTCGTGGGCATAGATTTTGGAATCCAACTCTGACAAAAAACAGAATTACATACAATACTTCTAAATGACACACAAATGCTTTGAATTACGTACGATTATTTTTGACAGTGATTTTATTCCATAGATAATGATCCTAGTATTGTACTTTTAATGCTGGACTACTGTATTAAAACAAGTACTGTACTGATGTTGCAATAATATAGCTACTGATGCTAGCACTGTTCTAATCACTATACTACTACTAAAAGAGCAATAATACTATACTCACACTACTACTGTACTAATATTATTGCTGGACTTCTCAATTAATACTAGTACTGTACTAATGTTGGTAATTGTATATTATAACTAATGATATTAGTACTGTACTAATACAAGTGCTAGATCACTGTAATAATGCATCTGCTATACTAATTCTAGTAGGGTAATAATACTAGTGCTATAGTACTACATGTATACTAGCACTGAACCAGTGTTCTTTTATTTTTAGTTCTAGAATAATATACTGATACTAGTGCTGTACAAATACTAGTGCTAGATCAATATAATAATACTTCTACTAGGGTAATAATGCTATACTACTGTATGTTTACTAATCCTGTACTAATATTAGTACTAGACAACTATACTGATCACTATTATGATACTTCTATAAGTAATCCTAGTACCTGTACTAGCACTGCAGTAATGCTAGAATAATATAGCAACTGATACTAGTATTGTACTAATGAAAGTGCTAGATTGCTATACTAATACTAGTTGTCAGACTCTGTTCCGTGTTTTGTGTTCTGCTCCCCATGTGTTTCCATGCCCTTATTTGGTTTTCCTGTTCCTGCTCCCTGATTAGTTCTTCATTTGTTCCCAGCTGTGTTTAGTTAATTATCCTCGTTCCCCTGTGTACTTAAGTTCTAGTCTGTTCAGTCTGTCTCTGTCGGGTCTTAAAGGGGTCATATGATGCTTTTTTAAAGATCACTATTTTGAGTATTTGGTGTAACAGAATATGTTGACATGCTTTAATGTTCAAAAAACACATTATTTTTCAAATACTGTACATTATTGTAGGTCCTCTATGCCCCGCCTCTCTCAAACACTTCATTTTCAAAGCCCCTCCTTCTGACAAGCGCAGTCTGCTCTGATTGGCCAGCTGACCCAGTGCATCCACAAGCACTCGTCGGAAATGTACGCCCCTTACCATAATCGCGAGCTTCATCTTTCAAAATAAATGTAAAGACAGAGCCCGAAAGGGGAACAGAGTCACGTGACAGACACAGTGATGAAGCTGACAGCTCACTCCACTGTGATGTGACCCCCTCTCTCTCTCTCTCTCTCGCTCGAACGGCATCTCTCTCTCCATCTCTCGCATCTCTCTCATCTCATCGCTCCTCCTCCCTCTCCTCTCTCTCTCTATCTCTCACACACTGCTCGCACACACCCACACACAGCTACACACAACACACCAACACACACCACACGATGCCGCAAAACTAACTCCGCATTTGAACAGTCAATAGCAATACTTAAACTAATAACAAAACATAAAAGTGGCTGATTCAGAAGTGCCAGATTGTCAAAGCAAAGTCAGAATTACCTCCTCTCCTAGGTTCACGAAACGGTCGTCCATAAAATGCATTGCTGTTCTGTTGTAAGTAATCTTAAAGATTCCTAAACGCATCTACTTTCAGAAGGCCAAATAAAGTGCTTTTGCTTCGCCTAGAAACACACAGCGTTTCCCTGACATGGCTGCTTCAACACTAACTGCGGTTACTGAAACCACGCCTTCTTTCTTTGCGTGTACATTTGGGCCGCATTATGCAAATATTTCCCACATAGTGAGGTAGATATGTGAACGTTAGGGCGTGTTAGAACAAGCCGTTTTAGGGGGGGGCGTGGGAGAGTCTTAACTTTTATAAAGAATATATCTTTGGTTTTGAGACTTTAGTCTTTGCAACTTCAGGGATCTTATCTATGCACATTCAGCTTGTAACACTCCAAAGAGAAAGGAAAACTTGAAATCGCATCATATGACCCCTTTAAACATCGATGTGATTCCTACCACCTAAACCTCTCCTGCTACGTGTGTTTTCCTGGTTCCCTTGATTTCATTAAAATCTCCCTTTTGATGTACTCCACGTCTCCTCACGCCGCGCTCCTCCTGTAGGCAACCGTGACACTAGTAGGGTAATGATGCATGGTGCTATATTATATACACTATACTAGGACTGCAGGAATGCTAGTGTTAGCATAATATAGCTGTTGTGCTAGTACTGTTCTCATATAAGTACTAGAACACAATAATAATAATACTTCTGCTATACTCAAGCAGAATTTGCACTAATGCTAAAATAATTTTGCTACTTATAGTTGTACAGTACAAATTCTAGTGTTAGACCATTATACTGATTAGTTATGCTAATAGTAGTAGCGCAATAATACTAGTGATGTACTACTATATTTTTACTAGCATAACTAATATTAATGCTAGACAAGTATACTGATACTAGTACTGCACTGATGATAGTTACAACACTGTTACAAGCACTGAACTAACACTAGTTCTATCACTATACTGATACTTTTATTAAACTAATACTAGCAAGGCAATAATAGTGGTGCTATACAACAATACTAGTACTGTACTGATATGAGTGATGGACCACTATATTAATACTATTACTGTACTAATGCTAGTGCTAGAATAATATAGCTACCAGTACTATTACTAGTGCTAGATCAATATACTAATACTTCTACTATACTAATACTATACTATACTAATACTAGTAGGGTGATAATATGTGTGCTATAATACTATACTGATTCTAATACTGCACTGATGCTAGTACTAGAATAATATACTGATACTAGCACTGTACTAATACTAGTGTTATATCGCTATACTGATACTTCTACTATATTAATGCTAGTAAGATAATAATACTAGTGTTAAACTACTTTACCTATTACCTATGACTTTGTATTTACACTAGTACTCTACTAATAGTAGTCTTATACCACTGCACTGGTACTAATACTAATGGTATTCCATTACAATCATACTAACAAATAATAATATACTAATATTATTATTATTATTATTGTCATTTAAATGTCAGAATTTATAAACCATCATAAGATCTTAAAAATCACTGTCTTTATGAAATATATATAGTTTCCTTTATTTAATAATTGATATATATTTTTTATCAAATATAGACCTGTTCTTGATAGGCTTTGTGTGATTCAGCCTTCAAATTTAAAATATTCCACATTTTCATCTCTATAATATCATCGTAATTAGCAGTAGGAGTGTCTGTGAGACTTGCTACTGGCAATAGTGTGGAAAATGAATATGATATAAACTATTTTACCCACTTCATGTGTATTTAAGCTCACGAAACAGGACATTAAATTGAAATAAAACGAAATGCCTTCTGCATCAATGTCATTCACATTTCTGTGAGAACATGCAGGCTCAGTAATTAGCTTGGGCTGGAAAATATATCCCTCTCCGGAGTTTTACCACCTACTGCAGGGTGGCCGAGCTCAGTGACAGGACCAGCTGTCTCTCTCTCCACTGGCAATGGAAATGTGTCCCTCTCAGAGAGAAACAGCCTGTCTGTTATCAAAGTTTTGCTCTCCATCGGATTCAGACCTTTAATTTAGCAGTGCTACTTTGCAGTCGCTGCACAGTACATCTTGACATAAATGTGAAAAAAAACAGGGCAACTGAAACTATCATTTATGACAATGTTGTATGTTTATCTATATTTTGGGAGCCAAGAATTAAAACTCTCACTGCTGATTATCGAAAGTCTAAATGTATGCTAATTTGACATGTATTGCATTTTCATGTAAATACTCCATGAAATAAATGTAATTTAACTGTGTCCATAATTGGAGTATAATTATTGTGAACTAAATTTAACATTTCTTTGCCACAAACCTAGTTGACCTAGTGACAATTTTACCATTTCATTCTAAACTGTTCCAAAATATTGATATTAATGACAATTGTTATATCATATTGACAGCCGTAGCTTTATGTATTTCTTTGGATTTTTACATCTGACTGTAATTTAATTACATCAAGTACATATTTTACACACATTTATAATATACAATTTATATGTACTTGGAAAATACATGACAATCATCATCAGAGTAGGTGGGATTAAAAAGTTTGAAAAACCCTGTTTTGTAGAATACAACATAAAAAATAAAATATATATAATATATATATAGCAAGCCGTCCACTGGATGTGCGGCACTTTCTCGTACCGGCAGGGATTGTAGGTGCGGGGAGTGAATGTACAGCGCTCTCTTCCACCTTCAATACCGCTGGCTACCACGGCTGAGGTTCCCTTGAGCAAGGGCACTCCCAAAACCTCCCCAACTGCTCCCCGGGCGCCGCCCGCAAAATGGCTTTTTGCCCACTGCTGCTCTCTCCGGGGTTGTATCAGTGGTGTGTGTGTGTTCACTGCTGTGTGTATGCACTTAGGATGGATTAAACGCAGAGCACAAATTCCTAGTATGGGTAACCATACTAATGGCACTTTTTCACTTTTCACTTTAGTATTATATCTATATATACTGATATATTATACAGTGTTGTTGTTCGCTAACAACTATTAAAAATGAAATATAATAAGTATTAACTGAAATAAAGCTAAACTAAAAGTATACATATTACATGGATTAGCAATGCGATTCGATGCAATTGAGAAAATATGATCACTTTTAATGCCTCGAGGCTTGTTTCATAAAACAAGTTTACCAAATGAGTCAGGCTTATTTCAGTTATTCTGACTCATTGTCAAATGGTTTGGTTCCATAAAGAAAATTGAACATAGGCCTAGATCAAGCTTAGTCAATGTGGCAACTTATGCTGGGAAACTAAACCTGGTCTAAAGCAGGCTAACTGTCAGACTAAGCTAAGCTCCTCTACTGACCAACAGGAACAAAATGATATTACCACTGTCTCACATACTATTATTTGACTTTTTTTTTTTTTTTACAGTTTCTAGCAATGCAGCCTTTCTCTCTGGTTGTATTACAGCTGTACATTTTATAGTTTGCAGAAAGCAGCATACAGAACATTATACACATTACAATCTACAATTTGTGTATCATTTATAGCATTAAAATAAACTATATAAAAAAGTTAAAATCCTGAATTACAAATGCAAATAACTAATAAAGAAAATTACTACATCTAACTGCTATACATAAACACACACTACACCTCTTTGAGCTTAGTAAATTATACTGCTGTAGCCTACTACTTACATTTTGATTTACCTATTACACTAGTCCCTTCACAGTTCCCTGCTCATCATAAAACTTACCTTTATATGTTGGTTAAAATGTTCTTCAAAAGGCCACATTTAATGTCCAAAACAATTTTTTGTTTAGCCAATGTTATTTTATACTTTTATATTATTGCCTCCTATTCATTACACTCTGCCTGTTTTAGCCATCGCATGCGCGCAGCATTCGCTCCTTGCTCTCGCGTCCTCGCTCCACCAGTATCCTGACAGCAGAATGAATTTATTTTTGCATGACTTTCTAACATTTACAGAAGAAAAATATACCTGTGACATGTTATGCACTGAGGAAAACACAACGTTTAAAATGCATTAAACAGCACAGATATATTTGCTGTTTGTGATGGTGGATCGATTTAATCCATGATCGACTTTAAGGTCTGCTTAAGAATAAGCGTGCACAAATTTGTGAGATTGTGTGAATTTAATTTGTCGTTAATGGAACCGCTTTAGCCCCGATTGATTTGTTAGGTTATTTCAAGTCAGGTTTTGGACTTTAATCCCAGTTTTTTCTCGGGTCTTCGTGGTGTTGTGATGCGTCATATTCATGCAGCAGCAGCGGTGATGAGAGAGTGTGCTTGAGAAACAGTTTAGAGAGGATAAATCAATCTACATATAAAATATCGGTCACAGATTATTTGTCACTTTCTTAATAATAAAAGTGTATAGTGCATCCACTAGTAATTATATGTAAATAAATCGTTTTTTACCGATGCAATATGTTAGAAACGATGCATCGCGATATAAATGACAACTTGTAGCCGATGCACACTTTTTAAACCGATGCATCGCATCGTTAACTTTTTATACCGATGCACCGAGCGAATCGAGGAATCTTCCCATCCCTAGCTAGAGTGCAGGGTCAGAATTTACATGCTTATTTATGTTTATTATTCCCCCCAAATGTTTATTTTAACTGGCTTTTTTTTTTTTCTTGCAGTGGAATCTGGCAGAATAGAGTTAAAATAGTTTTTCTTAATCGGGCTGGTCAAAATGGCTAAAAAACTAAAAAATTTGTACTGTAAATATTATACAATATTCGCATTATATTCAAAATTTAAAAAGCTATTTGCAGTTAGGGGGGAAAAAAACTTTGGATTCCTCCTGAGGCCACCATGGGCGCATCGAACAAAACATTTGTGCCTTTTCTTTCAAAAGCTAATAAAATAACACGACTATCTTTGAAAAAAGTGCATAATGTTTAAAATAATGTTTATAAACCTTATATAATTAAAGTTGCTTAAACAATTAGAAACAAAACCGCATTATGCATGTATGTATTAGGGTTGGGCGATGTCTACCAAATCATGATGGACGATGACATCAGGGGGCGGGGTTGGGGGTGTGCCCGAAGCGTCTAACGGCCCAACCCTAGTCTGTATAGTTTTATACCATTGACGCGAAAACCCATCACAAAGAGTACTTTTTTCATTTAAAAACTTGAGATGCAGTGGGATGGGGAAAAAACGCCATAAAGTTTTGAGACATGTTTTTTAAAAGTTGAACTCGCATTAATTTTACATGGCGTTGTAAACATGCGGCTCTCTTGTGCGAGACGTGCACATACCTGTCAACATTTGGGTACCAAAATACGGGAAGGGCTTCTTGTCGATCCACCAGTTCACATTTACAACTGTGTGTTTTCTGCATAAAAATAAGGGTAGTTTTTGGCTTTGGTCTAAAAATAAAGAGTAGAAAGGCTTATTGAAAAATGCTAATTCATTCTCTGCCAGCAGGTGGCAGTAATTTAGCCGTTTCTCCCGTAACTGCAGTAAACAAAACACCTCAGCATCTGACTTTGAAACTTGCAGCGCTCATATTTAATAAATTAAACCATAGACTTTTGAAGTGTAAGCTATATCTTATTATACATGTAAATATACATTTACATATATATTTAGTTTTTTTTCACTGGAGCACCACCTGAGTCTTCTCCTCCCATTTCTACCAGTGATCATCGTTTCCTTCCCGCAGTACTACCTGTGCACATATCAATAGCATCACTGGACTGTAGGTTTCCAAGTTGAGGGGACAAATGAGTTAAAATTAACCCATTAAAACAACCTTGGAATTTGTTGTCGTGATTATTCATATAATGAGGTTGGCCCATACAAATTACAGGAGTTTTACCGGAAGCAAATGTAGCAAACATATAAAATACGCCCAGTGGGGGAGGGGGGGTGGTGTGGGATTTTTAAAAATGTTTTCAGAATCAGAATCAGAATGAGTTTTTATTTCCAGGTATGTTTACACATATGAGGAACTTGTTTTCGTGACAGAAGCTTCAGTGTAACAGAATGACAGTGACAGATAATAAAAACACAGATAATAAAAAATAGAAAATAGAACAAGTAACTAAGGAATAAAAAATATACAAATCGACAATCGTATGTACAGGTATATAACAATAGACAATTGTATGTACAGGTATAGTATGTGCAAATTGAAATGTAGACTGAGTGTGTGTTTTAGATAAATAAGTGTATGAGTGAATAATAGTGTGTGTTCCACAGTTCTTGTCAAGTGTTCATGAGATGGATGGCCTGAGGGAAGAAACTGTTCCTGTGTCTGGTCGTTCTGGTGCTCAGAGCTCTGTAACGTCGACCAGATGGCAACAGTTCAAAGAGGGAGTTTGCTGGATGTGAGGGGTCCAGAGTGATCTTGACAGCCCTTTTGCTCACTCTGGATAAGAACAGTTCTTGGAGAGAAGGAAGGGTTGTACACCAATGATTCGCTCAGCAGTCCGGACTACCCTCTTAAGTCTTCTGAGGTCAGATTTGGTAGCTGAGCTAAACCAGACAGTTATTGAAGTGCACAGGACAGACTCAATGACGGTTGAGTAGAACTGTGTGAGCAGCTCCTGCGGCAGGTTGAACTTCCTCAGCTGGCGAAGGAAGTACAACCTCTGCTGGGCCTTTTTCAATGTGAGTGTCCCACTTCAGGTCCTGAGAGATTGTGGTGCCCAGGAACCTGAATGACTCCGTTGCAGTCACAGTGCTGTCCATGATGGGGAGTGCAGAGGGGTTTCTCCTGACGTCCACGGTCATCTCCACAGTTTTTAAACTGTTGAGCGCCCGGTTGTTGAGACTGCACCAGACAGCCAACTATTCGACCTCCTGTCTGTAAGCAGACCTTGTCACCTGCTCGAATGAGATCAAGAGCAGATCAGCATGAGTGGCGCGCCGTGTTATCGAACTCTGTGGAGTCTCGTGGTCGCGATGTAGTTTAGTAGACCTGTAGTCTCTTTCGTCTTCGAACCACCTCCATTCAATTGCTTGGGGATAATGTAATCACGTTGGCCGTACTACAACCTAGAATCGACTGAGAGCTGACAGGGGGGTGTTTAGATGTGGCAGTGGCGGGGGGTACAAGGGAGAGACGAAATGGAGAGAGAAAAACACAACACACTAAAAGCCCCTCCACGCGCCCAACTCAACCCCCCCACTGAACACACAAAACACACATTACGTACACAACGGACAGGTGTTGGAAATGAATTTTCCTAGCCTCACTAGCTGCTGTCTGTTTGTCAGGAAGCTGTTGATCCACTGATAGACGGAGGTGGGCACGGAGAGCTGATTTAGTTTGGGCAGGAGGAGGTTTGGGATGATGGTGTTAAAGGCCGAGTTGAAGTCCACGAACAGGATCCTCACATTAGTCCCTGGTCTGTCTAGATGTTGCATAACATAATGCAGTCCCATGTTTACTGTATCGTCCACAGACCTGTTTGCTCTGTTGGCAAACTGAAGAGGATCCAGCAAGGTTCCAGTGATGTCCTTCAGGTAGGCCAACACCAGCCTCTCAAATGACTTCATGACCACAGACGCTTAGAGCCCAGCGTCTGTATTCTAAGTTCCGGAGTATTTTGGGGTTTCTTTCTGGGACGGGATGTCAGACTGACAGTGATGAGATAGCAAATGCGTTTCAAGCAATGAATGTTGTCTTATGGCCACAAAAAGCAGTAGACGGGAAATTTGTCTTCTTTGAAGATCTAGTGGTGAAGAATGGGGCCAGCTGGTCAGCAGCAGTATTTATCAGACAGCCTGTGTGTAACACAAGTCCCAGCTTGTGGCCTGGTGCTTTTCCCCTCCTTTTCTCTTTCCGGAAGACCTTTGTCACCCTCTTTATTCTTTCTCTGGATCTGAATTGCGGTGTGGGGGAGAAGGGGGTTGTGGGAGGGGGTGGGTGTGAATGTTTGTGTTGAGAAGTGTTTCCAGCCCTCGGGCGGGTGTGGGGTGTTTTTTCAAACCTTCAGTAGAACTCGTTCAGATCGTCTGCAAGGTGTTGATTCTCCGCAGTGCTGGGTGATGGTGTCTTGTAATTGGTGATTTTTTTTAGACTTTTCCACACTGATGCCGGGTCACTGGAAGATAATTTAATCTTTATTTTTTCAGAATACTTCCTCTTTGCCACTCTGGTCTCTTTTTCCAGTGTGTATTTAGCCTGTTTATTCAAGACATTATTCCCCTTCCTGTGAGCATTTTCTTTGGCCTGATGGAGCTGTCTGAGTTTTTGCAGTGAACCATGGTTTGTCGTTGTTGTAAGTTAAGTGAGTCCTGGTAGGAATGCACATGTCTTCACAGAACCTGATATAAGATGTTACAGTCTCTGTAAGCTCATCCAGAGGTCGTGATTTTGTGCTGCCAGCATCTTCAAAGACGCTGGGCTGCTGAGAGGTTAGATCAGTGAGCTGATCAAACGCTACAGCTATGTGTTTAGAAGTGACCCCTGCTCTGCGTTCATTAGTCCATCTTTTTTTACAGTCCTTAATTACAGGTTTAGCTGATTTCCTGTTGTGGTGGGTGTTCTGCCTGTAGGTTCGTTATATAATGAACCAACAGTGATAAAGCAGAGTTACCTATCCTTCTGTATTTGTGGTTACAGATCCATTATTACTGGTAGTATGTGGACAATGTGGCTTTCAGGTGCTGTGTTTTGCATTGTACGTGAGGATTGGCTTTATTATCCCCCCCACCCCCCCCCCCCCCCCCGAGAAGATTAAACAGAGTCCGTGTATTTGGTGTGCTGGGTCTGTTCCCTCCAGTTAACGGGCTCAGCGCGTGCGGAGAATGTAGACCGGACTAGAATGACGAGCAAACTCCCGCTGGCGAATGAATGCTTGCATGAGGACACGGCTGATCTGAACAGCGACATTGTTTAACGACAGTTACATGTGGGTACACCAAGGCACCCAGAGAACTCTCATTGTCGTACAACAATGTCCGTCTAAACCGCTGATTTCCCTGGTATTCTGCGTCGCAGTCTGCTCTAAACAGCTGAAAGTCCGGGAGATTCAACGCGCTGTCCGGAATGGATTCTTTCAGCCAGGTTTCCGTGAAACACAGAGCAGCCGAGTTAGAAAAATCCTTATTTGTCCGGGAGAGCAGAAGATGTTCGTCCGTTTTGTTGGGTAGAGAGCGGTGGTTCGCCAGATGGATGCTAGGCAACAGCGTCCTGAATCCGCGCTGCCTGAGCTTCACAATCGTGCCGGCTCGCTTCCCCCGTCTGCACGTCCTAAACCGCTTGATCAGCACCGCAGCTCCCCCGACAACAATGTCCAGAAAAACATCACAATAGTCGAAAACCGGTGAAATATCAGGGTGTGTATGGTAAGGGTGTTCTGAATTTCCATCAATTACGTTCTCTAAGTTAAACTGATTGCAGGGATAATAATAAATAGGCATGACAACTAAACAAAAATCGAAAAAGCAACTGCAGAGCACGCCACGAGGCCCAGCCATCACGTGTGCGCCTTGTGCAGCTTTTTTTTTTATAGAAAGATAAAAAATACAGGAGACATACGGGAAAATATTTAAACGGGACGATAGCGGGCTGAATGGTAAAATACATGATAATCCTGGGAACACGGGAGGGGTTACAGACATGGACACAGTGCACTTTGGTAAATGTCCCCCTAGAAAATGCGTGAAATATGTGTTTTGTGTGAATGGTTTGGTTTCGGTTTTGATGTAAACAACATTATCTCCGCATTGATTGTCCTCTTTTATTTTGAATGAACAACGTAGCAGCGCCACATCTGGGAATATAGGCGAACTGGATAGGCGTGAACAAAAGATTAACAAGCAATGACACTTACATCGTCTTCACATTTCGTGCACCACTGATAAGGCTGCCTGATACACACCTGAATTTCAAATGCGTCTTTATTATTAAAATTAAAATTTACAGGAATATGGGTAAGAAATTCTATTTTTTTTTGACAGCCCTAGTTATTAATAAATAAAGAATAAATTACTAATAAATGCATAATTACCAAACTAAAATTACATGCTCTAAATTATTTATTTGTTTTGCATTTTTTCTCATATTGTACAAAAATTAAACATAAACCGTCTGAAATGACCCAAATTGCATAAAAATCTATTCCAAATTATACTAAAATAAGATATTTTATGTATATAAACCATCAATTGAATATAAAAGCACAAAAACTGCCAATCTGGGACATATATCTGTAATGGAATACACTCTGCAGTGGTCGCACCACATGATATTTTCAAATTCAGTCAAAATTTACAAACACAGAATTGGCCACCTAAACAAAACAAGCTAGCTTCCCACAAAAGGTCACTATGAAATTTATAATGAAAATAAATACTTGCAGAAATAACTTAATATCCATTGTTTTTTGAGGTCATACCACATGATATCCAAATGTGGTAACTACATACCAGCCTTTAAAAAGGTTATTTTTTCCAAATTTGAAGATACCCCCCCCCCTTTTTTTTTATAAAAAAAAAACTTGGTCTTTATTCTTCTTCCATGGGGTCCTTAGCAAATTGTATATGATGCAAATTCCTATCTTTGAATGCTTTCAACATAAAAGTCCCCAAAATGGGTATTTCTTCTTGATGGTCGCAACACCACATGATATAATACAGGAATCACCGGGGGGGGGGGGGGGACAAAGTTTGTTTGAATATTATGATGGAAATATAAATACAAATGCTCTGCAATTTTACACAGGATTACACTTTGGAAATCATGCCAAATAGTGCATAAAATTAATTTGAATAAATTTAGGGTAATTTCAAAGATCCAAAATAATGTTATGGCCGGACGGTCGCACCACATGGTATTTTGACACTTTGAATAACAGAAAAATTATAAATAACTAATGTTTTTTGAAAAGTTATAGTGAGTTCATACATGGGAGAGGTCCTTCATATATATGGCATCTTTTTATGTATTTAAACCAATTTTTAACTGAAAAAAATGCAATCGGACAGAAATTTAGGTGTCACTTCATTGACCCATTAATACACTAAAATAAGCCTTTGTTATTATTGTTCTTTCTGCATATGTATATTTTTTGTTCATAGCAATAATATTATATTCACTATAGTTCTAATTTGTCTATAATCTGTGGAGAAGCATTAAAGTAATATTTTCTTTGTACTTTGTCAGTTATTCATTGTCATATGAACCGTGTACAATGACAAATTTGACTTGAATTTAGCACTGGTATATCTTAAAACAAATAGTAAAAAGGGACAATCTGGTAGTAAAAACTTAACAATAATAATAATAATCCTAAGAATAATTGGACCTTAAATATTATAGGTCATTACGTATCCCCGGGCCGGTTTGCAGGTTTTACCTTAGTTTTTTGAAGGTGGGTTCCATATGTTATCTTATACACACTTAATATGACTGGAAGCACCTACAACACTCGGGGTAGCGACTCCACATGTACTAGGTGCCCAATTGGTTAAAAAGGTTTAGCTTCATCGACGCTCACCAGATGAGGCTCAGGTATTGCAGTCATTGGCCTCATGAGCCCAAAGACATTTTTCTTTTCACTCAAAAGGGTAAAGACAGACACATCAGCCTTTCCCCAATTCCACAGTCCCTCTACCCCAAGGAATGACGCTCCATTTCAATGGCACACTTCTCTGTCCCAAATTAATTACAACAAAATGTAGTTTGGTGGATATTCTGTGGCATCTACTATCAACCCACAACTGCAGCTTGAGGCTCATTTTTTGCAGGTCTCTGCAGGCTATCGTTGCAGCACATGCAAGATGAAAGAGTCCTTGATTCTGTTTGAAGCGACGGACTGCACTGCATTCAGACAGTCTATGAGAAAGTAAACAGGGAATGTTGCATTTAGGACTTACTGTAATTGGGAAATACAAAGCATGATTGTTACAATTTGAGAAAATCAACATGAAATTGCATTTACAACCTAGTTTAATTCCTTAAGTTGACACATTTAGGAGACAACTAATGGCTACATTTACTAAAATCTGACAGCATCAGGTTTGTAATCTACTCTACAAAATGTGACACTCGATGGAGTTTTGCAGATATTGTTATGGGATCACAAAAGCCTTAAAAAGACCTCTCTACACAAACAACCGGAACATTGATGTTTGTGGGTCTGATGCTTTAGGTTTTCAGGGTCTTTGTAGTTGAAGCATGTGTGTGCGCGAGTGTGTATGTTGGGGATGGGATGGGCGACTTATTTTAAGCCACGTTACATTCCTGATTCACAGACTGCAAAAATAAAGATCAAAACGAACTAACTAGAAATAGTTATTTGCATGGTCCTGAAATCCCCAGCCGATAAAATACAGAGTAAGCCGTTCCTACCTGCAAAATAGAACAGGATCTCAATTTGAAGAAGTCGGCAAGAGATATTTTAAGATGTATTCTCTGTTGTTTGTAATGGCGGTGCACTTTTTAAAAGCTGTGGGATTTAGATGCTCCACTTGGTGCCAGTTACTATAACAGTGCCTGGTTGCATAAATTTGGTACAAAATGATTATAATTATATGAAAATTATAACTCCAAATGTGGACACAACATAAAGCTTATTGCTTATTCAAAAGTTTCCTATATAAATATTATTACATTGGCAGCAGTACACAGTTTTGTAGAATGGCTTAAGTTGTAGTTTTGTTTTTCACGGCCTTTTTCCACTCTCTGTCACTGACACTTGCTGTGTCAATACCAGAAGCAACCATTTTGCTGCAGTGCTTGAGGCGGTTTCTACTGGAAATGTCAAAGCTTAAAGTTTGAGGATGTACTTCAGCAACAGAACAGTGGGTGAAAACTTTGTATCTCACTATATTTTCAACAAAAATTCATGTGGTATTAAAAAAAAGGGGTGGCAGGAGGTTACTTGGACTTGTCCTCAGACTGCATTTTTGAAAGAACTTGGACTCTGATTTTTCAGACGAAACCATGTCATGTGCAACATAAATGATAAAAAAATAAATAAGTAACAACATTAACTAAATTGGTTAAAAACTAAGACTCGACTCGGACTCAACAAGGTGGACTTGGACCCAACATTACCAAAATGAAATGCTTAAGTATCTGAGTATCTAATTTCTGGTGTAGAAATGGTGTAATTAATCAGGCTACTGTGTCTTTAAGACTTATATATGTAAATTATCTCTGTTATCATTGGCTAGCTTCCACTTACAGGACTTCACTGTTCTTACAGTTAGAAAATATCTACATAGTACACATTTACATCAAAAAAAGTAAAGAAAATGCAGTTTTCCAATGTTGTTGTGCCAAAAAGATTTTATAATGTGTTACCTTCCATGAACAATTTATCCTCAGTTTTGCTGAAGTGTCAATGAACTGTGACTAATCATGCTTCCTAATTGAAAAATTAATCCATAATTAAAGTGCCCCTATTATGCCATTTTTAAGGTTGCTAATATTGTTTTATGAGTCTCCTAAAACAGGTTTACATGCATGCAAGATCAAAAAACACGTTAGTTTTCTCAAAAAATAGATTTAATTTTACCTCATTTCTAAATGATTCGTATCGTAAACGACTCATGCAAAGCAGTTCAAAGAATCAGTCTCTCTAAACCCCTCCTTTCCGTGAGCCCTCACTGCTGTGATTGTTCATATGGCGCAGTCCTTTGTGATTTATCCAGAACTATAGAGAGGTTCTGGATTGGTCTGCCGCATACAGCGCGTATGAAACGAAACGAAACTCCCATTGCCATGACGGAATGACAGCCCGGGATACTTGTCAATGCATAGTAAAGATGGTATCGATTGTACCTTACCAATTCGAGTCGGAGCCTGATGATGAAACGGTTGAACTGGCTGATCGACAAGAGACTGATTCGCAAGCACGACTGGAGCAGGACGTTTCTCAGTGGTAAGTGTCAAGTGTTAACAAATTTGTGGTAATTATAAGATGCGATACAACAAATTTACTCTCACAGCGTAGGATACAGCATCTTCTCGACATGATGTTATCCACATGGACACAATTTTCATCGTTGTGGGTGGCGTTGGCTATGTAGAAGTGGGCAGCTTCCTGCAAATGGTTCTCGTGACGTAAAGCCGTAACAGAATAAGATTCGAATTCCTGACGACTCGTTTAGGCGATTGTGAGCCGGCTCTTTTTTTTTTTTTTTTTGATAGACTAATATTTATCGCACTGTCGGCTTCAACACTTGTTGATAGTTTTTGTTCCATACAGCTACTACACACTACATGAAAGGTAATATTCAAAAAGGCATTAAATACCAGGATACTGTGAAAATTTTATCAGCTCGTTGTAAACAAACGCTGTGAGCATGTACACATTGTTTTAGAGGGAATTATATTTTTCTCCTTGTGCAGTAGAATCTGAGCGTGTTTGTGTATGGCTCAGCAGTGGTATTAGGATATGGTGTCTGGAGTTTGTTCAGTTTATGTGGTTTTGGTTTCTAGCAGTGGGAATCTTTGATGTTTGAGAGTGAACGGTTTTTTGAGGTTTTGTAGGCTAGTCTGGCTGGAGGCTTTTCATGATCCAATTGTCACAAAATGCAAGAACTTGCTGCTGTAGTTAAGAGTATCCAGGATCCAATATAACTACATAACCAGTGTATTATTCTTACTTTAAAAAGAATAAAATAAACAAACCTGAGCTTTACAAATATGCTTTAATGAAAAGTGAAGCATGATGTATTTAAAACCTTTAGAAAAAAAATAAGTTTTTGAGGTTTTGTAGGCTAGTCTGGCTGGAGGCTTTTCATGATCCAATTGTCACAAAATGCAAGAACTTGCTGCTGTAGTTAAGAGTATCCAGGATCCAATATAACTACATAACCAGTGTATTATTCTTACTTTAAAAAGAATAAAATAAACAAACCTGAGCTTTACAAATATGCTTTAATGAAAAGTGAAGCATGATGTATTTAAAACCTTTAGAAAAAAAATAAGACAATTTACCAGTGATTTTTTTTTTAATGAATAGTATGCATAAAATGTCCCTACTACCTGACAGATAGTTGTTCTGAGAAACCACACCATCTCAGTGAAAACCCTTAACTCTGTATGCAGCGAAAGTGAGTCTGTTTTCTAGCCGCTATTGTTTAGCCAATCAGAAGTCTTTGAGGTCTCAGTCATTTTTAGTGTTTGGCTTTTTCTGACATACATGTACTGTAGCATTGTTGTAGCCTATTGTACTGCAGCCTTTAATTAGGGAAAGATTCATACCTTTCTTGTTGACCTAATTGTTAAGCTTTTCCCATGCAGCACCGTTCGATATCCACATCCACAATGGACTCCTTATTAAGAGATGTAGGGAGCCCCGTGAGACACTACTTCCTGAACGTCACTGCTGCGGAGCGTCTCGCGGGACGAATCAAAGGATTATTCTTTAGGATGTTGTTAAACAATGACGATTTTCTCCAAATTTACTTTCGGATCTCTTCACTGGTTTCCCGAGACGTGTAGAACAGACAAATTAAACCACCTGATTAAACAGGAATAATCTACTCAATGACAGTACACTGACATGTGATGAATTATGCCATTCGATTGTGCTTTGTAGGATTAACTCCCTGTAAGAGAGTTAGTGTAACAACGTTAACATTAACAAAGGCGGGAAAATAAATTCTGTAGGTCTTCCAGAGCGCCACGTCCGGACCTTATTGACCCCCATTAGGCATGACTCCAGCTGACCCCCCCCAACACCTCCCCTCACCCTTCCCAACCCCTGCGACCGCACCCCTGCCCCCATGCATCAATTGTACACATGCAGTTAAAACGTGTCAAGGAATTTAACCTGCGCCGCTGTTCTTTCAGTCAACAGTCAGCAGCAGGCATGGAAGAATGTGCGCTTGTAATGAAATCAGTGATTTGCTGCACATCTGTGCAGCGGGTCAGAGTGATTAAAATCCGCCGCCGCTAAGTACCAGGTAAATGAACTTCACATCAACGGCACGCGCCGCATATTAATTTGATTTCCTCAGCTTGGCTCATTCTGCGGGTACCTACTGTGTCCCAATTAGGAACAATCTAGACGACTGCACAGCCATGTGGCATCGGTAGGTACCATTTGTGGTCTCTACCTTTCACCAGATTTGATTGACCCCCAGACAAGCACCCACAGTCGTCGAGCCGGACCCCCGCTCACACAGCAGGCAACACCTCGCCCCCCCCCCCGGTACACGTTCGATGCCGTCAACCGAGCCCTGTTCTCTTCCCCCAGCCTTCAGAAGCCCAAGAGTTTCTCTGTGATTTATCTAGTCCTTCTAATTAAGGGTCAAGGGTTGAGCTGGCTTGGGAATGCAAAGCCCTGCAATTAAAGTTCAGGCGTATGCAGGTAATCCCCAGGTTTCAGTGGGGCGTGTTTGTCGGCCTCAGGCCAGTTGGTAGATTCCTTGTGTGCAAGTCTACTGAAATGGGTGGTTGATGGTGTAATTACTTCAGGTGATAGCTTTAATGTTAATGGCATGGTCAACAACGTACCATGTGATGTAAACGGACACCATCAGGGTGAACAATGCCATTGTGTTGCCGAAAGCATTTCACCAGGGATAGCCATTTACTCAGTCCCAAAACCGTTTACTTAACTTCAAGTAATTCTAACCAGTATAAATTCTAAATTCTCAACATAAAATGAGAAATTCTGAAGAATGATCATATTACTCTTTCCATACAGTAAAAGTATATCTCCTGTAAAGCTGTAAGCTCCAAAAAGGATAAAAAAAACTCAAATTTAATTTGCACTTGGTTGGTCCAGCATTAGTTTATGTACATTATTTCAGTGAATTATGGCAAAAATTCTGGTCTAGTCCTCGCACAAAGTTCCCAAAAGCTTCAGAAAACTTGAAATATTGTGCACAAATTGACTTTTATGGTGCTTTTTTGCCTTTTTGGAACTTGCCAGCCTTTTGTTGAGTGGAAAAGAATAAACATCTCCTTTCAAGCTCACCGGAACAGTCACAAGTTTGGAATGACATGACAATCTCATCTTGATCTCTATCCAGTTACAAATGTACCCTTCTAATGGTGCTACTTAGAAGGTGCTACCTTCTAATGGTACTATAAGTTCTCAACCACCATAAAACTTAATGTCACCAGTTCTGCTCATGTTGGGTGGAAAATTGAGGGGAGAAAATGTCACTGGAAATGTCATCCACTATGTCACACGTCCAATGCTGTAGCCTCGGTCTGCAGTGATTCTCCATTTCACTCAGGCAGAGGCACTCCACCTCCGATCAATGCCGAGTCAGTCCATTGTCAAATACCTCGTCTGTTTCTTTTTATGAGTGCTGTCAACACACCTGACCTTTTGAGTGGATGCAAAAAAATGACCTCCAGCGGTCATAAGGCAGATCTGTTATCCTGAATCTCATCTGTCTTTGGCCCAGGCAGAGGACTCCAGGGTCATGACCGCATTAAGCACTGGCAGGTGGAAAAAAAGCCCTTCAGGTTGTTTTGAATGCCAAATGTTGACTTATGAGGATGTTTGTTTGGATGTGTGACAACCCTGGAGAGGTGTTTACTAGCTCGCAAGGCAGCTATAGATAATAATGATAGCAATACAAAAAAAAAATGATGGTGAGAAATGCTGCTTGACTTCTGGTAGCTTGGTCCAGACATTTATTTAAAGAAGCTCTTCTCAATATGGTTCTTCAAATACAGATTGCGCAGCACCTTTATTTATGGACTGAGTACGTTCGGAGGGGTTTGATCGTAATTCAGAAAGGAGAATCATATTGGAAGATAAGCACAAAGTGTGAGGCGCAAGATGGTATGAAGCTATTTAGGTGCGATAATAAGACTCAAGTGTCTTGAAAACAAAATGGATTTTGTAAATGCTTGCCTGCTTTGGCATACACCAAATGTACAATCTTGGCCGAGTCTTTTTTTTCTCTCTCTTTTGGGAGGGACAATTAAAGCAAAATGTATGCACCGATACCGATACTGAGCTCCTGTACTCGTACTCGTTAAAATGCCCCGATACCAAACGCCGATACCACACAGCATGTGATAAGTGCCATATTCAGACAAAGAAACACTGACAACAGAACAACAGACAGCAGAATGTAGTTAAGGATGTCTACTACGAAGTATATGTATGCAATGAATATAATGTTAAACATTCAGTATTAACGCCTGTATAGCTGATGTGCACGAGCTGATAAACAAAGCACGCTGAGTGGATTGAGCGCGCGGCGCCTCAGATGCGCGAGCTTGTCGAGTGAATATACCTTTCTCACAGACATCACTGGAAAGTTTGTAGTTCGGTCGGAAATGTAAAAAACAAGTAAGTAAGTAAGTAAAACAATGCACAGGTACTTAACGGTAAGTAGAAGGAGGAGAGAGGGAAGAAGAGAGGGAGAGACGAGGGAGAAGAGGAAGAGAGAGAGAGAGAGAGAGCAGGAGAGTAGCACTCTCTCTTAGCACCAAGCATCATTGGATTAAAATAAACTCGTGGTAAAAATAAAGACCATTAGAGGGGGCATTCACTCAGAAGCCACATTTTCTGTTCAACAACCTTAGGAATACACGGGACTTTCGGGCGAAAGTGAATGACTAGCTTGGGAATATGTGCTGCGTTATACTGCATTAATAACTGCGTTAGCCTGCATATCAATGGTTCAAGCCTCTGTTATCAGCTCTAAAATAACGTTTTGGAATTTGCAACGGAAGGTTTGGGAGGAGGTGCGGAAAAAAATAGGTTCAACCCACACGAAGATTCAGTTAACCACATAAACAATTTATACATACGTTGTGTTCTGTACACTCATAATATTTAATAAAAAATTACAAATGCAAAAAAAATATTGGTTCGGTTACCTGGTATCGGGCCTTTTGTATTCCAATAAATAAAGTATCATATCGGGCGAGTCAGTATGAAAATGTGGGTATCGGTGAATCCCTAGCCATTAAATTGTCATCAGTTATACAACATGCCTCCCAAGGTTATCTTGTCCCAGGATATTATCTGATCGTCCTCACATCTCGCACTAACGATGTAGGCCAACAAATTTCGACCGTGACACCAGTAAATCCACTTCAGAATGAGAAGACCCACCAAAGATGCCACAGATCTATGAGCTCGGTTTGTGTGGACTGAATAAAAGGAACGCTTCAACTGATGGAGAGCCGACTGGCACCTTATTCTTACACATCTGAGCTTGACACAAGACAGGGCCCCTGGGATTCTGTGGACCACCAGGTATGCCGCCACCTTTCAGATCCGTTCACGCATGATAGGACAGATAAGGAAGTGGATTCGCTGATAATGGGGCAGCCATTTCTGAAGTACGAGACAATGTTGCATTCAGTCGACCATTTACCTGTCATACACACAGAACATAAGATACACAGTGGACAAGGCTTAGCAAGGGTTAAAAAGTCTATGATCCCAGGGCTCTTGATAGTATGGGCATGTCTGTGAGATCGAGTGGGAAAGACAAGAAGAAGTATGGAGGATGATGTGTAGGGTTGGTGTCTTCAGACCCCGAGTTTGCCGATCTTGTTATCCCGGGGTTGGGGGCTATGATATCTGGTTCCTTCCAGATGTCCTCAGGAGGGTTGCGGGATTAGTCAAAGATTGGATGCGGGTGGTAAGAAGAATCTTTAGCTGGATAGGAAATTACTTGAATTGGAAACCTTGAAAGGCGAGGTTCTTGCTTCAGGGGGACCTTGATTGGGTTGAAAGAGAGGCACGGTAAGTGCTTATGGTGGGTGTGGTAGTGGCAAAAGGTCTCCCATAAAAACAAACCAAAAATGTGCAGTGGTGTATATATACTATAATCTATATATATATTTAGTTTGTCTGAATGATGCATTATTTTTTTTTAAAATTGACACTTTACTCGTAGCTGAACTGGAAAACTATGGGGGAACTGTTAAATTGTGTGCATTGTATCAAAATGTAAGAAAAAATAACAATTAAGAATCTAATTAAGTTTGGGTGTTGAACTTTCATGAAAATGAGGATAATGTCTCGATCGGTTAAAAAAGTATACTTTTCCCCAACAATTCTGAACTTAGGGTAGGGGTTTTAGGTGTCCAACAAACTTTTACATTTTTTAAATTTCCTGGCTTCCAACTCAAATGAATGTGATTTTATTGGTTATTAACCTTTGTCAAACATCGGTAAAAACTTCAAATGTTCTTTATAAGAGGGGACATTCTCTGAACACCAAAGTCTTAATATTATGAGTGTTGCTGGCTACAAGTAAATGTATTTGTTTCAAGGATTTTTTTTAATATTTAGGGGGAGAGTAAAAAAAAGTTTCGTTATTACTGGGGGTAAAAATAGCTGTGATTTTCGATACGTATTGAGATTTACTGGGTCTCTGTTGGTGGTTGTGTTGATTCTGTTTGTAGGCTTAGCCGGTAGCATGAGCGCTCTGACTCCTTGAGCTGGGGGGACAAGAACAGTTTAGAAATACAACCTAATCACATTGATGCGTCCATTCCTCCAGTGTCTTTTCGCCTCAGAACTGTCTTTGTCCATTCCCTGCTGGCTATTTCTTTCGTCATTTGGCTATATTAACAAATATTAAAATGAATATGTAATATAAGGGCATAAATAGCTGTTGTTCTGGCATTTTCTGTTCGCAATATGGTTCTGAGATTCTCAGAATTTGCATCACGCTGTAAGAGGCCAACAGTAGTTGGTGTGATCTAGTGAGAAATAGATTAGCAAAAGAGAATTGATCAGATGGCAAAAGCGTGTAGACTAATGCACTGTTCAAAATAATGGCTTTCAATGCCAAGGACTACCGTTCTCGAGTGCAACATGGAACAGTACCCTTTTGTTATTCAGATTATGTACCACTAAAATACAACTGGTTTTTTGGTTGTTTTCTCCAAAAAAGCACAGGAGGAGTTCATCACACCCATGTTTCTGGCCAGTATTGGATATTTGACTATTAAAGAACCTAAAGTATTGGAATGGAAAAGCTTTAGCTCGCCATTAAATCAAGTGGAGATCTGAAGAAGGGCTAGATTGAAAAAATAAAAAAAATGGTTTGGCTTTAAAGCTTTGCTGCTGTCGAGACAGGAAGCCTGTCTTCAGAGAAAGGAGAGTAAACTGTCAGAAAGATTCATTTGGCCGCTGCCGTGACTAGTCAAAGATCCGAGACTTGTGTCAATGGAGAAAAAGCTTGAAGATAAAAAAAAAAAAAAAAAACACAAAAAAAGCCCCTGAGCACCAAGTGAATCACAAACTCATTTTGGGACCCGTTTTCAAAAGGGTCCCTGTGTTGGAATATTCTTAGACCAAGCCTGCTAGTGAGCATGAGTGTTTAGGGATGGTCGTTTGTGTGTCTACCGGAGTAACTTGATCGTATGATAAAAAACAAATTTTTCGCAAGGACACTTTTTAATTACCGTTTCATCGGTCACAGTTAATCATTATTCCAGAAGGACAGTTGACTTTTCACGTCACACCCCAAAACAAGTTCGCACCAACCCCGCGGACAAACAGGGATATCGTTTTTCCCCCAAAAGTGTCCCATCAACTTCACCTTATAATGTTGATGTGTTTTCCCCCAGATATGTACTTGAAATGAACATAACTTTTTATTTTTGTTCACTAGCCTATTGAGGGTCATTTCAAGGTTACTTTACTGTGTTTATTGATTAAACAGAGAAAACAAATGTCATATGAAGCCTGGGCACAGCATGCTTTTGCATGCCTTGATAATATAACCGTGTATTGCTCAGAATTTGAGTGCAAGACTTCTAACGCAGAAGATGTGACAAAGCATTTGTCAGAAAATAGAAAACATGCCTGGGCTTTGGTGGATAATGCGGGATATTGATAGCTTGCTAGTGAGGACTGCTGCAGATTAGTTTATCTGAAATTGTGTGAAGACATTTACATATTCAGGTCACCTTTAATACTGCAATTTGACTCAAAACAAGTAGTTATTGAGCACACTGGAAAATAGCCTGAATGTTGTTGGCCGTCTTTAATGATCATCTGGGGTCTGATGCCCCAGCCAAGCACATTTTCATAACTTCATAACAAGCTTTGTTCCAGGAGATAGTTCATCATTTCCGAGAGGTTGAATCGTCAAATTTAAGAGTTGAAGTCATCCTTGACTGTACATTAGGAGGACATGGGAGTAGAATCGGTGCGATTTTATGCTAAACGGTGTTAAGTGACCGTTTTAGTGTTTGTGTATATTCTAAGCATGACCTCTTCTGAGGTGAATGACTTAAATGCAGCACTCGCTGTTTCATTACATAACTAAAAAACAATGAGTATATTATGCAGCTTGTCCAAGATGATAAATGTAGTGCTGCGGCTTGCACCGACAGCTGGTGGGTGATGTGGAAGTCTATTTCTGTTTGTTTCTGATATCTGCCAGACACCAAATTTTTATTATGCATATGCCAAACTGCAGCGGATTGGTCGTTTTGTTTTACCATATAGTCATGCAGGATTAGGGCTGGGGGACATTGCTACAAATACATATAGATACAGTATTGTGATGTATTCAATATGTTTCAGTATTAATGTAATTGCTGTTAAATGCTTTTTTTTTTTTCAACTGGAAGAATCATCATTTTCATCAAACACGGACCCAATTGTTTGCCAAGGAAGGGAATACATTTTTTTAAATACGCTATCTTAAAAAAGGAGATTACAGTCTATTTTTTTTGCATCAATTAGTTTAAATGAGTTTACAATGTATTTATTTGTTTGTTTGTTTAATATTATTTGTATGTTTTATATTGTATGTGAAAATAATTTTGTTGTGTAATGCCAAGTAAACTTTTTGGTACAACACCGGTAGCCTTTCTCCTATAATGCATTATAAAAGTATTTTTAATGCATTAACTTTGTTATAATGCACCTTATAGTGCATTGAATGTTCTCTCTATCTATATATTTACTTACGAATATAAGTTATGATCAAATATCTGTATGACTATTATTATTATTATTCATTGTTACACCTTTAGAAAGTTTAACATTTTAGATGTAACAAGGAATCTGCAAATATCATGATACATTTAACTTTGTTTACAATTACTTTTGAAAATATATTGATAATGTATCTTTTCATAAATAATTGTAACCAAATTTAATCATAATATTTCTATAATGTATGTGATATACAGTACATAAAGGCTTCAAGAAAAATTGTTACCAACTTTGTTTCCTACCAAACGTTTTAACCCAGCTCAACATTGAACACACAAATTACAGTGACACTCAAGAACCATACATTTAAGAAACTATTACATTCTATTCAATACAATTAATAGTACTGTTACATTAGCTCATTTAAGTAAGTATCACTTTCGTCAGTAGAGCGGGATCCAAAGTCAGTGCAGCCTTGTCTCAGTGTCCATTTGATATAAGTTTCACTGCAAAACCCCACAGTAGACCAGCATTCATATTATGACAGTGTCAAAGAGACAGGCGGCAAATACAATTGCCTATGAAAGTTTGAGTAATTGACATTCAATACGGAATCATGGTGGGAAACACTCCCATCATTTTCCATTATAAGAACTGAAGGAAATAAAAATCAGGCCAACTCAGTTTAGGAACCACAGCGACAGTCAATCTAACCACCTTATTTTCGTCTGGTTTCAGATTCCGCAGATCAGCTACGCCTCCACCGCTCCAGAGCTGAGCGATGACCGCCGGTACGATTTCTTCTCTCGCGTCGTACCTCCCGACTCCTTCCAGGCACAGGCCATGGTGGACATAGTGAAATCGATGGGTTGGAACTACGTGTCTACGGTGGCCTCGGAGGGAAGCTACGGCGAGAAAGGAGTCGAGGCCTTCATGCAGATTTCCAGAGAAGCGGGTGAGTCAGACAAAACAATAAACAAAGTCTTTGAAGATAAAGTCCTGAACAACTCAAAGCAGTCTCTGCATGAGTAAACAAAATAGTTGTTAAGAGACTTATTTTGGTTGTACTAATGACAACCTGTCAGTTTCATCCGTGTTTACAGATTATATTTTTTAAAAACAAGCCTTATTCAGTGAGAAATGTTTGGGTTGCTTTATTCATTCATCTCTGCAATACAAAGTTGATTGCTTGAGACAGCTTCAAACCATCAATTTGCAGTGTTTCCCCCAACAAGAAGTTCACCTTTCAATAAATGAATATGTAAATAACACAATTGTCTGTTAACGGGGGGGATGTTGTGTCTCTGAGACACTTTTCACACAAATGTCTTGCAAAACAAAGTGTGATGTGCCCCAAGGAAAGAAGATTAATTCCAAACGTCTCCCTCATTAGTGAGTGAAACCAATTACTGGAACTTGACTTGTACCTTTTAGGGAACAAATTAGATGGTAAGGTGTAACCTGACATGATGAGTAATTGGGGTTGCTTAATGGAGCCTGTGGTATGTCAACAAAATAACTTCATGATTGTTTCACACTTCTTAAGAAAAGTATGAGAAGTCTTGTAGGGCTGGTTGATTTGTAAACAAACTGTTCTCTTGCATTTTTTAATGAATTGGTGGAACTGGTTCACAAAATTAGTCTGTGCTCGCGGCTGTTTGGTAGGATCTGGGATGAATTGAAACAGCCCAAGCAGTTCTTCACCTCACAGAGTCATCACACTGATTTTTGTTTAATAATGAGCTTGGTTACCTTAAAGACTCATCAAACCAAAAACATTGACACTGTTCCTTGAAACAATTTACCCGACTTGTCAAAAATCAGTCGTATTAACAAATGATATATACACCAATTTGTACAAAACTGAAAACTGGCCATATTTGTGCATGCAATATATAATATACAAATTTCTAGTTTTATTATGAATGATTTGTCAGCTTGAGTCATTCAGCTTGAATCAGAATTATTTGTCAGTTATTCAGAAGTAATCTTTCAAGGACTTTCCTTTTTCGACTTCATCCTTATTTTCTTAAAGGGGTGGTTCAGTGGTATTTTTCTAGGCTTGATTGTGTTTATGGGGTGCAGTCTAACGTGTTAAGGCTTGTTTTTTTTTTTTTTTTTTAAATGCATTAATTTTCACATAATTTGCCTTTATTCCACACCGCTGGTCCCTTCTCCCATTAACGCGCTGATAATTTCCTTTTTTTCTGAAGCCCTTCCCTCAGAACTAGGCGATGGGCTCTGATTGGTTCGCTAGCGCTGTGTGTTGTGATTGGCTAATCCGCCTCTAGTGCGTGTCTAATCGTCCCGCCCCTCACCTCTGCGGCATGTGCTCCGGTTGTATTGTAGACAGCGGCGTCGTTAATATCGCTCATCAGTTTGAGCCCGGTTGAGAAGCAGAGGATATTATTGAAGAGGATCGTGCAGCACTTGTGCCAGCATGGCTTTTAACGGTAGTCCAGGACTATGTTTTTTGGTTTGCTTGTTGTCTCATACTCTTAGATACGCTGGGATTGTAAAGGTACTTGCTCTATGTTAGATTAATATATGGTTTTATCCCTGATTAAAGCTTTACTACAGTACCGGCAACACTGAACGCGCGTCCATGTTAACCGGATTGCTCAAGCCTATGTTCACAATAAGTGTATAATGGAACAGTCGCCATTGTTGGAGACTGAGTAGAGAAGATGCCAGAAGCGACGGGACCGAGCAGGAAACAAGCTAAATTCAAGAACACCGCTTTGTCCTGTGATTGTTGAAAACCCCTTGTGAAACCCAATTAAGAATCGTTAGAAGGACAGAAAGAACAGAATCGCGTTTCATATATATTGAACGATTGTATGCACCTCGTTTTCTATTCCTCTTCTCTTAAAGCAGCCGCAGGCAGCGCCCACCGTCTGCCTTTTCCAGGGTGCGGTTTTATCGGGGTCTGCTTGTTACTCCCACAACACCTGGACGTAACTCTTGTAGTCCCTACCAGCCGCTTTTGGTAGGCATTTGAAGAATGCCAGAATTTTAAAAGAGATATTCTCCATTTGCAGGAATGTTTCTAGTCTTCGTTTAACTTTGCCGATGTATTTGTGTTATGTTATCAAACATAGGACTATTACACGAATTAGATTATATCGTGAGTTTTAAAAAATTGAAATTGCAATCAACCACCCCTTTAAAGCCTCCCTTTCAGCCGCCTTATTTCACCCACTTCATGCTACATATATCTCTCTCTCTCTCTCTCTCTCTCTCTCCTCTCTCCTCTCTCTCTCTCTCTTCTCTCTTTCTCTCATATATATAATATTATGCTTTATAGGTGAGGGGGCTCCATACGATTCACATCGTGCAAATTCATACAAAATCGCTACCTCATTAAATACTTACATTTTCCTGTGAGATTGAAGGGGCGATTAAGCATGTTGTGATGTTTTGGCTAAATGTATTGTGTAATTATTTTAAAAAAGCACAGGATTTTGAGTGTAAAGTGCCTCAAGTGCTAGAGGGAAAGACTTCTTATGATAGATTTTGGCTCAGAATGTAGGTTGGCAAAACCAACATTGCTCAGAGCTGTTTGGCAGGGTGTTTTGCTGTGGTTATTTTATGGCCACAAATTTAGGTGGATAATGAATGTTATTTTACTGTACTTTTCCTGATAGGGACATTGAGTCTCATTCATGGAACACAACAGGATAAATGCTTGGTAAAGGCTAATCTTATAACCTGCTATGTCAAATAAGAAGTTTGAATTGAAAATACAAAATGTCATAGAAAGCTGTAAGTAACTATCTTTATATTGTAGCAGATATGGATTCTGGATTCACACAACCTCAGAGACTTTTCAGCACTCAGCAAATTCTGTTAATTGGGCTTACTGTCCAATTTAGCAGGGAGGTGGAATTTATCTCTTCTGACAGTGCGGTGGAGCTCAGATTAGCAACATTTCTCACTTTATCACAAGTCGTTTTTCACTTCTCCTTCGTGCGAGTATTTTTGCAGACTATTTTGAAATTAAACCAAACGAAACACCTACGTCCACAGCTACCTTCAGGTATTTGTCATCTTCTCTTTGCATGCCAGATTTGCCAACCACCCCGGCTTGTTCATTAATTTTTATTTATGAAGTGATTTACAGTCCACTCAGGATTTGAAGAGTGGAGACAGTTATTAATGATCTTAATTTGTGTATTTGATTATCCTGTATGAGTGGCAGTTCGCACTGTTTATCACTCTTATTGCTTTGGTGCCCAAGTGGCACAGCGCTTATCCTGTGGGAGACGAAGGAAACACTTTTTCATATGGTTGAGAACCCAACGCTGTATGATGTGGAATGCCTTCGACTTCATTATCCTCAGCTACAGTATGTTTGTATGTGTGTGCATAACCACTGACATTAAGACTTTAATGGGCTACGTTTGATTCGAATTAAATGTGCTCACTGAACTTATGTCCACTAGAGGAGAAGATACACCTGAGAGCATTTCCAAAAAGATGCATGTTGAATGCCCTCGGGATGCTGTGTTGCAGTGGTCTGGATGTTTCATGGAATGCGTTAAGGATAGATTGGCGCAGTCTTCATGAAAGAAATGGACAGCTGTTTGAATGACTAATCATGCATACAAATCAATGAAGATTAATCAAATTAAACACCACCTTTTTCATTGTTTAATTCATTTATGTATTTATTTATTTGCAGTCGCTAAGTTGTTCTGAGTGGTTGCTAGGGAGTTCTGGGGGGTTGCTAAGGCAATGCTAGCAGCAGGGTGTTGTTATTAGATTAAGATGTTCTGAGTGACTGTTAACACACAACATTGCATAGTTTCTAAGGTGTTCCGTGTGATTTAAAAAAAAATCAGTGGTTGCTAGGGAGGTCTGGGTGGTTGCTAAGGCATTGCTAGCTGTAGGGGGTTGTTATGAGATTAAGATGTTCTGAGTGTTTGTTAGGATCTTGCTTTGCAGTTGTTATGTTGTTCTGAGTTGTTGTGAGTGAACTGATGCACAGTTGTTAAGGTGTTCTGTGTGATTGTTAGCATTTTGATATGTGGTTGCTAAGGAGGTGTGAGTAATTGCTAAGGCAATGCTAGCTGCAGGGTGTTGCAATAAGATTGTTGGATGCTCTGAGTGGTTGTTAGGATGTTGTTCTGCAGTAGCTTAGGTGTTCTGGTTGATTGTTAGCATTTTGCTATGTGGTTTCTATGAAGTTGTGGGTGTTTGCTAAGGCATTGCTAGCAGCAAGGTGTTATTGTAAGATTGTTAAGATGTTCTGAGTGGTTGTTAGGGTGTTGCTGTGCAGTTGTTAAGGTGTTCTGTGTGATTGATACCATTTTAGTGTTTGGGTGCTAGGAAGTTCTGGGTGGTTGCTATGGCATTGCTAGCTGTTGGGTGTTATTGTAAGATTGTTAAGATGTTCTGAGTGGTTGTTAGGATGTTTCTGTGTGGTTACTAAGGTGTTCTGGCTGGTTGTTAAGGCATTACTAGCTTCAGAGTGTTTTCTGAGTGGTTGTTAGGATGTTTCTGTGCAGTTGCTAAGATATTCTGAGTGGTTGTTAGCATTGAAAGATGAGACTACTTATACACATTTTATGCAGATTCTTGTTTAATTTTCTAGAATATTGTAGTGATATTAGTATAATTTTACCTCTAATATGAAATTTAGCAATTTAGCATTCTAAAAAAAGAGAGAGCACTTCTTAGTCTTTTGTGTTTTAAAATGTTCTTAGGTTTGGAATAACAATACTGTACCAATATATTTTTACAATAATTTCTAGGTTCTCATAGCTGACTTGACTGATCACACATTTTCACATTTTGCACATCATCTAGTACATTACGTCGACTAGAATTTGTCCATTGATTTTCTGTGCATCCAATAAAATTCAGGACATCCCAAGGGCTAACCTGTCTTTAATACTGCAAAGAAGTGACTTCAAGTGTTGTCTGATCTCTCATCAAAATTTCAACAGATCCTGCCGAGGATGTGATTTGGTTTAGAGTAGTTAGAGTATTCAGATGATCTTGCCCAAATAAACACACTCATGCCTGAGATGAGGGCAGCCAAGGAGAAAACGGATTGATTCATATTAAATGAGAGTTTGTTTGTCAAACGGCTTTTTGTGGTTTGGATGTAATCAAGCTCTGGGAGGTTGTAGAAGTGTAACAGGCTCTCCCCTACTATGAATATTTTTTTAATTTGGTGAGCGAAAAAACTCTTGTTTCTTTCATCAGTTCCAGAAATGTTTTTTAAAGATTAAAACAAGACAACTCAAAACCCAACGCTATGATGTTAGTGTGTTATGTAGTTTTGAGTGGTTGATATCATTTTAATATGCAGTTGCTAGGGTGCTCTGGGTTGTTGTTAGGACATTACTAGATTACCATTGCTATTGTTGCTATAACATTCTAAATGGTTTTGGCCGTATTGCTGTGGAGGTGTTCTGAGTGGTTCTTAGCATTTTGCTATGTGGCTACTAGGGAGTTCTGGGTGGTTGCTAAGGTTGATAAAGTGTTCTTTGTGGTTGTTAGGATGTTGGTGTGCAGTTGTTAAGGTGCTGTGAGTGTTTGTTAATATGTTACCGCTTTGAGTTGTTGTTAATGCATTACTGTACAGTTTCTATGATGTTCTGCGTGGTTGCCAAGGCATTGCTTACTTTAGGGTGTTGCATAAGATTTTTAAGGTGTTCTGGTGGTTGTTAGCATTTTGCTATATGGTTGCTAAGGCAATATTAGGTGCAAAGTGTTGCTTTGAGGTTGATAGGACATTCTGAGTAATTGTTAGGATGTTACTGTGAAGTTGCTAAGGTGCTATGAGTGGTTAAGATCTTGCTTCTCTCAGTGGTTGCTAACACATTATTGTGCATGTTCTAAGGTGTTCTGAATTGTTGCTAGTGATTTCTGGTGGTTGCTAAGGCAGTGTGTGATGCAGGTGTTACTGTGCAGTTGCTAAGGTGCTGTGAATGATTGTTAGGATGTTGCTGCTCTGAGTGGTTGTTAACACATTACTGTGCAGTTTCTAAGCAACCCTCTACAGACACCTTGGCAATTGAATCACCATTGGCTAGTATATCTTTTTGTTTACTCGCCAGACTGAAATACTATACTATATATATATATATATATATATATAAAGTTTATGCCCTTTACAGACATATATAATGTTTGTAAAATGGTACAGCTTTTAAATATCTGAAAGTACACTCTTAACATCAGTCAGTCAAGCATTATAATATGTGATAATCAAGTATTATTTAATGATAGAATTTTAGTAATTAGAATTAAAACTTGGTGACCATGAACTTAGGACTGGTGCTTTTGCTTTTTTTGATCATCGTGTTCTGTGAAAAAAATTTAAATAATAATACTGATAAGGAATTATTATTATACGAATTCTACTAATAAGAACAATAGAAAAACGCACTAAGGATTTATGAGCTACTGGATTCATGAATATTAATCAGATTGTGTGCGTTTGCTCGAACTGATTCGCTGAAATCAAAACAGGGACGATAATAGGTGAGCACCAGCCAATGAGATTGTCGTTTGCGCATTAGTTCCGCCTACTACAGGAAAACTTGGCAGTTCTTAAAAGCTGAAGAATATCAAAAAAGGAACTCCGTTATTTTTACAGGAAAATACAACAAAGTATATATTTTACATGTAGTGCAAGATTCTGCATGTTATAGACCTTTTGCTCGCTCTCCCCCCCCCCCCCCCCCCCCCCCCCCCCCCCCAAAACCCCCCCCCCCCCCCCCAAAAAAAACCCCCCCCTTGCGCGTGTGAGAGAAGCGACGCGAGTCGTGCGACTTCACGCTAGAGTTTACGTTACGCCAAATACACAAACACAGGTGCGCTGCGCATCCATTCAAATGAACTGAAAAATATCACAGATCGCTTGACGGAGAGTGAAACTCTGAAGTGCTCAGTCAGAGTGTCAGAGTCTGAGTGAAAATATATCTGTGCTAATCATATACTCAGCCTCCAGCTCACACACTGGCGAGTAAAATCTGAGAATTTATTAGCCATTGGCTAATATTAGACATCATTTAGTCGCCCAGAGTGAAGATTTAGTCGCATATGGGAGTGATTTACTCACAATGTAGAGGGTTGCTAAGATATTCTGAGTGGTTGCTAGGGAGTTCTGGATGATTGCTAAGGCAATGCTAGTTTTAGGGTGTTGCTATGAGGAGTTAAGGAGTTCTGAGTGGTTGTTAGCATGTTGCTATGTGGTTGCTACAGGTTTCTGGGTGTTTTCTAAGGCATTGCTAGCTGCAGGGTGTTGCTATGAGGTTGTTAAGGTGATCTGAGTTGTTAGAATGTTGCTGTGCAGTTACTAAGGTGCTGTGAGTGGTTGATAAGATGTTGCAGTTGTGAGTGGTTTTTATCGTAGTACTGTGCAGTTTCTATGATATTCTGAGTGGTTGCTAAGGCACTGCTAGCTGTTGCTATGAGATTCTTATGGTGTTCTGAGTGTTTCGGTGTAAGGATGGTGCTGTTTAATTTCTAAGGTGTAATGGGTTTTTGCTAAGCCATTGTCAGGGTGTTGCTATAAAGTTGCTAAGCTGTTCAGAGTGGTTGTCAACGTTTTGTTATGTGGCTGCTTGGGTGTTCTGTAAGGTTGCTAAGGTACTGTTAGCTGCAGGATGTTGCTGTGAAGTTACTAAGGCGTCCTGAGTAGTTATTATCATTTTGCTATGTGACTGCTTGGGTTGCTATGACATTGCTAGGTGCAGGGTCTAGTTATGAGACGGTGTTTACCGCTGAGACACGCGCATAGACAAATTCAAACAGACAGTGAGCATGACTGTACCATTCACCTGTCTGCCCAATGCATTATACAGGCAGTGAGAGGCTAACATATACCACTTAACCGCAGCCCTATATTGCAGGTTTTAGGCAAGCATTGTCATTTTAGTACATCACTAATAGCAACAGACTTGCAATTACCGCTAATTAGCCTCCGTCCACTGCAGCTTTATCAATGTGTAATGAGATCATTAAGCATCCTATTCTGCAAGTTCCTGATGCCAACGTTAGGTAAGACAACTGCTTTGATTTTAGTTGTGATTCCTACTTTCTTGCACATTTTAGATCAGCTCAGGGAACAAGGGGAAAGAAATTGAGTTACATTTACATTAACATTTTATCAGTTGATGCATTCCTTGGGAGTCAAAACCATTATCTTGGTGTTGCTAGCACCATACTATTCTGTTTGAGCTGCAGGAACAAGTCCCTCATGCAAAGATACTGTATATGCAGAGTGTTCCAAATCTGTCATCTTACTAGGCAGTAAAGCAGCTTTCTATGTTTTCAAACAGAATAATTATCTCTGGCTGTATCAGTGTAAATATGCCATTCAGGAAGCACAGCATCTCATTTGGCAAGACTGCTGTCACATAATGACTACAATAGTGAAAGTGTTGACAGAAATTGAGGCCGTGGACTAAACATTAATGAGGTGGGTGTACATTTAAGTGTTGGTGCTACACTGTCACTTCTGGCAACATGAATTGTGGTATCGTATTCTTTTAGTTGCAAATTAAACATCTGCGGGGTCATTTGTAATGTTACAAGCAGCATAAAATGATCCAAGATCATTACAAGTATAGTAGTGCATTCATTATTGAGCTTATTTTAGACCAAATATATCTGAATTCAAACTTCTTGATGTTGTTTACACCTCTGCAAGGCCCAGATGATAAAATGAGCCATACCGTCTCTCTGAAATTCATCGTTATACCAAACCACTGTCAACATAGGCATCTCTGACATGTTTTCTATCCCTAAAGTGCACTAGAGTAAGATTTTGTGGAACTCAGATGTCAGAAAAAAAATCCTAGTTTCTTAACTTTCTCTTCTCTGCAGCCGCAGGATCTAGGAGAACCTGAACATCTGATGATAAATGCTTGTGGCCTCCAGCTCTTAGAATCTTAATTGATGCTAAATGACAAGTTTTATTCTTTGCCCCCAGACATGTCTTCATGGAATGTGATCGATATTTGTTGATATTTGTCTTAATCATTAACTTGGGAACTCATTAGTGTGGGTGTCACTATCCTGGATTACTTTTAAGAGATGGACTAAGTGGACCAAGATTGAAAAAGTTCCCTGCTTGGAATGAATTAATTTAGCAATAAGTGTCATCCCCAGTGGAAGTGGTCGTCACTTTAATTTCAGAGTTGTCTTGCCTTAAATTCTCCTTGGAAAGTGGTAGGTTCTGTTCCTCTCAATCTCCCACAAACCGCAGAGATTAGCCCGAGAGTTGCAAACTAGGACATGCAAGTGCACTGCTGTGAATTAGACCCTGGAAAGACCTTGCTATTCCTTAGTGCGTCTGTAGACAGTTGCCCTTCGTTTCTGGGTTGTAATCGCTTGGTTGATTTCAGGCTTAAGTCTCATAATAGCACCGGATCAAAGGAAAGTAGAGGCAGATGGCTATTAGCAAGTCAGTCACATAGACTCGACTTGGGCTCAGGTAACAATTTGGTGCCCTATGGAGTCTCGAGTTGAATGGGGAAAGCTGTTATTATGATGTCTCTCCCCCTGTTCTTCTCAGGCGATGAACACAGCGCCAACATATCAACAAGAGCTTTTCACACAGCGAAGCCTTTCGCCAATACATTATTCATCCCCCTCCCAGAACTCTACCTTTCTCCATCAGCACCAGTGGCCCACAAATTGTACATGCAGGGAATTCTGTGCCACTATGCCCTATTTCGTGAGCCAGTAAACTGGAAGCTGAAATGCCTGAAAAAGAGAGAAGGATCCACTGGGAATGAACAGATTTTTTCCCATTCCATCTCTGAAATAGACAGCAGAGGCTCAAACGGTGGATAGTGATGGACTAATGAGGTGTGACTCGACCTTTGCCAAAATTGTCACAGGAGCTCCGCCCTGATCAATAGGGGTTCAGTTAAGGGCTTGTTTGATGGTTGTAAACTGAACGGTTGATTAATGATTAAAGTTGCATTGCATGGATACACAGTGCAATTGACCGGTAGACAAGACGCAGGTCAGAGTTTGTGCAGTGGGTGTGTGATTTTTTAAATGTTGTTTTCCAATCACTTGGCACTTAATGGGCATCTGTCTGCTCTGCTAGAGAACCGTCACTGTAGGGGTGGGCAATATGAGCAAAATCGTATATCATAGTATGAGTCATTTTATATCACAGTAATGAGATCTATGTATCAAGATTTTGGTGCAGAACATCTGCAGTTCCTTTCTAAAACCTACTAAGCTGTTTATGTATGCAGAATGTTAGGGTATCACTTTTTAAAGGTAACTTTGAAGGCAGATCTACAAGATTGTTCATCGATATGCTTCTGTTGAATTTAAATGAAACATGACTGATAATTTGTTACAGCTCTCAAACTGCTTATATATTTGTATATACATGCATATTTTGCAATAAAAGTAAAATAAGTGTTTCACCTCATAGGCAACTGGTTTGGTTCATGGCTTACAACACTTAAAGACTTTTAAAAAATAACAGGCGAAGTCAGAGAACATTAGAGTATCGCATTTTTAGCTTAGCATCATGTTAACGCTAAAATCTGCAATACTTTAGCATATGGAAACATTCTCTCTTTTAAGTAGTTGCTTATTAGCATGCCTATTCTTATCATATTGACTGTTTATTAGTACATAAAGTGCATATTCTATACAATATTATACATCCCTAATCCTAACTAACAAAACTAAAAAAGAATATAAAAACCTAACCCCATACTAATAAACAACTACCTTACTAATTATTAATAAGTAGCAAACTAGGAATTTATTGAGGCAAAAGTTAATGGTTTGTTAATAATGAGAATTGGATCTTAAAATAAAGTGCGACCCAAAACTCACCTCACCTCACCTATTCAGTTCGGTGGTAGAGCTCTATTTGTATGATGCCTAAAGTTTCTGCTCATGAAAACTGTTCCAAATTGGCCACTTATGAAGTTCCAGGTCAGTTAAGATGCAGTTGCCTATGTACTAGGTTTTTGAACTGAGCCTGTGATTTTCCTTATTTAACCTGCTGCTTATGCTAGCTTAGCCAAATGTTTTTGCCACTCAAACTGCTGTTGGCTATACCTCATGAAAAGTGAATAGGGTGGAACGTGTGAGGTTATACTCCTCATTTATCCCATGAATTGTCAATGTGTTAATCATCAACTCATGACTTCAATATGCAACATAGTTTGTTCACGATAAATCTTCAAGACAGCTTAACGACTCCAATCCACCTCCAGCCCTCTGAACACGAAACTATGAGCCATGCATCGAAAACAAGCCACCCGGCTTGGGTTAAAAGAGGTGTAACTCATTTTACTTGGGTGCTTTTTTTTGAAGTAGCAAATGTATTCAGGTGTGCTGCGCAGCATACTCGAATACCTGCGGCCTGGGCAAGTGCTTTAAACTGCAGGTTCCACAGTACAGCCCAGGCTGATCTCAATGACTTTAAAAGCCAGATACATTGCTGGAACAGAGGAACCACAAATCCTACATTAATACCACAAGCTGAGGCCCAAAGACAAGCTTCAGTCTCGCTGGCTTCCTCAAACAGAATTTTTAAAACATGAGCAATGCGCCATGGGAGTTTCCCCAGTAGCCAGTTGCCTTTTTTCCCTCAGCAGTCTGCTTTTATTCCACAGATTTGTTAATCTGTAGTCGATATGAGAAGATGAGTTAAATTATGACCGGTTTATATTTTCTTCTTGTTTACAGAGTGTTTGTTGTCAAGAACCAGTCAGATTTAGTCTTTTGAAATCCAACATGAGCCTAAACTCTTGTAGTTTCATATCTAGCAATGCCTGAGGACTAAGTATTTAATACACTTTATTTTTTTTGCGTCCATGACTAAAGAGCATTGGTGCTACAAAAGTATTAGCATTCGGTGTTAGACATTCATTTTGACTAATGTATTTTCCATTTTAAAATCCCCAGTCTGCTTTCTTCCTTAAGAAAACCAATTAATTTAGCTCAATTTGAAGCTTTTTATTTACTGAAAGCATGTTGTTTCAGTTGAGTATTAGTGTTGTAGAGCAATGGCACAGTTCAAAACAGATTAGCTCTGAATAATTCAGAAGAAGCTAAAGAGACCACATTTCTTTTAGCATTTTATACTAGCTTACAAGCCAACTATCCCATGAGATCAAGTCTTCTCCAAGTTTAGCCAGCTGCGATGTTGTGTGCAACGTTAATGCCTTTGTGAGCTTTTTCCCCAAAATGTAAATGGTTGTTCTTGTTTTTTTTCAAATACAAATGGTTTAAAAAAGAGGGAAAGTTGTTTGTTGCATCACTAATGCATTATCGTTGGTGCATGTGTTTTTTTTTTATTGTGAAATTAAAAAAACATGTCAGCAAATGAAACGCTCTTTGCACTGCACTGAGCTGGTGCTCATCGACAGTTCATACAAAATTGATGAATTGACTTCACTGGGGATTTGTGTAAACAGTGTGCAGACATCATGCAGTGCATATACAGGTGCATCTCAATAAATTAGAATGTCGTGGATTCAGTATGTCAGTAATTCAACTTAAATTGTGAAACTGGTGTATTAAATTAATTCAATGCACACAGACTGAAGTAGTTTAAGTCTTTGGTTCTTTTAATTGTGATGATTTTGGCTCACATTTAACAAAAACCCACCAATTCACTATCTCAGCAAAATACTTCCTAAGGCCAATCTAAAAAACATTTTTAGTGAATTGTTGGCCTTCAGGAAAGTATGTTCATTTACTGTACATGTACTCAATACTTGGTAGGGGCTTTTTTTGCTTTAATTACTGCCTCAATTCGTGGCATGGAGGTGATCAGTTTGTGCACTGCTGAGGTGGTATGAAGCCCAGGTTTCTTTGACAGTGGCCTTCAGCTCATCTGCATTTTTTGGTCTCTTTTTTCTCATTTTCCTCTTGACAATACCCCTAGATTCTCTATGGGGTTCAGGTCAGACCAGTTTGCTGGCCAGTCAAGCACACCAACACCATGTTCATTCAACCAACTTTTGGTACTTTTGGCAGTGTGGGCAGGTGCCAAATCCTGCTGGAAAATGAAATCAGCATCTTCAAAAAGCTGGTAGGAAGCATGAAGTGCTCCAAAATTTTTTGGTAAACGGGTGCAGTGACGTTGGGTTTTCAAAAAACACAATGGACCAAAAAAACACAATGGACCAACACCAGCAGATGACTGCACCCCAAATCATCACAGACTGTGGAACTTAACACTGGACTTCAAGCAACTTGGGCTATGAGCTTCTCCACCCTTCCTCCAGACTCTAGGACCTTAGTTTCCAAATGAAATACAAAACTTGCTCTCATCTGAAAAGAGGACTTTGGACCACTGGGCAACAGTCCAGTTCTTCTTCTCCTTAGCCCAGGTAAGACTCTTGACGTTGTCTGTGGTTCAGGAGTGGCTTAACAAGAGGAATACGACAACTGTAGCCAAATTCCTTGACACGTCTGTGTGTGGTGGCTCTTGATGCCTTGACCCCAGCCTCAGTCCATTCCTTGTGAAGTTCACTCAAATTCTTGAATCTATTTTGCTTGAAAATCCTCATAAGGCTACGGTTCACTCGGTTGGTTGTGCATCTTTTTCTTCCACACTTTTTCCTTCCACTCAACTTTCTGTTAACATGCTTGGATACAGCACTCTGTGAACAGCCAGCTTCTTTGGCAATGAATGTTTGTGGCTTACCCTCCTTGTGAAGGGTGTCAATGATTGTCTTCTGGACAACTGTCAGATCAGCAGTCTTCCCCATGATTGTGTAGCCTAGTGAACCAAACTGAGAGACCATTTTGAAGGCTCAGGAAACCTTTGCAGGTGTTTTGAGTTGATTAGCTGATTGGCATGTCATATTCTAATTTGCTGAGATAGTGAATTGGTGGGTTTTTTGTTAAATTGAGCCAAATCATCACAATTAAAAGAACCAAAGACTTAAACTACTTCAGTCTGTGTGCATTGAATTTATTTAATACACGAGTTTCACAATTTTAGTTGAATTACTGAAATAAATGAACTTTTCCACGACATTCTAATTTATTGAGATGCACCTGTAGATACAGTATATAGCTTATCAGAATGCACTAATCTAATTTATTAAATGCAGTTTGGAGGAATATTTAAAAAAATGTGTATTGTATATATTATAATTTAAATTATTATGCTTGGAATGTCTCCTTTAATCATTTTTACGAAAAACACATTATTATTTATTATTATTATTATTATGTTATTATTATTATTACTATTATTAGCTCTCCTTAATTTTTGCAACTTGAGAGCCTTTTGCTCACTTGGAGAAAAACAAAAACAAATAAGTGTCAAGGCCTGAAAGAACATTAGCATAAAAATTAAATAAGAAAATGTTTAAATTCATGTCAAGCCTTTTTTTACTTTATTGTAACTGTCTTCGTAGTTGTATAATTATGAAAGTATCGAAAGATGGTTGATCTGAATATGTATAAATTGACCCTCTGTCCACACTATGACATCAACAGCCAATCACTTCAATTTATGGATGCGATCCAACAGGAAATCAACCCCCATCTTCCATTAGTGTGCAGTTCTTACTTTTCTCTCAGTCCATTACTGGGTAATGGATGGCCGAAGTGCCCCTCTTACTTGCAATGCTCTTGTCTCTAAACTTTCACTTCATCAAGTGATGTGGATTCCTCAGTTGGATTCCCTCCGAACAGACCTGTAAAAAAGGCTGTAAAATAGATTAGCCTGTCAGACATTCTTAAGGACAAATCTATGAGCTCCTAATGGCACTGATGTCAGGGTGCATGCTGGGAGACTGGGAGGAACAGTGCCTTTCAAGGCAATATTTATTGCTCTGGAGCTGAAGTTGTAATGGCATATTAAAAGTAACAGAAGTGCTGCTAAAGTGCTAGGCTGACAGGGTTGTGCATTGCAAAAATGGGTTCTCTTAATCAGTATTTTTCAGTTTTTCAATTAAAAAACCTAAACAGCCTTAAAAAGATTAGACATAGTTCTGTTCAAATCCACTGTGCTGTAAAAAGCTGACATAAACTTAATTCAAGATACATTCTTTGAAAACAAGTCTTAAATCAAGATACATTTACTTGCAACGTAAAACCGTATAAGATATTTAGGATGTTTATACTGGAAAATAACACACACACACACACACACACACACACACACACACACACACAAATGCTGATTAACAATATTTTTGCAGTGTTTAATTTTATGTTTGCTCTTTCTTGGTAATAAAAGGTTAATTTTCATGCATGGATTGGTGGCGCTTTCATTTTTCGCACTTTGCAAGCTGCAGTATCAACAATGGAATATATATTTGCTATTGTTAGTTCTTAGCAGTCTAGTCTTTTTTTCATTGTGAAGTGTTCATTGCTGCTTCTCACGTATGGGATATGACCTTTCCAGTTCTCCCAGAGTCCCTCGAGCTATGTGGGTAGTCAGATTTTGTGCCCTAACAAATGGAAATATGGCCAGTGGAATATTAATTTGAAGCGCTCGAGGGTGGGTGAGCTGCTTGAAAGACCGCTTGAGGTCTTGCCTCACAAAGGCAAGATTAAGCAGGCGCTAAGAACATATGTCCAGCTTATGCTTTGCCGAGGTTTGTTTTGTTCAGGCAAGTCTTTAGTTTTGCAAGAACAGGGTGTTTGCATGTTTCTTGACGTTAAAGCTTGGAAGAAAAATTTCACATGTGGTACTTTGAGGTCAACATGACATCCAAATTAATTTACTTTAATACACGTTCCTGTTATTGTCAATTATTCATTGGTGCAGGTTTTTCAGCTTCATCCCTAGAACATTTTCCTTCAATCAACTGGCCAACTCTTTACATTCCAACCAATTCCCGATTGATAAATCAGGTCCCACCCTACCCATTTTCCCTGAACATCCCAATTTTATTTGAAAATATGTCACTTTTGGGAAGTAAATTGGGTTGTAAAAAGCCATTTCCCCTGTTGTTTTGAGACCTTATTCCAGATTGATATTAATTTCATATGTATATATATATTAATATATATATATTATATATATATCTATTATCTATATTATAATATATATATATATATTACTGTATGTATCAGTATGTATTAGGTGGTCCTATAGACGATGTTAAGCTGACATTGTTGATTCCTTTTTTAGTGGCTCCGTATTACGCGTTATTTGTTTCACGCTTCGGGCACACCCCTATCCCCACCCCGCTCCCCGATGTCATCGTCCATCATGATGTTTCACTGTAGACATCGTCCGATGCCAGTTTGGTAGACATCGCCCAACCCTAGTATGCATTTTATTTATTTATTTTTTCTGGGATTGCAAGAAAAATATCACCAAACTGCACTATGGGAGAAGACAAAAGGTCAGAAGTGACCCACAGCCAGAGGCGGACAGTAACTAAGTATATTTACTTGAGTATTGTACTTGAGTACACTTTTTGGGTATCTGTACTTTGAGTATTATTTTTTCTGGGAACTTGTGACTTTAACTTAATTGAAAGACAAATATTGTACTTTAGAGAGAGTCTAGGCCTACTAATGACAAAAGTTTGATTTATTGCCCCTCATAAACCCCCCTCCTCCTACCATAAATGGACATCTGTTTGGACACCTGTTTCTGTACGCCCCCCACCTATCTAACCCGTCCATCTGTTTATCCACCCCAATGAACCCATGGATTTTATGATTGTTTGGGGTAGTGTTTTTGTGTGGGTTAATTGAAACTGTTTTTTAACTATGTGCTTTAAACTTTAAATTGTGAAACGTGATATGCTTATTAAACAGGGATAAGGGAAGTTTTTATTAAAGTTTTCACACACATACATTTCAAGAAAAACATCAAACTATATAAAAATATATAAACAATGTAATGTCTGTATTTCCAGAAAAGAGTAAAAAACCAGGGGTATTAAGACGAATATTTAAGTGTTGTTAATTTAAAAACTAGTTAGTGTTTGTTACAAGTTAGAAAATAAAAAGAAAAACTAGTCCGGTATCCATCTATCTAAACAAAACAAAAAAGAGAATCAGATAGTTCGTTAAACAATACGGCAGTTTCTCTGTTACGATTTAAAACTATTTAGAGTTCGTTACAAGTTAGAAAATGAAATAAAAAGGTGTCTTCTCACCATGATCTGAAACAAAAAGTATCCGTCCAGATAGTTCGTTAAAAAGTACGTGCAGTCAAAATCTTGTAACATTACAATTTAAAAGTTTGAGAGTTTGTTACCTGTTATAAAATAAAATAAAAATGCTGACATCTCACCGTGATCTAAAACAAAAAGCGTCAGATACGTTCGTTAAACAATACGTCGGTTACGTTTTTAAAAGTTTGAGAGTTTGTTACCGGTTAGAAAAGAAAAAAAAAAATGCTGACTTATCTTACCATCTAAAAACAAAACAAAACAAAAAAAAAAATATCAGTCCGTTAAGCAATAAGATACATGGCAAAGTCTATGTTGTACTCTATCATTACAATTTAAAACTAGTTAGTTTGTCACCAGTTAGAAAATAAAAGAAAAAGATCCCCGTGTATCTTACGTTGTTTTCCGTCAGTTCATCCTCACACACTGCTGTCAAAACACGGAATGAGCTCAGGAGCGCACCTCTCAGGCCGCACCTACACCCCTCCCCTAACACATCCCCTAACACCGGAGTCCAGCAAAGATAAGATTTAAATGTATGTTAACAGAATTAAACAAAGTAGTGTTTCTAATAATTCGATATAATTTCTTAATTGATGAAAACATTCTATCTGTTTTAACATTAGACCAACATTTTTACTTTAAAAAGTTTTACCTTTACACTTTTAAAATTAGGGTAGTCAAGTTTTCTTCTAAACAATTATCTCTAAGTCATAGGAAAATGTTGTTTGTTTTTATTTTATTTTAGTTAATCCCACTTAATTTAGTAATTCCTTTATTTACTCTTTGGTTTTTGTCAAATTTAACTTACGGTGGGGGGGGTATGACAGTTAAAACACACGAATGCTCGCGCAAATATCTAACTGGTGTGTTTCGGGGGAGACTCTTTGATTTTCCGTCTGTAACGATTGTGGCGTGTTATCTATCAATTAAAACAGACATGCGTAATTAAACGTCTAAGGTTTTTACAACAAAGTACGAAATGTAAATATTTCGTATCACGCCGTGTATCGAAACGAGACTGGCGCTGGATGTCTGGGGTTTGTGTGATTACAGAAGCGGACATATCAGCGTAATGTATTTCAAACGTTTGTGAAACATCTAAGCCTGTTTCTGGGATCGCAACTCATTTGCAAACTAATGAGTTTTTTGAGGGACCTGGTGTTGTAAACGTCGGTGTTGTGTCAAGTAATCAGTTCACTGATCAAAGGATCTCCGTTGTATCTATTACGACCTGCACCTGCGAGCGTGAACTTTGTCAAAGTTTAGTCAAAAGTTCAGTGGATGGTTAAAGGATGTGCACCCTATTGAACTTTTTAACCTCAAACATCTGGTTAGGTTAAGAAGAAAAACAGGGATGTTAATAACCTAATGTAGATCTGATACAGGATGAGATTAGATAGATAGAGAAAAGGCCATAACAAACTTTAATAGTTTGTTTTAACAAAAGGTCTATGATATAGGTAAATCGTGTTCCGTTTTACTTCATTTAGTTAAATTTGTTATCTTTATTCACTCCGATTTTTGGTCATGTTTAACACACCCCCCCCCCACACACACACACACACACACACACACACACACACACACACACAAGCGATTATGAGTTATACCTAATACAAACAAGAGAATAGATCTCTTTGATTTGCCAACGTGAGACTTACATCAGACCTACTTCAAACGATAATTTGAGTGTGTGGTTTACAAGGTGTGAGAGCGATAAACAGATATCCAAACATTGATTTTTTGGCGGTTAAAAACCCCGTTGAGTTCAAACATGTGTAGATAAGGTTATACCTAACACCCTCAAGATGAAAGTATATGGCTACGGCCCAGGATACGTAATAAGGACCAGACAGTCTCTGAGGACGTTAATATCACACCAATTCACTTGTAAAAGAAAAAAAGAAATAGGCGTATCGTGGGAGTGTGTTTGACTTCAAAAAACAACTCGGGATGTACTGTAAGAACGATGTCGTTTTGTTACGTGAGGCTTGCATGAAATACAGAAATGAGTTTATCGAGTGTACAAACGTGGACCCGTTCGGATGTATAACGCTTGCCGGTTGTGCTATGAAAGTGTTCAAAACGCTTTTTTTAACCAAAGACACGATAGCCCTAACACACAAAAATGCATACATCGATCAGTACAAAGCTTACTCAAATCCTTCCATCCAATGGCTCGAATACATTAAAGCTAGCAGAAACGTCGACGTTCAACATGCGTTAAATTACGGCAAAGTCAAATTCGGACCGCATCATGTGGATGGCTATTATGAAGTTGATAACGGTGATAGAATAGCCTTGGAATTTTTAGGTTGTTTCTGGCACGGTCACGATTGTCGTTTTAATCCTAACGATTTGAATCCGGTATCAAAAATACCTTTCAGTGTGCTCAGAAGACAATCTGACAATAAGTTGAATGTTTTGCGTAATACCTACAATCTCAATGTACATGTGATTTGGGAGTGTCAGTGGGAGAAATCCAAACAAAACGATTCTGATGTCAAAGCTTTTATGAGTAGTTATAATGCACCTGCAAGGCTTAATCCGAGGGACTCGCTTTTCGGAGGCAGGACTAATGCACTCAAGCTGTACCACAAGGCCAGCGAAGATGAACGGGTCTCCTATTTGGACTTTACATCTCTTTATCCTTATGTGCAGTCGTGCAAAACATACCCTATAGGACATCCCGAAATAATTTTAAAAGATTTTGAACCGGTCGAATCGTATTTTGGTCTTGTTAAATGTATCGTACTCCCACCACGTAATCTACTCCACCCGGTTCTACCTTTCAAGTCTCCAGAGGGCAAACTATTGTTTGCACTGTGTCGCACATGTGCCGAGACTCAATATCAGTACCAGTGTCAGCATGTTGATGAAGACAGAGCCATTTCAGGCGTTTGGACATCTGTTGAACTCGCCTGTGCTGTTGTTAAAGGTTATTCAGTCGTCAGAACTGAGGAAGTCTGGCATTTCCCCCAGACATCAGACACATTATTCAGCGAGTATGTTAAGACATTTCTCAAATTCAAACAGGAGGCTTCAGGTTTTCCGCCAGACGTAGTGACAGACGCAGACAAGGAGACTTACGTCAAAGGGTATTTTGAGAAGGAGGGCGTTCAGCTAGACATCGATAAAATCACACTCAACCCTGCACGCAGATCTATAAATAAATTTTTATTGAATTCCCTTTGGGGGAGATTTGGGCTTAGGTGTAATTTGCCTACAGCAGAACTTTTAACAGATCCCGAAGATTTCGCCCGTCACATCTTCGGAAATGGCCATATCATTAAACACTTCTCATTCGTGTCAGACTCAGTAGCGCTAGTGCAGTGGTGTTACGCAGACGAAGACCCCGCCCCCGCGCGCGATGTTAATGTGTTTTTGCAGCATTCACCACTGCGTATGGCTGTTTGGAGTTATACAGGCTTATGGATCAATTAGGACCTTGTGTTTTTTACGTAGATACAGACAGCGCCATCTTCATAACGAAAGATGAAGATTGGATGCCTAAAACAGGTGCATATCTTGGCGAACTGACGGACGAGCTTGATGCAGACGACTACGTCATCGAATTCGCATCGACCGGACCGAAATCGTACAGTTTTAGAACCGTGAAAAATAAAGTCACTCTTAAAGCTAAAGGTATCACGCTCCATTCTACGAATGCAAAAGTCGTTACCCTAGAAAGCATGATCTGTCTGATACATGGTTATGTAGCATCACGTCAAATTCCAGGTTAAAATGTTTAAAAGCAAAAGGATTTTTATCATACGCCTCTGAAAAGGAGGTATTTTCTGTCATTGCTAAAATGACAGATTTCGGCAATGTTCCGAGAAAAAGATTTTCTTGATTTGACACACGAGACCCCTGCGGTATAGAGAAATTCTTCAGACACACACGGTCTATGGGGTATTTAGCAGTGGTTGATAGAGGTGCCTGAGCGTGTCCCAACCGGGGGAACACCGGTGAAAGGCAACTTTTTTTCAGAAAAAAGACAAAAAAAAAAAAAAAAAAAAAAAGGGGGGGTGTGGGGGGGGGGTGGGTGGGGTGT
>JADLZN010006826.1:163532-201158 GCA_018155175.1 Sinocyclocheilus anophthalmus
CATCCACCTGTGAGAATATACAGGCACCGGGGTAGTTTATTAAACCAACAGGTGCACCATCTGCTATATTAGAGCCGTCGGGCGTGGTTATCTTGATTCGCGTGTATAACAGAGTATTATTCAAATCCGTATAATATTCACCCGTCCCCGGTATAAAGAATTCTAGAGGCGATGAATCCGTTATTGCAGATAGCGGTGGTATTTCAAAGTATGCATTTTTTTCAATTGATGTCTGGGTCATAGGAACTGCAAATAAATCTAGCTCAGATTTAATACATTCCTCCGACATGTTGTGGAATAGAGCCATGTTTAGAAAATAGTCTTCAGTGGTCTTTTGACACGGACGGTCTTCTTTACACGTTTCGCGCGGGTACGTCGTATGCGTTTTGCACCTGTACGTCTCTTACTAGTACGTTTAGACTTCTTCACGTGGCCACTCCCCCTACGCATACGTACCCCGGGTGGTTTAAATGAACCTCGTGACATAACCATTAACCCGTTGCCGTTTTGTCCGTTATTATTATCGTTATACGATCTCGATAGGGCCGTGGTTACAACTTTGCTAGCTATATTTCTTGCAGCAGTTTTTAGATGCGGTTTTGCTATACTAAAACCTCTTTTCAACAGCGGTAGAGCGGTCCTGAAAAGGGCTCTAAAAATTCCTCCTAACCCCGCACCATACATAACCGGTGCGCCTGCATATCCCGGTAGCCCGTTACCGGCTTGGTTCCGGTAGTATGCAACATATCGTTCCGGGTCCATAATTGTGCAATAGTTTTGTTAAAACAAAAACCTATTTCACCTGTCTGAAGTGAAGTTTAGCAACAACTTTACCGTAAGTGAAACGTACGTGTTTGTTTTGGTCGTCTTTAACCTCGATGCAAATGTCTGTAATATTAGATTTACTCACAGCTACGTAATGTGGTTTATCGAATCTAACACTGATGAAGTCATTAGATGTCCCGTCTATATGTACAGTTCTCAGTAGTGGTACATATGAATCACCGACTGGTTGATACTCGATCATATCAGTGTATATATACATGCTATAATATGACCCTCTTATGTCAGCCTGATGTGGTGCATACGTCACAACAGGTGCACCATCAAAATGAGCGTTGTGAGGTTGATTTACAGATCCTAGAGCCACACTCGGTTTTAATCCTAAAATAATAGCCAACTTCCCATAAAATACCAAAGATGTGTTCGCCGGTGCTTTTAGAAATATCCTATTTTTGATGTGGTCATACCCAAGAGTCACTCGCGGTGGTAGATTAGCATTTATCTCTCTAACCAGAAACAATACATCCTCGTAATACCCCGGTTTTAACGTATTACATACTTTAGATATGTTTTGAAGTTTTTTTTCTTTAATGTAGATAATCACACCCTCGCCCTCTTCGTAATTTTTCTCATCATAACCCAGTATATTGGGGGCGGTGTTAATAATAAATGGTGCATCCTCCTCATTAAAAGTGTACCAGGTAATAGGGTAGTAAAATTCGATTAATCCGACTTCCCATTGACCTTTGAGGTTCATGCTTTTCGCTAGTCTTGTTTTGTAATTAGAAATACTATTATCAGGATATACATCCAATGATGCGTTGCATGGTAGCGTAACGTAAAATCCTCCCTCGCCCATGATGCAGATTTTCACAAATGCTGCTTATGACAACCACATTGTTACTTTAAGGGATTCTGTATATCCGCGATATCCCGTTCTGGCAGCCATGAGGAAAATTTAGGTGGCCATCCCCACCATTTGACAAGACAAAGCACCTCGCGGCCCCTCCTTTTTTCTATCTAAAATCTTTTCTATTTTAAACGATTTATCTTGATTCACAATAATTTTTTGTAATTCTTTTTCATAAAAACACCCGTCGATAACCTCCCCATCGTAATCTTGTAATCTGTACACAGGTGGTGTCCGAGGTATACACGCGGCTATAGTGAAAAACTCTTCTGTGTAATTCTGTTCGTACCCCTTAGAAAATACTTTTCTAACTTTAGATACCCTAACAGCATCACCTATTTTATACCTAAAGACAGTTGGGCCTTTATGCAGCTTTCCGTACAAATTATTAAACACGACCTCTTCATTTTCTTTATGAACGTCTAAAGGCCGCATTTTAATGCTTTTGTGATAACTCGCGTTATATCCGTCTATAAGATCTTGTAAGATATCATAGTAACGTTTTGAATTGATGGCTGTTAAAAATCTAGCCCTTCTTGATCGAAGAGTCCGGTTAAAGTGTTCAACTACGGATGCTTTTACATCACTTGCTGTAGCGAAATGATGTGTTATACTTTTTCATCAGTTGTTGGAAATGTTTGTTAAAAAATTCAGTGCCTTTATCGGTCTGTAATTTTTGCGGTACACGTCTTTCTTTGAGTATAGATGTGAACGCTTTCGTAACCTCCGGCCCTGACTTATTCTTCAGCGGGCGAGCCCAAGCGTACTTACTGAAAACGTCTATGCAAGTCAGTAAAAATTTAATATCATCGTTTTCTTTCGAATAAGCAGTCATGTCAACCAGATCTGCTTGAAACTGTACATCTTTCCCGTACACCATTACTCTATTCCGTTTGTATTTAATAGGTGCGGTTCTGTGTAATGTGTAAGCATCCTGAGCGGATAACCAATCCGACACTTCTTTATCCTTCAGAGTTACACCGTATTCCTGTAGCACACCCCGTTTTAAGCGCTCTTTACCCCCCAAAGACCCGGGGTTCGTAGGGTTGTAGTACACTTTTTTCATTAATTCAGACATCTCACCCTCACTGTTTTTCAGAAAATAATGACAGAGTGATTAGCGTCAAAAGGTTTTTATTTGCAATAGAGGACACACACAAACGTTAAATATGATTGGTTATACAATAACATTATATATCATCTAGATAACGAAGGAATTTCAGGCACATTACAAAATTTTTCACTATCATGTATTCAACTAATATGTCAATAATTTTACATACATCCAACGGATCGTTTCTTGACAACAACATTACACACACATCGGTTACATAAGTACAGAGACATAAAATGTTACCTATTTTAAGACTTTCACATTCAGGCATGTGTTTGAGAATGTTTTTAACAGTCATACGAGGGTTATAACCGTTTGCGATACATTGGTTTGTCATAACACACCAATCGTTCGACATACTCACATTTTACAATACACATTTGATTTTTTAATTTCGTTAAACGTTTATTATCCACATAACATTCATGATCATCATCGGTAATCTTATACAATAAACATATTATTTCGCTCTTAATTCGTTGTTCAAATAAGAGTTTTGTCAACCAGGTTGTGTTGCAGAGGTTCCCCATGACATTGGTTACTCAGAGTCCGTTGCTGCACTCTTCTTCCAGCTGTCAACCGCGTCGTAAACGGCCTGCTCGCAGGTTTCATCCACAAGTTTCGTCCTGAGTTCAGCCAAGTCTTCCACTATGTACATCTCATCTCTGAGCTCACACAGAATGGTGTCGACAACACCCTGAATTCTTTGCAGATGCAGTGTTAAACCGAACAGCTTCAAGGTTCGGGCCAGAATGTGTTTTAGATCAGGTTTAGACAGTTTATGCGACAGTTGTTCAAAACACCCCAGAAAATAGTACGCAGGTGCCTCATAGAGGCATGAATGTTGTGTTTGCGAAGGATGATCGACCTGACAACCATAACAATCTTTCTTCAGATGTCTGTCAACCAGATGCTCCAGAATTATGGCAACAACAGCTTTAATGAGCTTATGACCGGTCACACCGATGCAGCCGTCGACTGTGTCCGAGACGGCTTCAGAAGTTGTAGCGTCAGATGATCCAGCGTGAGGAGGCCTGTACTTTGCCAGGAAAGCGAGATTATGGTAACCGAGTTCTGTACAGAATTTGTTCATCCAGGTAGCATAGTCCGACGAGGTCCCCGACGCGGATGCGGAGTCGTCGCATACAAAACTAGGAGGAGCTGAAGTATTTTCTTGGGTCATGTTGCTGGCGATATCGCTTGAAGTGTATTTCCTCTGAGAGTACGGGGTCGTCTGTATTTAATGATTATAGAATGTAGGCGGAGCTACGTGAACCCCTCTCCGACTGGACACGCACCATTCAGGGTGAAACAATTTCACTTTTATGTTGTTGTATCTGTCAAACGCCTCGCACCACTTAAACAATTTGTCTATCTTACCGAATATGTCTTCTAACGCAGACACGTCTTTCCATTGAAACAAAAATTTAATGGTATAGTATTTGAGATGGTCCTCTTCAGATATTGGCCATGCGCGTTCAGGTAGGTCCGAGCTGTGGTCTCTACAAAGTATATAAACGTAATCATCAGCGTGCTTGTTAACGTGGTCCCCTAGTACTCTATACCTCATACCTGGTGTGATACCATTCCATTCCCCTATGAACAGAGGGTCATCGCATCCGTCTTTTAGATCACGCCAGACGAAGTTGTAAAATAAACACCAATCTTTTATGGTGAAAAACAGGTCAGGGTCGTCGCACGTGTCGTAAGTGAATCTCTCATCATTGTCCACGGTACTCAGTCTGACCTCCCGGTTGTTCTTGTCAAAGTTGTAACTGCAAATACGGTTACCGGATAAATGAAACTCATACTTAACATTATCCAAAGTTTCGTGGAGGAATCTGGCCAGACACGGACCATGTTTCATCTCCCTCGGTGCCAGAGTAAGATCGCTCATAGCAACCTCAACACGCTTCTCAGGAGTTTTAGGTGATGATGCCTCAGCCATTGTTACAGAATAATATCCTGTTTTTTCCAATTCACAAAAATACCGTTTGTATTTTGTGTCTAGGTAAGGTGGTTATTCTCAACAGAAACCACCTTTTAAACACGTTAGACCCCCCGGTTTGGGTGATTAACACAGCAGAAATGCGACCGTTCGATGTGCATGTTAGGGGAGAGGGTGATGTGCTCCTGATAGGTGCGGCTTGACCTGCCTGAGATCATTTCCCGTGTTGTCTGATCAATGTTGGCCAGCTGTCTTCTCCTGATGAACTGACGGAAACATTGTAAGATGAGAGGGTCTTTTTATTTTGTTTAACTTGTGAAAAACTCTAACTAGTTTTTAAATTGTAATGGTAGAGTGCAACATAGACTTTGCCATGTATCTTATTGCTTAACGGACTGATATTTTTTTTGTTTGTTTTGTTTTTTGTTTTTAGATGGTAAGATAAGTCAGCATTTTTTTTTCTTTCTTTTCTAACCGGTAACAAACTCTCAAACTTTTAAAAACGTAACCGACGTATTGTTTAACGAACGTATCTGACGCTTTTTGTTTTAGATCACGGTGAGATGTCCGCATTTTTATTTTATTTTCTAACAGGTAACAAACTCTCAAACTTTTAAATTGTAATGTTACAAGATTTTGACTGCACGTACTTTTTAACGAACTATCTGGAAGGATACTTTTTTTGTTTTAGATCATGGTGAGAAGTCAGCATTTTAATTTTATTTTCTAACTGGTAACAAACTCTAAATATTTTTTAAATTGTAACAGAAAAACTGCCGTATTGTTTAATGAACTATCTGATACTTTTCTCTTTTTTTTTGTTTTGTTTAGATAGATGGATACCGGACTAGTTTTTCTTTTTATTTTCTAACTTGTAACAAACACTAACTAGTTTTTTAAATTAACAACACTTAAATATTCGTCTTAATACCCCTGGTTTTTTACTCTTTTCTGGAAATACAGACATTACATTGTTTATATATTTTATATAGTTTGATGTTTTTCTTGAAATGTATGTGTGTGAAAACTTTAATAAAAACTTCCCTTATCCCTGTTTAATAAGCATATCACGTTTCACAATTTAAAGTTTAAAGCACATAGTTAAAAAACAGTTTCAATTAACCCACACAAAAACACTATCCCAAACAATCATAAAATCCAGGGGTTCATTGGGGTGGATAAACAGATGGCCGGTTAGATGGGTGGGGGGTGTACAGAAACAGGTGTCCAAACAGGTGTCCATTTATGATAGGAGGAGGGGGGTTTATGAGGGGCAATAAATCAAACTTTTTGACACATAGTAGCCTATACTCTCTCTGATATGCGCCATTAACGTTTGCGTTCACAACTTTTCTTTTCTCATTCTATATTTCTGACGTTCCAAAAGCGCCTCCTACTGGCAGAGAATGAATGTTCATTTTCAATAATCCAGTCTGTGGTATTTGTTCAGATCAATGTGAAAATCCCCCCACATAACCTCGTTTTAAATTAATATAATAATTTATACTTCTGGCTCATCCTTGGTTTAAACGCTCAATTGTGAGGTTGTGAGGTGTTTTTGTGAAAACCTGTATCTCAACTGTAAATCAGTTGGTATTTCGTGGTCTACAACATGAAAGAAAGCCATTATTACATGTACATGAAAAATGTAGAAACATTAGACACAACTATGGGGCACCTTTGTGCAGCAGCAAGCATCACAATAAAAAAAGGAACCTCAAGGTTGATCTAGGAAAATGTGTGCAAATGTATAGGGCCCCATTCCTATATTTTGCCTGGGGCCCCCAATTCCCTAAATCCGCCTCTGCTCATTTGTGTAATTATTACACTGTAGCACTATAAATGGAACCGTGTTTTAAAAGTGAAAGTTGTATGCAGTTACATACTTTGGCCACCAGATAGACACATTACTTCTTAAATTGTAAAAAGTAAAACGCTCATCATGACACATGAACGAACACACCAAGACACAAAAACAGCAATCACAAAAACCAATATTACTATCTTAGTATATCCCATTTTGTGTTGCTTTATCTATGCATGATGTATATTCAAAAGAAAAAGGATATTGAAGTATGATGTTTTTGCTTGACATATATATATATACATATAGCCTCCTGTTGCGGTACTTGATTTAATTGATTCATAACACAATTTATATTAAAACAAAATTCATATTAATCTCGTGACATTTTCCTGTCTAAACAAAGCTATGCTGAACTTGGGCACCTTAAATACATAGCAACTGAAATTGAAATGCACAGGAAGGGCTGGAAATCACAGTCATCATCACATTACACGCAAGACTCAGGTGTGTACAGTGTGTACAGTAGCTGCAGGACTAGTGCACTGTGAAGATGTGGGCAGTGTTTGGCGGGCGGCGGGCGGCGCGCGAGCACCTGAGCTGCTGCTGCTGCAGGGGTTTCCATAGCGAGCGCACTCACTCACTCACTCTCTCACTCTCTCGCTCTCTCACTTCAGCGGGAACACCGCGGACTTCCTGATGTGGGACAATGCGTGTTTTCCGCTCGCGTTTACGCCACAGAACCGGCTGAAGGGATGTAAGCGGAGCGCGGACGCGAGCGACTAAGGTAAACGCGTATTAATGATCAACTGTGATCGGGAGATATTGATGTGGGTGAAGTTGAGTTAGTTTTCTGTGCTAAAGTAGCGCTAGCAGGGCAGTTTGAGCCCCTCGGAGTCAAAGAGGCAGTTAAAGAGAGTTTAAATCCCGGAAGTGGGGCGACATGCTTGCTTGTTTATATACTCTTCCAGCGAGAAATACTGCGTTAGTTACTCTAAAGTTGAATATAATAGTATTCAATGAGGCCTAGCGAGCCAAACGCTCGGGTGGCCTCCAGCAGCAGGATTGATGCCGATGAGCTGTTCATAAACACAAATGACGCGCGCTGATTGGCTGAGGACACAGATGCAGAGCGTTGATTGGCTGAGCGCGCTGTCATTCACAAGGTGTCCCGAACGCCTTTAAATGTTTCGGCACATTCATTTGTGGAGATTCAAGGAATTGAAATTCACAGTACAAATGCATTCGGGGTTTAAATCACTATTTATCCAGCATACTGTACTCTAGGAGAGCAGTGAAATAGGTTTCCACTTACTATAAAGTACTGTGGTATTACCATATCTTTTTTACTGGTTATTTAGAGTAGCAGTCTTTGAAATACCTGTAAGTGCAATGTAAATAGTCTAAATGTGGAAATAATTCCAGAACCATGATTGCTAAATCATTTTAGCACACAATATTTGTGATGCAGTAACAGCTCACCTCACGAGTCACTGCCTAATTAAGTATATTACCTTACTAATTGATCATAATTGATATATTTTGTCAGTGTAGCTTATATAAATCAGTGCTGGTCCTATTTAAAGGGCTTGGGTGAGTGTGTGTTTTCATGTCTCACATTCTGCTGAGCTGTGCACATGCGCATGTGCTGACCACACACATCACTGTCTGTCCTCTTATATGAGCAGAGCCCTACCAACATCAGCGTTCACAGCTGTAAGTCAACATGTGCGATCCAGAGCAAACAACGTCCAGTACATGTCTTACATTTGCAAGAAATTTGCCTGCTTAAGTATCATTTAAAAAAAAACACTAGAAAGCAATGGCAAACAAACGATACATTCGTGTTTATGCTTAAAACAATTCGATTTTGTACTTAAATGACCAAACAATTGATTAGATTGAATTTATTAGATAATAATGTACTTTATTGATCTCATGAGGGAAATTGTGGTGCATTAGAGCCCCGGCTGAGTTCAAACATTGCAGATTCTTATACATATTTTATGTATGGTCAATACAGTGGTCAAGAACAAATTATTCATGTATGTATATCAGTAAATGCTGAACATAACATATTATTGAATAGTAAACCTTTCAATTTTGGTTACGCAGAGTGCTTCAACGGCAAGATTTAAGTACAGTGCATTTGATTCCCTCAAAATAATGTGGATTTACTGTAAAATAAGTGATTTATCTAAATGCACTGCCTTTTTATATTTCAAAATGTAATTATGGGGCAGATTAATAGGGTAACAGTTACTAGACTATATGCACAGTAAAAATAGTAAGTAAAAAAGGTACACATTAAAAACACATTCTTCTTAAAAATTCTGTTTAAGAATGCTTATATTAATTATAATTACGTAATAATATTTACCTGATGGGCTGATAATGGTGTAACAGTTACTTAATTGATTCACAGTAACAAAGTAATAAAACAGGTACACCATTCAAAGGCACATTCTGTTTAAGAATAATTCTATAATTCAATTTTATAATATTTTATATAGATAGATATACATATTACTTTATTTTTTACTGGAAAAAAAAAACACAGAAAGAAAAAAAAACAATGTGGAAAAAATAACTTTTCTTTCTGCTGTGTGTAAATCTTAAAGCACTGTCCCAGATGAAATGATGTTGTGGTTTGTTATAAGACTATTAAAAAGAAAATGTAGCTCCAAACAATCTAAAACCCCCAGACAGTCACAGTAGCAGCATCCCTGAAGCCTTCATTATTCTCTGCTGTGAATGAAGTAAGAGGCAATGTAATAGTTGAAACACATATGTATGATGGATGACTTCAGCTGGAGAAGTAGAGAGGAGCAGATGAATTCAACTGGTTTAGCCCACAGATAAGGATAGATCACTTCCTGTGTGTGGGGGAGGATGTGCCATGGCAACAAAATGGAGCAAAGCTTTCATAGCTGGTACATATTCTCTGGTGGGCACTGGTGCAAGCAGTTATTACTTTTGTGAAACACTTCCCCCAAGCCCAGAAACACACACACATTGCCATTGTTGCCTTGTTACTTGCCATTTTGGATGATCAAATGTTGACTACTGTAGTCAAAATGGAATCTTGGAATCTTAATATTAGAGTTTAATATAGAATTTCAGTACACACATTCACACAAATGTCTTTTGGCATGACCTTTAGGAAATGCAGTGGGCAACTAAAAAGTATATAAAACTATGGCTGTCATCGTTAATGCGTTAACACATGCGATTAATTTTACGATCCTTAATGCGTTAAAATAATTTAACACAATTAACGCAAAATTACTGAGGCACAAACGACCGGGAAGTTTTCATTCCCAATGATCCAGTAGCGAATGCATTCAAACAATCTCCAAACAGCGCTAATATACAGGAACCATGCTGATTGCATCAGGATTGTCAGATATACCGAGAACTACTTTGCTTTTTCCATGAATTATTCTCCAGGTGTTGGCTTTAAAACACGAGCTCTTTTCATATTCTGTGATTGCTTCTAGAGCCTCGAGCCCCCCTCACATACGTCACACGTGGCTGTGTGAAGTACAGACTGAAGGATTGTCCACACATTCTCACCCGCTGTATTTCCAGATGAAACCAAACACTGATAACCAGTCTCCTGGTAAGTTTTGATGGTTGAGGATTGCAATCAAGGTAAAGACGATTGCGGTTGGCATACAGGAGTCGTACAGTAAGCACGCGTGAGTCTGTTATAATAAATGCGTGTATGAGTGCTCTTGACGCACTGATCGCACTTTGTATTTATGCACAGGCACAGACATTTCTGTACATTCACATTGTTTCCACACACATTCACGGATGTTTTGATTTGTCATGTTTATGTTGCTGTGTTTAGTTATTCTGAATGGATTCGTGTACTGTAGTCAGCAGGCGGTTGGTTTAAGGTTTTTTTGGCATCTCCATGTGGTCCTGTTCGGTATCGCAACTTGACTTCTCTAAAATGTAAAAAAGTTCTTTGCTGTTGCACTGTTCACATACTATACAATTCAGATTTTTTTTTCTTATGTGCTTATATGTCTCCTTATATCATTTGGTTCTTTGGTTTCCTTTTGGAGTTTCTAAGTGTCCTTTTTTTTGGAAAGACATCTAAATTTATCTTGAAAAAAGCTTGCAGAAAATACAGATTTTTGAGAATCACCCTTCAATCTTTTGGTTTACTTTGCTGGATATAGCAAATTATGACAAAATAAACATTTGAAACGAGATAAATGGTCTATGCTTAATTTCATGAAGTGTGCGATTAATCGCGATTAATCACAGAAAAAGGATGTGATTAATTAGATTAAAAACTTTAATCGATTGACAGCCCTAATTAAAACCAAATTATATTCTCAACTAAATAACAACATACTTTTATTAAATACTCAATATACAGCACAAAGCGACTACTCTAACTCAAAAAGAGGCCCACTTGCATAAAGACACAACGCTAAAGGTCTTCACATTCCTGAGCTGCTGCCCTGGCACTGAGTGGTGGCCGGTTGCTGGTACTGATGCCCACTGGCAGAGAGAACCGGTCTGGCGCAAAACGAGGCAATCAGCCCACACACACAAATATGCACACATATTCAGATGTTAAATCAAATATGATGTGGTTGTGTTGAATGTACTAGGTTAAGTTCACTTTTCTATGGTTGTTCCTCTTTGTGTCATGCTATTGACAGCACAGAACATGTGAACATATGGCCGCAGTAATCCCAGCATTAAGACCAGCTTTCCAGAGTTCTCCCTCTTCCTCTCCCTTGCTCACCTGGCTGGTGTTTTCACTGTCTTTTTGACTTCCATGTGATCTGAAAAATCTCAAAAATGAACATTCTGTGACTTTCCTTTTTCAATGTAAGGCAAAAGATGTTTTGAAGACAGTTCATGCTTTTACATGCAATGAAAACAGATAGTGACCAGACAAACTAAAAGAAGGAGAAGAAAGAACAAGAAGTAGAAGAAAGAATGATAAAAGTTAGTGCAACTTGTACTCGGTATTACAAAACAGTAGCTTTGTGTGAGGAAAATGTATGCCTCTGTTCATTTAAAATTTTTCTCCCCACTTTGGTTAATACAAGTCCAAGCTCTGCAACACGTTCATGTAAATTGTATTCATTTAGCTTTCATATGGTTTTGAGAAACATATACAGTTTGTAACAGTGCAAATTAAATGACTCTACAAATGTCATGTGGTGTAACCAAGTAAAAAGCATAATGAAATGAGTTAAAACATATATGTATATTATACTTTTCAAAGTAAACCCCCACACTATTTATTTATTTATTTATATTAACATGTAACATATCGTAATATATCAACACAATTATTAAGTTTACAAATATGGGTAAGTTGCCATGTCATACTGAGGTTGCACTATACGTGACGTTCAAATATTTATAGTATAATAAATGCTATAAAATGCTTTAACTAGTGTACAAGAAATTGAATGGGATTATTATAGTCGAGTCGACTAAAACTAAAACCGTAGAAATAAAACATTTTAAAATGTATAGTATTTTAGTTTAGTTTTTTAGTTAACAATGTTTATTTAATAGGGATGCACCGATATGAAAATTTTGGCCGATACCGATAACCGATTACTCTTTATTTTTGAAAGCCGATAACCGATATGTTGGCCGATAAATCTATATCCAAATTGTTATTCTTTTTGAGAGCCTGATTACAAAAAAGTTCTCATCATTAAAAGCCACATCCCAAATACTTTAACATAAGCAGCCTAGTTTGAACGGTTACGTTTTAAAAATATTTTTACTTTCCCTTTACCAAATTTAGTCATAAAAAAGTCTTTCAAATAAATAAAATAATGCATAAATAATGCAAACAAGTCCCTGGACATCATTACACGTGTAAAGAATCAAAATGAATGTGCCATAGATCAATAAAATGGAATAGCCTTTGCACGGACAATAATTAAATTATTTTAATTACTAAACCATATTGTTGATAAATAATAAGAGAAAAATACAAGTGGTTGTTGTTATTAATAATGTATCAATGATTTTGAAAAAGTAACAAATTAATACCACTGTTTTAAATAGCAGCCGTTGTGCTGCGCGTGCTGAAGCTGAAGAGCTTAATGAACATGGTAAACTGAAGCGTTTGCTGGCAGCTTATTTAACTCAAGGAATTGCATCCTGAGATTAATATTACTACACATACACATAATATACAACTTATAGATGTACAATGATGCAGTTATGGCTGCTATAGTCATAATGTGTTATCCTGTTGTGAGAGCGCTCTTCCCATATCAACGGCGCTGAACACAGCAACTAAACGCCAAGATGCCCAACGTTTTCTTATAAAATGGTCTCCTTAGAATGTTATAACACAACATTCCAATCATAGTTATATGTTGTTGCACTGAATGCTGTTGAGCTGCGTGCTCCTGAGTCTAAAGACGCTCACCGGTAAACTGAAGCGCTATTTTAACTTAACCAAACGCATTCTTTATGAGATAAATCAGATATACATCAACTAAACACAATATTACAACGTACAATTGCACAAAAGCCTGCAAACGAACAGCGCGCATCTGAGTTTCTCTGAAGGAAATACTGCCTATTTAAATCGCTTAAGATATCAGCCAAATTTTCTTGAGCAGGCCGATACCCGATACAGAAAAAATGGCATCTTATCGGCCGATACCACGTGATATGGGGCCTGTATATCTTGCATCCCTATTATTTCTCTATACTAACGAAAGTGTGAAAAATATCTATGCATATTTAAAAAATCACGACAAACTTTCAAATTAAACTTAAATGGAAATCTACAATAAAGAAGCTCATTCAAAATAGACATAACCGCAAAATTAAACTTAAATGGAAAAATATACAAATCAAAGCTCATTCAAATATCAACTAACCCTCTCAATTAACCTTAATGGAAAATATACATCAAGCTAATTCAAAATATTAATACAAACCTATCAAGCAGTTATTCTAAAATAAGACTGGTATCATATGGACTGCTTTTATGACACTTTAATGTTTTTTTTTTGTTTATTGTAATTTCTGGTCACTCTTTACTTTCATTGTGTGGTAAAGACTGAGGTTTGGAACAATGTTAGGCTAAGTAAATAATGATTGAATTTTCATGTTTTGATGAGCTATTCCTTTAACTCAAAGTTTGCTCCTCACACAAGCATGTGATGGGAGATCTTGTTCCCATCCCGGGTCAACCCTTATCATTTCCTGTCACCTCCACCCGGTCTGCATTATCTTATTACAGTGATTACCTCCTCTCGCTGCTGTCCCATTACTATCATACACACACAATGAAACTGATCATTACTCTACTATGGTGAATGGTGACTGCAGGAGGCAGGGGTGATGTGTAAGTGAGAAGGGTTATTAGTCATCCTAAATGAAGGAGTGAGACGGATAAAATAAGAAAAGGCAGGAAGGGTGGGATTAGCGCTTAGCTCTCTCACATGGGTCATGACAGCGAGCCTGATACTACAGTCCTGATATCATCACTGTGTGTGTTTGTATTTGGTGCAGGGTGGGGAAATAAGCTTCCATGGGGTCTTATGTAATAGATCGCTTTTAAACTGCTGTTTATTTTTATTTAATTATTTCCCTCCTATCCCAGCTTAATGTTTAGAGACAATAAGTAAGCCATTTTTGGTTGACTTGCCGAAGAGTGTTGACTTTCCTGTGATACTTAACCAAAAATTCCTCTCTTGTTTGAGCTGGTTGACATGTCAGTTTCTGACTGTTGAGGAGGTGTGCTGATACATTTATAACCAATCAGATTACTTTTGCCAGGTGGATGATTACATTGGTGGAAAGTCCCATAGAGTTACACTTCAGGAGGTATTTGAGCCATATCTACAGACTTCAGATTTTTTTTAACTAAAAATAAAATTGGAAATTTAGAAAATACATTTCCGTTGGTTTGCTAATACCCCCCAGTAGACACGTGCATATGTATCTGTTTATAAAATCCTTGTGAAACATGTTCGTAGTTCAAGTTTATATTTGTACTTTCTTTTGTTTATATGTTAAAATGATCATAAATTATTCCAGATAGAATCATGTATCACAGTAATGAGAATCATCAAGTACTGCTTCAAAATAAAATTATCACACAGCAACAAATAATAATAATATTATAGTATTCTTTTAAAAGACATCTGATCTATGGTTCTTTAATGGACTTAATTTTCTTTATGCACTTTTTTTTTTTTGTGGTATGACATATATGCGTTTTTGTGAGCCCAAACATGCATTCCATCTGCAAAATCCTTAAATGTGTAAAAAAAAAAAGGTGGTGCACCTTAAAACACAGGTGACAAATGGAAACATGTTATTTAAAATAATTTTATGTATATGTAATTTTATGTATAGTGCTGTTCACAATACACATTGTTTCAAAGTAGCATTACAAAAATTCATAATGTTAATGTTTATATTCTATTGCCTTGTCCACATAGCTGAGAACTGGGCAATAGGATAGTTTTCATTCTGTGATGATATAAGCAATCAATCAATCAGTTGGGTAAAGTTGGATATACAAGTAACCTTGAAAAATCCAAATTTAGTCTTAAAGATTTCATTTCTATTTAAAAAATTTTTTTTAATGGTTTTCACCATTAGAGTAGCCAAAGAATAACCATAAAAAAAGCTAACAAACAAGTAAACCGATACATGTATTAGTTGTAATGTGGAGTTAGAATTTTGTTTTGCAGTGTAATGGAGGGAAAAGGAAAAGTGTTTTATTCAATGTATAACAATTTGGCGTTTTGACAAACCTGATCATTGTTTGCTGATTTATATTAATGCCATGATTAAATGATGCAAATCAGGGTTTAAGATGTTAGTTAGTTAAGAAAAAAAGCACTTGCTGGCATTATGGTAATATCATTCATACTTTTTTGGTAATATATTCATATGTATTTAATAAGTCTTAAGTGCCCAAATATTTGTACAATATTTATATATTATAAGTTTGTATGACACCACGATAGCATTGACTCACAGACTTGTGAATTAAAATCATATGAAAACTGAAACCGGTTTATTGACTGGGCTTTTTTTATGGATTATCTGCTTCATCATTCTGCTTACAATTCCTGGTTCACATTTGGATGTAGGAATGTTATCTTTGCTCTCTTTGGGAGTTAGATAGCACTGCTTCACCACATTTGGCTTGCTGACTGGAATGCTGTGGATTTCCGCAGGATTTTCTGTTGCTTTTTTTAGTATCAATTCTAGTATCTGTTTCTACAGCAATTGCTTGTCATTTTTACATGAGTATTCACAATGGCTTTTGTGTTTTGTTTGTGTGTTATTTGTTGGATATGTACAGGTCATGAGTGCCTTGAGGAGAATAGCTGTTGAGAAGAACCTCACCTGGACCACACACCCCTACCAACTCCCAGCATCCCAGTATGAGTGAGTACATATATCATAAGCATAACAGTATGTGTGATAAATTAAAAACAGAATTTGCATTTATTATGGCAGCGGCTTATTTGCACATTTACACTACTTAATGCAAATAGTGGCAATTATCTTCACCTCAGTATTGTAGTACATTATAAAACAGTACGCAGTAATAATGTATTGAGTGTAAATTATCATTTTTTTATTAAAATTATTAAATGGATGCCACATTTTTGGGACAATAAAGCCCTCCCTACACCTACCCTAACCCTACCCGATACTTTATTTGTAACTTTTTTATTATTTCCTTCATTTTTATTGACAAAAAAAATAGGGGTGCGCCGATCCGATATTCAGTATCGGTATCGCTCCGATACTGGCATTTTCTGCTGGATCGGGTTATCGGTCAGACGAGACCGATCCAAATCCGATATAGTGCGTATACTATTGTGTTATTATTAAGCCCCACGATAGCCACTATATTTCAAGTGTCTGAAAGCTTTTTCCTAGTTTAAATGTGAGGTACAGATGAATATTTAAGTCAAGTTCAGGTAAACTCTTCTCTCCACAGCGGCTGTCTTTCATCCTCCATTCAGCATTCAAACTGTGTGTTGCGTTCTGTTACGACAGTCAAGACGATGAAACTCTCTCCAAGATGATTAAATGTTCCTAATGTTATACTTGATCTGTAAATAAAGATAAATGGTTTTGCATAAAATTAATTTATCATGAGTTTCGTGCTGTTTCTAAATCGTGTAAATTTCTACCGGATATCTGGTTGGATCACAAGACTGGAGTAGAGAGCACTATGAATTGTTCGTCACAAGCACAGTAACTGAAATTTAAAACTGTTAAAAGAAAAGGCTCAATAAACTAACACACAGATTGAATACACTGCGCGTTATCTCTTCACTTTGTGCTTTGAACTTCTCTGTGCTGTGCGCTGTGACTCCGTGTTGCTTCAAGCGCGTCATTCTGCGCACGCGATGCGCATAAACGCTTTGAGCCGCTCTGTATTTGTAGCCTTTAGTATCATAATACTTTTGCATATTGAAAGATTATTAATAACCTTTCTTGTTCTGTCCTATCCATCATATGTTGTTGCCTATACCTATGCGCTATACATTTAAAAGAAATGTATTTTAAAGGGGTCATATGATGTTGCTAAAAAGAACATTATTTGTTATTTGGTACCTGTATCCGTCTCCAATTGTTTAATCGCGCGGCGTTTTAAGGTAAACAAACAAAACACGATTATTTTCGGTCATACAACTGGTCATATTGTTTTCTTCGCGCTCTGATGGTGCCGTCCACCCGCTTTTTTGAAATGCGTCGATTTTTACAATGCTCATCTGTCTGAAAAGCGAGGTGTGCTGTGATTGGCCAGCTATCCAATGCGTTGTGATTGGCCGAATACCTCAAGCGTGAGACGGAAATGTTACGCCCCTCACCATACTGTTGATGCCGTGTCCCGGCCGGAGCGACGAGACAAAAACATTAAAACCCATTACAAACGAGGCATTTGTTGCATCCAGTGGGGACATAATTACGGATTATAATGACTTATACTGTCTTTTTATGCGTTGCATTGCAATTGCTCGCGCCGCCAATAACCACCAAACACTAACAATGTACATTCTAATATTGTTATCAGAAAAACATACCTAAATAGCAAAACAACAAGTGCTACTCTACACTGCCCCAAAAAACTCAGGTTTGAATCATCAGTGGCAAATCCTTTAATGAAAACGTATTTACGTGAGTCAGAACTGCCGGCATTTTAGTCTAACGTTACTCTCCCAGGATCAGTAAACAGTCCTCCATAAAATGTGCTGCACACATCTGGATATTTGGGTTAAACTGTTCTGGAACAGTGTTGTAAATACAACTTAACCACTGATTTGTAGTCGTGTCCTCTTTTGGAAGACCAAACAAAGTAGTTTCGCTTTCACAATGAAAACACAGCGGCCTAGCGTGAGGGGAAGCTCTGGCTTAGCGTGCGCTGAGGCCGGGTTAGCGTGAGCTGAGGCGGCGGGGTCGAGAACGGCGCACCCAGCGGATCCGACGAATGAGCGGCAACCACATATGACGGACCCAGGGCTGGATTCCGCTTCGTCCACGGTGAAAGTTGATGTATTCCCTCAGCGACCAGCACAGATCAGCTCTAGGCATGACGAAGCGGATATCGTCCTCTTTTGGAAGACCAAACTAAGTAGTTTCGCTTTCACAACGAAGCACACAGCGTCTTCACGACATGGCTGCAGCGCCAACAAACTACACTAGGCACGTTTCCATTACAGATTTGCGCAAAACTTTGGCGATATTTTCTGAATGTCGATAAAAAAGTATTGCGAAATGACAGCGTTTCCATTAACCAATGTTATGCGGCTAAAACGTAACCTTTTGCCTCTCGCGATAAGTCATGGCAACGGATTTTGGCTATATTTATTCAAAGGAGGCTTATGTGTGTTTCTTTACAGAAGCAGCAAAGAGAGCCACTTCAGAAACGTACGTGGCGCGGCTGGAATAAACCATAGACTGTATAAAACATTAACACAAGCATTGAGTGGCCGCAATCAGCTTCAGTGACCTTATCAGAGCCACACTGCACCGCAGACTTGTGCAATGTAAATTGTCTAAGTATAAATAGTAGGGAAAGCCCCTTATACTGGAGCGCGGCCACTTATGAAGTGTTTCTTGGAGGTTATAGTACATTGAAGAATGATCATATGACTTTTTACATACGCCATGTGACCTGTAAATGCGAAAAAGCCATTTCCATTGCAGTTTTGCAAATTATTCCTTTTTTTCCGCATTGCCGTTTTTTGCGAAATTGACGCGTTTCCATTAGGCGTATTTTCAATTTCAATTTGCGCAATTTGAAGGTAATGGAAACGCGCCTAGTGATACGAAAGGTACCCTCTTTCTTTGCGTAACATTGGGCGGCCGTTATGCAAATCTTCCCCATAGTGCGGTAGATATCTGGGGCGGGCTAGAACGAGCCCGTTTTAGTTTAGGTTTGACTGACTCTGAACTTTTATAAGAGATCTCCTTTGGATTTGATACTTTAGTCCTTTTGCAACTTTACAGTTCTTTATGCGCCAATAGCTTGTAACACTCCAAAGAGAACGGAAAATTTGAAATGGCATCATATGAACCCTTTAATTTCGCGTAAACACATTTGCGTGGATTCAAAAAAGTTATCAAAGTAGTCTAAGACAAAACGGGTTATTGTTTTGGGTTTTAGACAACTTTGATGAAGGTTTGACTCACTTCCAAATGTTGACTACTACTCGTATATATTTATATATAAAATGTTCTTGTTTTTCATGAATGTATTTTAAACAACGAATACAAAGAGCAATTGAGGCCTCCCATATTTAGGCCCTACCCTTATTACTTTTATTTGTTACCCAAGTAAATAAGGTTTTTTTTTTTTTCACAAATTTTTTAGGATTTATAATCACCGCTACCGATCTTTTTACAGGCCTCTTTTTATGAAATACAACTACCTCATATGTCATCCACCCGTATCTGCTTCCGTATCCAACGAGTGAGTGCAAGCTAGATTAAAGTGATTACTACATTTTGAATATGGATATTTTTCTAACAAAAACACATCGATTCACTACAGGACGCCTTTGTTCACCCCCCAGAGCCGTGTGAGACCCTTTTTTTTTTTAAATGGAGGGGCGCTTTTAGTAACGCTTCGGTAAAACAAAACAAACCCCCTTGGGGGGAAAAAAAAAAATTCATGCACCCCCGCTGAATGCCATGAAACAGCTTGAAAGATCAAAGACAATTTTTAATATAACTCCGACTGGATTTATATCCGACTAAAAGTGCTCTTTTCCTTTAAACCTAGCCAAAAAGCCATAGCCTATGTGTTGACTGAGAAACAGTAGACTTTATTTATATGCATTTATGGTGTAATTACGCTACTACATTTTAGTGTCAATCCATGTTCATATTTACTGCAAAAAATGCGTTGTTACTTTAATTCAGTGCTTGCAGCGCAGCAAAAATAGACTCGGTGCAGAAACGATCTTTGCACTGCTGCAGACGCACCGCTCCTGAACTCACTGCCGTGTGCAGTGTGAATGCTTTAATCTGTTAACATGAGCGCGGAAAAAATACGCACCACATATGCACTGCAAACAATGCGTAAACCTGGCGTTATGTGTGTGCGTTGTGAGTGTGCATGACCGCACGGTCTCCATAAAAAGCGAGTGAGCATTGAATGGTTTAAACACTGGCAAGAATTAAAAAAAAAATGCAATTAATAAACTTTAGTAACTATGCGACACTGCCTCGATTGTGCAAGTGACAATTCCTGTGTCAACTGTGCAGCGTGCAGCTCGCTTATAGTGCAGACGCGATGTGATTTGAAGCCATCTGCGCATTTTGAAAGGGAGAGAGCGTGCGCGGTGATTCACTCACGCTGTTTGTGAAATTATGTCTCACAAAAACTTTTTCAAATTACTTTATAAGTTGTTTAATCAAGAAATATGAATTGTACCTCACCTAAAGCATTATAATTATTTCACCCGCGCTTGACAGAGACTGTGAGACGTTGCCGCTGCATGTCGTGACAAACCTCTCACGCGCGTCATCAGCTTGAGATCGTATTTTTGAGATTGGCCTTTTTAGAGACCGCCGATCAATCATCCCAACGTGATTATCAGCCAATAGTGATCGGTAGCCTTTTTATATTTTCACATGAATCTGGATGACACGCTTCTAATCAAACTTGGTATAGTGAGTTCATGTTACACGAATGTAGCATGCTGCATTTATTGTGACATTTGACATCATGAAATCTAGTTAAAGAATGTTCACATCAGATCAACTCCGATCCTTCAGTAAGTTCCTGTAAGAACAGGATTTTATGGGAGTTTGACATGTAATCTCACAGATGGTGTGTTTTAGAGGACCGGAGTGTATTTAAGTGTGTGCAGTTGCTGTGGCGACTATGGGGCGATTGGATTGGTCAGCTGCCATGCGGCCAAGGGGATGGCTGAGTTGAGAGATTTAACTGGATTACACAGTGTGTCCCCTGTGGAGTCCACACCAAACCAGTAAACAACAGTAATGGTGCTACATACTCTCTAGCCAGCTGGACTTTTCTTTTTCTTTTTCAGTAAAGCGAACGATAGTGATCTGACGGCTCATTGACCCTAACATGATTATACTTTGACAACATGTTACTAAACTTACAGAGGAAGTCAAACTGAAATAGTATATTCTGAGCACTTTTCTTGCATGCTTAAAGGGGTGGTTAAATTAAAAATGAAAATTGTGTTATTAATTTCTAAACCCATAAGACATTTGTTCATCTTCAAAACACAATAAGATTATTAATGAGTGATTTGTCTGCCTCTCCTGAAATTCCACTAGGTAGTAACGGTATGAACTTCCTATCAATCTACAGCATATGAGCCCAAAATTAATCACGGTGGTATTCAGTACCTTAATCACGGCTATCAGTTGTTACATAACATGTGCTGGAGATGTTCAAAAGTACAGACACATACATCACTTCGCCAAGTTTTTATATTTCAAAATCACACAACAAATAAATGAAATTTTTAATATTTATATTGTATTCATAAAAAAATGTGTGTTTGCATAATCACTAAACATAACATTACATTGATGTTCGGATTTTAATGACAACTTGACTGACATAGCGTTGAAATATCAATGTAATGGTCAAAAAAGCTTACAAAAAGTTATAAAAAGGGAACCCTCACATTTTAGCCTTAAATAAAGAAAAGATAGTCAAAATTGAAATTGATTATAAATTATTATAGAGTATTTTATCTCTCTATAATACTTCTAGATAACTTACTCTGAATGGGTTAAAGTGTAACATACATAAGTCTTATTTTTCATCACCACGTCAAATGTCAGCAAGGCATTGCATTCCGGCCCGTTTTGGCTAATCCAGAAACTCACACAGGCTGATGTAATATAAGTCTCTGTAAAATCCCTCATGACAGCAAGGTCGCCTTAATGTATGGAACAGCTGAATTACACTGTTTCCCGTAAACTTCGTGGACAAAGCAGTATTGCGATTAATTCCTTTAGGTATTACATGGAGCGAAGATGAAAACAAAATGCCGTCGAATCGTTTCTGAAGACAGTCAGAAACTTCAGAGGTACATTCATATAATTAATTAATTCATATATTCATTTGTATAATTCCCTTAGCACTCTTTTATAACCTCCTAGCTTTTCCGCCCTGTTTTCACTCAAAACGAAACTACTCTGCGTGCTGTGCACACGTGACACTGGTACTTAAAACTGGACAGTATTAATTATTTTGTGAGTTGTTCAAATCGCAGTAATCTAATACATCAGTTTATTAACAAACAATGATATTAGAAGATAAACGGTAACAACTACCTGTGGGAAATTTTATCATGATTTATCGTCAAACCGGTAATCGTTACATCCCTAAATTACACTAAAACTTTGATGCTTCCAAAAGTTCATAAACATGCTGTAAAAGTATTACATATGAATGTATTGAGCTTTTTGAATAAACCTGTGATGAACAGATTTAGGGTTTTGTTCACATATAAACATTGATAAATATGCATAAAGCATATCAAATATGCTAAACAGCAGATGAAATTAAATTAAATCTGTTCATATAAACCAATCGACTTGTTTTTTGCTGGAATCAGTGGAGTGATAGATATCTCTGAGGTTTCAATAAAAATATTTTCATTTGTGTTTTGAAGATAAAGGAAAGTCTTATGGGTGTAGGGACCTGCATGAGGGTGATAATTGGATGACAAGAAGTGTAATTGTTTTGGTAAATACCTTGCAAAATACATCTTCCCCTTCCCACTGGTTTGTATTTTTGTCTAATAGTGTTGGCAATCTTTGAGTCCTACTGGTTACCAGTAACTCCAAATTGTTGAATTTGGATTCTGAGCGTGCCCTGCCGCGTCGTCACTAAGTGTTTTCTGCATCGTCCACATGTTTTTAGCCTTGATCATTTAACAAGTTAGAGTTTTTTAAAGGAGACATATTATGCCCCTTTTTAACAATATGTAATATTGTCTCTAGTTTGTCCCCAGAAGGTGTCTGGGTGAAGTGTCACTCAAATACCCACAGGTAATTTATTAAATATAATTTTGAAAATGCCTATTTTGAGTGGAAGCATAAACACGCTGTTTTTCGGGCCTGTCTGTTTAAATGCAAATGAGCTGCTGCTCCCCATCCTCTTTTCCAGAATAGAGAAGTACTTTTACAGCTCGTATCTGCTAAAAACATATGTTTTGGTTCTGATCATCATGTTTATCATGCTGATATCAAGCGTTTTAAACCGTATGAGTTTAAACTTCTGATATACGGTTTTCTGAGAGAACACATCCGAAGCACATGCACAGAAAGCGGCCACCAGACAGCATATTAAACTAAGTTCTCATTCACACAAGTTTACATTAAAAACATATGAGTAACAAAAACAGTTGGTTATGTCTGTGAAGGAAAACAGCTGGGAAATAAATCACATGTATATTTTAGATCTGTGTGGCAGCAGCAAAATACAGTGTCAGGGAACACCGAGCTGGATTCAGGTGCGGTTCATAGGTGCTTTATTGTGCAGAAGATATCACAAAAACAAAAGCGGGACAACAGTAACGCACATAAAAATAAAATACGTCCAGGACACAGTTCGTGTGGTCGTGGAAACCCCAACCACACCGATGGGGGGGAGAGCAGTGGCTGGAACAAGCCGCAACAGCGGCAGAGGAGACGGAGCCGGAGGGGCAGCCCGCTAATCCGAGCGAGAGGCTGAGAAGCCCAATGACGAGACCGCGGAGTCCCAGGGTAGGCTGATGCCGGAGGTAGCCCACGGTTCCTGAACGCACAGAGAGGTGCGGGACACAAAACAGACTGCTACGAGCACTGGAGCCTGGACGAGACAAGACAGAACTGGTGAGCGATCATACACGGACAGTCAGAGCAAGGGAATAATCACAACAAACTGACAACATACAGAGGAACACGAGGAGCTATAAGGGGAAGCTAATGAGATGACCAGAACCAGGTGTGAAACAAGGAGGGCGGGGACAACGATCATGCTGACATGCTCACGTGGCGAGCTGTCAAAACAAGTCATGCACAACACCCAAACACAGAGACAATAAGAGACAGGTGATCAGACCCGAGACTCGACAGTACCCCCCCTCCCAGGAGCGCCACCAGGCGCCCCAGGAGGAGGCCCACCTTGTCGCCGACGGAAGTCCTCGATCAACGAACGGTCCAAAATGTCCCGGGACGGCACCCAGCATCTCTCGTCTGGACCATAACCCTCCCAGTCCACGAGATAATGAAACCCTCTTCCACGGCGTCGCTCATCGAGTAATCTCCTAACCTTATAGGTAGGGGAGCCATCCACAAGACGAGGGGGTGGGGGGCGGGGCGATCGCCGTCAGGGTTAAGGGGAGAAGAAAACACAGGTTTAACCGTAGAGACATGAAACACAGGGTGAACCTGACCAAGAGCAGGAGGGAGCTCGAGCCTGATTGCCACTGGATTAACCACCTTGGTGACGCGTATGGCCCAATGAATCTGGGCTCCAGTTTACGAGAGGGCACCCGGAGAGGCAGTTCCCTGGTAGAAAGCCATACCCGTTGATCGCACACATAGGTTGGAGGAGAGGACAGGCGACGATCGGCTGCTGCCTTGGTTTGTCCTGAGGTTCGGACCAAAACCCTCCTGACTTTCTCCCAGGTGCGGCGGCAGCGCTGAACGAAAGCCAGGGCGGACGGGACCGCAGCATCGGGTTCCTGTGATGGGAACAGAGGTGGTTTATATCCCACAGAGCACTCAAACGGGGACATACCTGAAGCCGCCACTGGAAGGGAGTTACACGCGTATTCTATCCAGGAGAGCTGTTGGCACCAGGAACTCGGATTGTTGGATGTCAGACAGCGGAGCATTCTTCCAAGATCCTGGTTGGCCCGCTCGCATTGCCCATTGGTCTGTGGATGAAAACCGGAAGACAGACTCGCAGAGGCCCCGATCTGTCTACAAAATTCTTTCCAAAACCGGGAGGTGAACTGAGGACCCCTATCTGAAACTACGTCCACCGGCAATCCATGGAGCCGGAACACGTGATCCACCATCAGTTGGGCGGTCTCCCGGGCGGAGGGCAATTTGGGCAGGGGAATTAAATTAACCACCTTAGAAAAGTGATCCACCACAGTGAGAACCACAGTGTTACCCTTCGATGGGGGGAGCCCAGAGACAAAATCAAGGGCGATATGTGACCATGGACGGGAAGGGACAGGAAGAGGATGAAGCAGACCATAGGGAGGGCGATTCACCGGCTTACATTGGGCGCATGTGGGGCAGGCCAACACAAACTGTCTGACATCGGCGGCCAGTGTGGGCCACCAGAAGCGTTGACGGATGGCAACCAACGTTCTCCGAATCCCAGGATGGCAAACCAGCCTGGACGTGTGACCCCACTGAAGGACCTCAGGGCGCAACGCAGCCGGCACCGGCAACCTGCCCCCCGGGCACTTCCCTGGCACTTGCACCCCTCGACCGGCCTCCTCTACGCGCCGCTCGATACCCCAGGAAAGAGCCCCGACCACCACCCCTCCAGGAAGAATGGCTTCGGCCGTAAGCTCCCCCTCCGGAGCCCCGAACAGGCGCGAGAGAGCGTCGGGCTTAATGTTCTTGGACCCAGGCCGGTACGAGAGGGTGAAGTTGAACCGGCCAAAGAAAAGTGCCCAGCGGGCCTGACGCGAGCTCAGCCTCTTGGCCGAACGGATATATTCAAGATTCTTGTGATCCGTCCAGACCAAGAAGGGCTGTGCTGACCCCTCCAACCAGTGACGCCACTCCCCCAAGGCCAATCTTACCGCCAACAGTTCTCTATTGCCAATGTCATAGTTACGTTCTGCAGGGCTGAGATGGCGAGAGAAGAACGCACACGGGTGCACCTTCCCGTCGCGGAGGGATCGCTGCGACAGAACTGCGCCAACCCCGACGTCCGAGGCGTCAACCTCGACAATGAACTGGGACTCAGGATCTGGAACCAACAGAACAGGTGCAGAGACAAAACGGGACCTTAATATGTCAAAGGCTACCTGAGCATCCTGGTTCCACCTGAAGGACACCTTGGTGGAGGTTAATGGGGTGAGCGGAGCAGCAATCTGACTGAAATTCCTGATGTATCGCCGATAGAAGTTGGCAAAACCCAGGAAACGCTGCAGGGCCTTACGGGAGTCGGGGACTGGCCACTTGGCGACAGCCTCTATCTTAGCTGGGTCTGGTTTAATCCCCCTGGTAGAGATGATATGGCCAAGGAACGTAACCGACTCGGCGTGGAATTCGCACTTCTCCGCCTTGACGAACAACTGGTTCTCTAATAGGCGCTGGAGGACCCGTCTAACGTGCTGAGTGTGTAAATGGAGAGAAGAGGAGAAAATCAGAATATCATCCAAATACACAAAGACAAACTGATTGATCATGTCACCCAGAACGCTATTGACGAGACCCTGGAAAACGGCCGGAGCATTGGTCAGACCAAACGGAAGAACCAGATACTCGTAGTGTCCCGAGGGGGTGTTGAATGCCGTCTTCCACTCATCCCCCTCCCGCATGCGCACCAGATGGTAGGCGTTGCGAAGGTCTAACTTGGTGAAGACCTGAGCTCCCTGCAATAATTCAAAAGCAGAAGACATTAGAGGTAGGGGGTACCTGTTCTTTACCGTAATGTCATTCAAACCTCTGTAATCGATACAAGGGCGTAGGGAGCCGTCCTTCTTCTGAACGAAGAAAAACCCCGCCCCAGCGGGAGAGGAGGAATGGCGAATGAGCCCAGCCTGTAGTGAATCACGTATATACCTGTCCATGGCCTCTCGTTCAGGACCTGAAAGGGAATATAAACGACCCTTAGGGGGAGAAGTGCCTGGGAGAAGGTCAATGGCACAGTCGTATGGATGATGCGGAGGTAGAGAGGTGGCCCGGGACTTACTGAAAACCGCATGGAGATCGCAGTACTCCGCCGGGACGCCGGTCAAGTCAGCCGGATCCACCTGTGGAACACGAGACACAGAGACAGCAGGAAAAGCAGCACCCAAACATGACACATGACAAGACTGACTCCAGGTTAAAATAGAGTTATTGACCCAATCGATCTGTGGGTTGTGTCTCCGTAACCACGGATGTCCTAAAATTAACGGGGCCCTAGGGGAGTCAATGAGTAACAGTTCGATCTGCTCACAGTGGTTACCAGAGAGGGAAAGGCTTACACCAGGGGTGACGTGCGTGATGGTAGTGAGGGGATTGCCTGATAATGACCACGCCGTAATGGGCTTATCCAGGGGAATGGTCGGAATCCCCCACTTGTGAGCAGAGGCAGAATCCAGGAAATTCCCCTCAGCCCCTGAATCCAGAAGGGCGTGGCCCGTGTGTGAACCTCCCTGGAAGGAGAGTCGAAAGGGCAGCTGAGTGCGCGTAACTGGAGAGCATGAACAGGGAAAGGCGTCCACCAGGACTCTCTGCTTCACTGGTGGGCCCTGACTTTTACCGGGCATTGGAGGACAAAGTGGCCGGCCTTGCCGCAGTACAGGCATAGTCCCTGAGCTAAACGCTCCTGTCTCTGCTGCGGCGTAAGCCGGAGACGACCCAGTTGCATGGGCTCCACATCGGCCGCCGGTGAACTCACCGCATCGACTGATGCGGACTCCAGGTGGCGCCACGGAGTAGTGGATTGCCGGCGTTGCCGGCGGCGGTTGAGGCGACCCTCCACGCGGAGCGCGAGATTAATCAAACTGTCCAGCTCTCGAGGAAGGTCCACCGCCGCTAATTCGTCCGCGATTACCTCATCCAGTCCCTCGAGAAATCGCGCGCATAGTGCGCCCTCATTCCAGCTGCAAGCCGCCGCTAGAGTCTGAAACTGTTTGGCATAGTTGGTGACTGAGCATCTCCTCTGAGACAACCGAGACAGCTTAGCCGCCGCCTCATCTCCCTGGGCTGATCGGTCGAACAGCTTCGCCATCTCCTGGCTAAAATCCACAAAAGCAGCACAGCAGGGAGCCCGCGATCTCCATACGGCGATACCCCATTCGCGGGCGCGACCCGAGAGGAGAGTGAGGACGTATGCCACCTTAGCCTCCTCTGTGGCGTAACGTCGAGGCTGCAGAGAGAACACCAGCGAGCACTGGGATAGAAAGGCTTGGCAGGCATTCGGATCGCCATCATACACCGGGGGATTGTTGGCATGAGGCTCGGGGTCCAACGGAATACCAGCGCGGAGGACGGGACCCCGGTTAGCTGCCTCCCGCTGAAGATCATCGACGCGTGTGAGGAGCTCAGCGACTCGGGCATTTAGCGCGTCCACCTCTTGCGCTGTGGTGTTGAGCTGGGTGGCGTGCTGCCCCAGCAAAACTCCCTGTTGCACGAGAGCAGACCGAAGCGGATCCGATCCCGCTGAATCCATCTTGGTCAGTTTGTTCTGTCAGGGAACAACGAGGCTGGATTCAGGTGCGGGTTCAATAGGTGCTTTATTGTGCTGAGATATCACCGTGGGCAGTAAGCGCCTTCGCGGACAGTTCGTGTGGTCGTGGAAACCCCAACCACACCGATGGGGGGGAGAGCAGGGGCTGGAACAAGCCGCAACAGCGGCAGAGGAGACGGAGCCGGAGGGGCAGCCCGCTAAACCGAGCGAGAGGCTGAGAAGCCCAACCACGAGGCCGCGGAGTCCCGGGGTATGCGGATGCCGGAGGTAGCCCACGGTTCCTGAACGCACAGAGAGGTGCGGGACACAATAACAGACTGCTACGAGCACTGGAGCCTGGACGAGACAAGACAGAACTGGTGAGCGATCATACACGGACCGTCAGAGCGAGGGAATAATCACAACAATCTGACAAAAGACAGAGAAGCACGAGGAGCTATAAGGGGAAGCTAATGAGATGACCAGAACCAGGTGTGAAACAAGGAGGGCGGGGACAACGATCATGCTGACATGCTCACGTGGCGAGCTGTCAAAACAAGTCATGCACAACACCCAAACACAGAGACAACAAGAGACAGGTGATCAGACCCGAGACCCGACAGTTAGTACCTCTGTAAAACCAGGCCTGGTTTACAAAGTGTGTAGGTGCAAAGCAAATGGATTTTTGTGTAGGTAATTCATCTAAATTGTTCTAGGTTGAACTATCTTGTATTGGTGATCTAGTCTATTTCAGTTATAATACATCCACTGAAAGCTGCATGGATTATTATGCATGCATGCATATCATACATAAGACACGTTTATAGGACATAAAAGATCTGTGCTGCGAAAGTACGTGGTGAAATGTTTCGAAATCTCTCATGGCACAACAGAGCACCAATTTCAATAAAAGGATATGTTTTAGTCCAGTCACTTTTTATATAATTTTAAATGTTAGCCTCTATTCTAAAAGTCTTGCGTTTTGTCAATACCACAAACAAGCTACAGGAACTTTAGGTTACCATACAAGTGGTTTTTTTTTTTTTTTTTGCAGTTGATTGCTGTCACTAACAGCACTAAACACGCACTTGGCCAGTGCAACATGGTAAATGTATTATGTTTCTAAACTTTTCATGAAATCTATTGTCAAATTTTTTAATGGATTATTTATTGGTAAAGGGTGAGAGAGCTAGTGTGGCTCGCGAGTCATTGGTTCCCAACCACTGATCTACATGATATGCTTTATAGCAATACATATTTGTCATAACATCGCTGAAGATGTGATGGTTATTTTTTAAACAAAGGTGATTGCAACAGATGAAGAGTCAGGTGAAACAGCCCATGCTTCAGTGGACATTGAAGTGCTGCAGAGGGGACAACCAGGTAAATGCACTTAATGGCATTAATTGTGTTAATCTTGAGGTTTTTTTAATATTAAGATTATGTAACTACAGTTAACTCTCCATTGTATGAATTATGTATTAACAGTATTAACAGTGAATATTATTTTTTTCTGTATATATTCTGTATATATAGCTATATATATACATAAATCCTGTATATATATATATATATATAGAGATATATATATATATATATCTATATTATCTTTACATTAAGTGATAAAACAAAAATTAAAGAGTTACCTTGTGAAAATAAAATAAAATAAAATTCAATAAACTTTTGGTAATGGAATCTTCACCTGATTCCCTGACACTCATGTTCTTATATGAATATTGATATCTTATGATACAAAACACCTATAATTTTAAAATGACAACCAATTGACAAAGTTTATCTTTTGAAAATGAAAATAAAATAAAATAAAATATTGCAATATGGAAACTCTGTACTACAAAAAAATGTCTTCTTTAATTCAGTTCATATTTCTTGAATATTGATGCATTATTGATAAAACTCCTATAACCTGAAATTGCATGAATCGTTATCATTTATCCTTATTGCTTCTAAAAATTATGTTTATCCTCATTGTTATAATCAATCATGCATCTATGCCGATTCTGTCCATTTTTTAGAAAACATGAAAACAAAAACATTCAAATTGATTTAATTTATCAAAGATGGAAAGAAAAATCCAAATGTAGATGAAATGTTTTTAATAAGGTGCAATTCTTCAGTAGGTGTCATTCAGGTGAGAAATAAAATAAAATTTTGCCATGTATGGCAACACTGTACCATAGAGGGTCAAACCAAATATGGATAATAGTTTACACAGATCATTCGTCTGGTAAATTTGATTATTCATGGTTGATTTAAGAGGCACGACTAAGGTGTTAAATTATTTAAGCCAAGAAAAAAAAAAAAAAAAAAACATTGCTCTCCCCATTAACCTCTGTGCTCCTCCAGCTCCTCACTGCTCTACTTTTGGCAGTCGTTCAAAGCCAAACTAAATAATAAATCTCTTGGAGGTGTAAGACACAGAACTGACCACTAAAAAGTCTTTGTGAGCGGTTTGTAATTTTTTTTCCACCTCTAAACTCTCGGACAGTTCCCAGAAGTCCATTCGGTGAGGAACGTCTGTTTGGAGATATGAACGCAGGGATGGCCGGCGGCATCGCTGCCCTTGTTCTGCTAGTGGCTGTGACAGTACTATTTCTCTTCCTCTGGCTGGCCAAGAGACGGAGAGAGAGACGGGATCCAGCAGACAGGGGCGCAGTAGCTCTTGGGAAACACCCAAATGTGGTAAGGGCTACTATATTTGATCAATCATACCAAGTTGTACCCTTTAGTCCCTTTGTGCATAAACACTGATGGAAACCTAGCTGCTAAGACGAGATGTAAAATTTACCAATAAGACATTTGGCTATTTTGACTGAACTGGGCACTATGATAATCTCCCATTTTTTATGAATCTACAAGTGGCTTGTCTCGTCTTCCCTGTACTAGTAATAGTACGAAAGAAACTAAAAGCAACACCAGCTGAGCTCACATCCTCACTGAGCATATGCTACAATCTCAGAAAGTTCATCAATGCCTTTTTTAAAAATAGCAGGAGAAGTATAGAACACATGCATATGTGCAATAAAATGTCTCACTGCTTTAGTGCATGATGACCGTATCTGACCTACAGATGTTGAAACAAGACTTTTGCACTAAACAAGGAAATACTACATAATAAATAAGCTTAAACATAATTTACAGTCAGAAATTTAGATGAAACACTTCCTGCCCTTGTCGTTTTCCCCTCACATTCCTTTTTAATTCCTCTTATGTAGAGCTTAAGATGGTTTCAGCAGGTAAGCACTTGACATTAAGTAGCTAGACGTGTTCTGCAGTGTCACTGTCCCTTGTGAAGGTGAGATGTATTTTCTGAGTATCTGAAAGCCGTATACTGCTGAAAGGCTGGTTTAAATGGGATTGTCGGTGTTACAGTTTATCAGAAACATGGTGCACCATTTAAGCTGGTCAAGTATACGAAGCACATCCCCCTGTGTTTGATGGTTTGGTATGTTTCACTGTGTATTTGATTGGTCAGTGGCTGCTATCATGTAGATAGGCATTTTGTATCTATGTATGTGTATTTTGTGTTACATATTTACGTTTAATAAACACTGTTGGAAATGTAGCAATTGTTAATTGTGTTTATCGATTGTTTATTGACTCTTGAGAGATGAGACAAAATGCCACACTTTTACCTACCATTACTTAACAGTGAAGATAATCACTATGTTCTGTACCATTTCATTTACTGTTTACTTGATCGCTAATATAAAATAAGATAGTTAGATAATTTAGTTAGATAGATTTATATAATTTCATTCATTTTGAGGAGGTCTGCTAACAAGCAACACCATAAAAACAAATGAACACATGCATGGTTTAATACAGCATGATGGTAGCAACAGTTCAATAGATGGAACTGAAAATCTGTTATTGTTCTATGTATATTATATTTCTAATAATAGTTTAACGCTATGTTTGCAAACGTCTATTATAAATATTTGACATAACAGTTCATATAATTTTTTTTTGTCTGACATTGTGCATTACAGCCAGGAAAAAAAAGAAAACATTTTAAAATCAGCCAATATTAAAATGATTAAGGTCTTCTCTTTCCATATTCTAAGGCCATACAGGCTAAATGTATTTTATTTATTTTTATTTTTATAATGCAAACATCTATTATTAGTATAGTAGTCAACATTTGAAGTGGATCAAAACCTTAAACCAAAATGCGTTCTTGTCTTAGGACAACTTTGATGAACTTTTTTGATCCACTTCAAGTGCTGACTACTGTATTTGACATAACAGTTCATACTTTTTTCTAATGTTGTGCATTACAGTTAGAAAAAAAACAACCCATTTTGTGAGAAAATAAGCAGGACGTTGCACCAAAAAGATTGATCCCAAATAATTCCCTGTAGTTTTGTCCCATGTCTCAAGAATCAGTGACACACATAACTACTCTATAATCAGCGCTGGACTTCAGTGGATTTGACCAGTGAATATGTCACAGTTGATCGAGGCAACCCTAAACGCCCTTTCTCCGTGGTCAACAGGTCAATTCAGGACGTCCCATATCGCTCATAGAGGATGCCTCCTACCACAACGAGGCATTCATTGACCATGAATACCCCAGTGATTTGTACACCAATGACATGCTTCCTGCGTCAATCAGGGCATATGAGTCTGAAAGGCCCATGGCACTGCAAGACATGCTGCCCATCCTGGTGCTTCCAGAAATAATACCCGCAAACACCTCATCTTTAGCTCTGACCAATGGGAATGCATTTGGAAAATCAGTCTCTTTTAAAGACGACGTAGGAGCAGCGGAGGAGACTTTGCCCAAAAATGAAGGACAAATTGTGGTTGTATGTAATCAAATAGAAACCAGAGCGGATATTTTGATGCCTGTCATGCAGCAGGACACTTTTGCTACCGCTACAGCAGAAAATCCTGCAGAAACATTTGACGTTTGTTGCCCAGATACTTCTGTAAGACCCAGAGAGGAATGTATCTTCGCTCATGCTAATGAGGATGATGAAGATGACAATGATCCATACAAGAACATGGCCTCTGTTATTTACAGCAGTGATGAAGACACAGCGGACGATGAGCCAAATGATTTAAGGCACTATTACAAACATGGGCAAAACCAGTATACAATTGACCACATGAAGGCCATCGGATTACAAATCGAGGATTCGGATGAATCGCAAGCCTGATTCGTCAAGCTCATTTGAACAAGTCGCTTTCATGAAAAGCCAAATACTTACAAGTTTAAACAAAGCGAAAATAGCAACAAACAAACAAAAAACAGGCTCATTAAATAGGACATAAATATGTATTATCAAACCCTACAGTTGGTTGAGCACCTGCTTTTCAATTTTTTTTATATTCCATGTTTTCCTCATGTTGAACTGGTACAGAAATACACAGACAATACAGTGCACCTGATCAGCCTTAATTAAGAATCAGTTTAAATGAAGTTTTGATGACTGTGTCTTTGAAAAATTAAGATCCACCTCTAATGTATTTTTAAGATATTCTGACTGAAATTGAGGTCAAACCCTGAAAATGAAGTATGTATTGTAACTAAATGATTTTTTTAGACTTGAATGTTCTGATTACTGATGTCTGCAGTCACTTGTTGAGTTAAAAACACAAAAGGTTGAAATAAACTGTAATTTTCCAGTTAGTATTTAAATAATAAATACAAGTTGGAGAACACAATACTCTGTGCCAAAACTGATGGATTGCCATTTTTTCCTCAAACAAAAGCTAAATGCTGTTGAATAGTCTGCTGCAACATATTGCGTTTGTTGTTTTGAATTGGATGATTCGATGATATGCAGGTGCTTCAGGACTTCTGGAGATCCTGTGAAATGGCTCTATACATTATTCTGAAGCTAAAATATAAAATTTCAGAGCATTTTTCTTTTGGAAAACATCTTGGATTCTACACAGTAGAGTCTTTTTTGAGGTAAAACTGCTCAAATTGTTTTGACAAGGGCGCAAAGTTCATCTTTTACTTGAAATATCATATAATAGCTGCATGTAAAAGCTCTGATGTGTCATTTCTCTGTTTGTCTGCAGGAGGCATCATCACCCATCGCTCCTCGCCATGTGTTGTAGGACTAAATCAGCAGCATCACAATCATATTTAAGAAAACTCTATTTCTAGAGGCACATGCAATCAAGATATCTGTGTCAGGACCAAGAACATTGTGAGAGACACATGGAGGTGAACATACAAATCTTTGTAAACAGCTGTTTTTGTGGCATTTTGTGTAATTCTGAGTAGTTTTGGTTTTGTGTGGAAGGATACAGGGGAATACAGTCCTATGAGCCCTGGTCATGGCAGCTTATATGTTGAAATATGTATGAACTTTTGGAACTTTGTCTGAAGCAGTTAAGTTAAAAAAACATATTCATTTAAACGTCACTATACAGCATATACTGTAAAAAAAACCTGAGGTTGGTAGGATTTAAAAAAAAAGTTTTTGAAAGAAGTCTATTGTGCTCACCAAAGCTGCATTTATTCGATCAAACACAGTAAAAACAGTAATGTGATGTAATATAATATTTTATTCTATTTCTATTTTATTATAAAATGTCATTTATTGCTGTGATGGCAAAGCTGACTTTTCAGCAGCCATTAATCCAGTGGCACATAATCCTTCGTAAATAACTGTAATGTGTTGATTTGGTGCTCAAGAAACATTTCTTATTATTATCAATTTTGAAAAGAGTTGTGTTGCTTAATATTTTTGTGGAATTCTTTTTAGGATATCTTATTATTGTCAATTTTGAAAACAGTTGTGTTCCTTAATATTTTTGTGGAACTTTTTTAGGATTTCAGAAATCTTTTCAGACATTGTAAATATCTTAAATGTAATTTTTAATGTTCTTTTTTCCTCTAATAGTAAACCCAGCCATATCAGAAATCATAATACTATGTATATATCACAGTGCTTGATGGTAGCATATATTGAATGTGTCTTGTCATTTGTCATAAGGAGACTGTGATGCAACAAAGCAACAGAAAACAATTTTTTAACAAAAAACACAGATCAGAAATATATACATTAACTAAAACCTGTAAATTTTGGGTTCACCAAAAAAGAACAACACCCCTTTGTTGTTCCAAAGTTGTATGACTTGCTTTTTTTCTGGGCAATGTTCATGCTGCTCTCTTCCATACAATGTAATATTCCAAGTCCTCTGAAGCCATTATGGTTCTCTGTGTTAAACAGAACTGGGCTATTTGAAATGTGCTGCACACTGAAATGTGCTATTTGGTGAAAATCTTGCCTTTAAAATCTCAACAACAGAATTAATTGTATAGCTGGGATTTGTGCTGTCTTGTGAAGTGTGATACCAAGAGGGCGCCATTAGACCATTTTCCTTCTGTTACAGCTTATTTATTGCTGCGGAGTGAAGTAAAAGTTTGACACACAAAAAAAAAACATTCCACATTGGAACAGCGGCAACAAACGGATTTCCGGTACACGTGGCTATTACTAACATTTTTTTTTGCTAGAAGGGATACAGCTACGGCTGGAAAATAACAATAAAGTAAATTTGCTACCTATCACATTCTGTTTTATTATCGTCTGCACCTACACCAACCCTAAACCTACCTCTTACAATAATCCAAATACAGTAATTATTGTTGTTCAGCATGACAAAAATGACGCAATATTGATGTGCGCATGCCCACCCTTCCACCAAGTATTATACTTCAGTTTATTTTAGCAGATACTTAAGGAAGTTTTATTAAGTATATTTTTAAGTATACTTTATGTAGTATGTATATAAATATCAGTGTACTAGTAGTATACTATTTCAATACTCCTTGGGACTAAAATTGGCCCACTTTCTAGTATATAAAAGTATACTTTTAAGTAAACTTTAAGTATAACAGTAGTAAACTTATTAAACTAGTTTACATCAAAATGTTTCGTAGTACTTAGCAGACTTACTCCATGTGAACTTATAGGTATACTGATAGTTTACTAATTAGATACTATATAGCATTTTTAGTACACTTTGAAGTATAGTCTCATTAAACTACTAGTTTAGTAGTTTTATATTGCAAGTATACTCGTAAGTTTTCTTTATGTGAACTTTACATCATACTTTAAGTAAACTACTATGTCCCTATTTAGGTATTAATTTGTATATATTTTGTTACATGATTATCTGAACATACAAAACATCAAAAGAAGGAACAGGGTATCTGCTTGTAAATAAAAAACATTTTTTTCTAGCTTCATGCATTCTTTTTTAAAACACTTGAATGTGGGTAAGTTTCATAAATAAAAAGATAATTAAAGAAATAAACAACATTTTGAACACAAAGCTGAAAAAAGACTATGAATTGGATTCAGAATGATAATCAAAACGTTGATAGAGTCGATCAACACCCCAAAGCTTGTCAGTCATTAGTACCTCTTCATTGGTCGACGTTTTATTCCATTACGTTACACAGTTTTGATGCTGTTTTGTTTGATGATCGTGTTAGAATACATGTGGAAGCTTCTGTTGTTTTGGTTTCTTCTTCACTTGTGTTTTTTTTTGGAAATTCTGTACAGAAAATATGTACTAGCGCCCCCTACCCTGTAACAAACGAAAACACGGATTCTAGGAGCACAATTATAACTAAAATATATTTAGACTTTTTCTAAGTACAAGTCAAGTATACTTAAAATGTCATTTTAAGTATATTTCTGAGAAGTACATAAAGCCCTTTTCTGAGAAGTACATAAAAAGTAGACTTAAAGTATACTTTCCTATTTTTAGTTTTAAATAAGTATACTAATAGCACACTTGAACAAACTTCTTTTTCATAAGGGCAGTAAGCCCTGGTGGCCGTAGCTGTATCCCTTCTAGACTCAACCACTACACATCTGTATGCCTATAGGCTACTTCTAACCCTCGAAAAGTAAGTTCTTAAAAAGAACAACAATTGTAGTAAAATATGTAGCTAAATATGTCAATATAATGCAAATACATAAAAAGGCATTTGAAATTTGTGGCCTTCTAAAAGCTTTTGTCAAAGTTTAGGACCACACACAGTTAGCCTATATAACAGATGACAACAAATGGATGAAAGCCCCTGATAACACGTATATCACAGAGACATCTATTTGACCTCTGCATTTACATCTGCAAGACATACTTTTTAGTGTTTGCTCATCTGTCTATCGGACGT
>JADLZN010006828.1:0-47500 GCA_018155175.1 Sinocyclocheilus anophthalmus
GAAAGCCCATTGTTTCACTTCCTTTTGCAGTCAGTGGCTTTGAATGGTACAATGATCAAGCAAAATAATCAACTGGCCTTTGTTTTAGACAGCCCACCTCAATAGGAGAAAATAAACTTATGGTAATGAAGCCTTATCGTGGGCAGTTCAGATGTGAGAGTGATGGACTTTGCGTGCCAGTCAAGCAGAATCATCCAACACAAGCCCCACCATTGAAATGAGGTGCTGACAGCCAATTGTCTGAGTTCCAGAGAATGCTAATGCTTCAAGTTCCCCAAACTATGCCTCGCTTTCTCTGAACAGCACTGCTTTCATTTTAAAAATATTGCTCGCACATATGACCTTCAGCTTATTAGCAATATAGTACATCATGTAATAGTTCACTCTGGTCATTGAATCTCCAAGAGTGCGAATAAAACAGTCCGACAGCACTATAGGACTTTTCACTGTTTGTATCACTCCAATTGTCTGTGTTTAGTTTAGAAGGCGCCCGTCTACTCATTAGGGGAGTCATTTTTTTTCAGTTATCTTCTGCAGGTTACATCAACTTGCTTGTAGGCGACGGAAATAGTGAGTTGTTGATTCATTCATTAACCAATTCATTCAAACTGCAATATATATATAGCATATGTAAATATGATATAATATTACATAGAATAATAAGTGTGTGTTGTAAAATGCAAAATGTTTACAGAGCTTTATTTTTAAATTAAACTTCTAAATGTTTGTTCAGTTGTCCCTAAAACAGATCACACAATTTAGTAATTGTGGTACTTCTAATTAATTGATAAAAAGCAGTTGCAAATGTTGTAAAAAAAAAAAAATATCACCACTACTCATTTGCACCAATAAAACATTGAACTCTGTTTTACTACCAAATTATATGTAATATCTAATTATTATTATTATTCATATTTAACTTACATTGGAAAGGTTTCCGTGACTTCTCGTGAGATCTCGGCAAAAAGTCTATTGATTTATTTCCAGAACATGATGGGATACACTTTGTGTGGATTTAGTGTGCATTAAGGGCATTGCGCTTTGGCGTTTTTAAGACCTGGGAAATATTGCGCACCTACTTCCTGTTGTGTGTGCGTGCTCTTAAGTGGCCCAGATGACAAGTGTGGGTATTTGGACAAGCCCTATCTTTATGAGTGAGTCATTGAATAATTCACTCAACCGATTAGTTCAAAATCCCAGATTTCTTTAGGACTGAAGCACCACTAGAGGGACACGCACTGGTTATGCTGTGGTTTTGTTTGGAAAATAGGCAAAATAACTGGTAACATTTTATTTTAAATGTGAGTACTCAAGTACTCAGGAGCTTTGTTTATCAAACAGTTTATTGAATTGCTTATCAAACAGTTATCAAAGTAGTATCACACTTGCAATTGTTCTGTTGATCTGTAGGCACAGCACTCTTGCTTGTGTGATATTGGTTTAGTGATTTTTTTTTGTGTGCATACAATGAAAGTCATGGTCACAAAAACAGTGGTACCACATTCTTGTTCTTTTGTGCTCTGCAGAAGGAAAAATGTCATACAGGGTGGAAGTTGCACTGGGGTGAGTAAATTTTGACAGAATTTTCATTTTTGGGTGAATGAGCCATTTAAAGAACAAGCAAATTGGTGAGAGAGGGTGCTATTTTTCCAAATACAGTATTTGCAACCAGAAAGACCAAAGCTATTTCCATAGATGGATATCACTGCAATGGGTTGATTAAGATATTTTTTTTTTAAAAAGCACTACAAACATTAACTGGTTTGCAGGATATGGATAACTTCGTTAAATGAAGTGAACTGTGCTAGTACATAAGGCAAATCTTTTGAGAATACACATTTAGGAAACTAATGACCTATTTGAGGCACAAGTGAATGTACATTGAAGTAAAATGCTTACCATGACTTTCTGAGGTGACTAGAACAAGAACTACATGCTGTGATTTTATTTAATCTGATGATGTTATATTGAGTTTAGAAGAGTACCAGAATGTTCCTGTACTCCAAACACATTTCCCTTTAACTCAAGCTTTTCAATTTGCATTTAGTTGCATGTCATAGGCCAGTGATATGTCTGATCATGATATCAGTCATTTATTCATCAAGTCATTTATTAATCAAGGATGCATTAAATTGATCTAAAGTAAAGTGATCTAAAGGCATTTAAAATTTTACAAAAGATTTATATTCCAAATCACTGCTGTTCTTTAGATTTTTCTATTAATCAAAGTATCCTGCAAAAATTTAGCAAAGTTTTCCACAAAAAATATTAAGTTTTCAACATTGAAATAATAAGAAATGCTTCTTGAGTGCCAAATCAGCATAATAGAATGATTTCTGAAGAATCATTTGACTGAAGACTGGACTAATGATGCTAAAAATTCAGCTTTTATCACAGAAATAAATTACATTTTAACAATATATTAAAATAGAAAAGTTATTTAAAATTTTAATAATATTTAACAATATTACTGTTGTACTGTATGTTTGTTTGTTTTGTTTTTTCAACAAATAAATGCAGCCGTGTGAGAAGAAGAGTTGCATTAAGAGTCAACAACAAAAACAAATATAAAAAAAATATTAGAATAAAACCTTTTGTTGAACGGCAACATATATATTTCATGTGTATTTTCATCATTGATGCGATACTATTGTTCAGCTATTCATGTAGGGATTCTCTAAAGAAAACTTTGAGAATTACACAAAACTGTTTGCTTGTCTGATTAAATGCAGCCTTCCTAAAATAAAATATACTCACATCATATCAGACATGCCATGAAGTTCGGCCCGAGATGATGTTGGACTAGAAGATGCTAGATTAGTAAATGTTGGACCAGTAGATGTTGGACTAGTACTATAGATGTTAGACTAGTAGATGTTAAACTAGTACTGTAGATGTTGAACTAGTACTATAGACTAGTAGATGTTGAACTAGTACAGTAGATGTTGGACTTGTACTCTATGTTGGACTAATAGATGTTGAACTAGTACTGTAGATGTTGAACTAGTAATATAGACTAGTAGATGTTGCGCTAGTACTGTAGATGTTGGACTAGTACTGTATGTTGTACTAGTAGATGTTGAACTAGTACTATAGACTAGTAGATGTTGAACTAGTACTGTAGATGTTGAACTAGTACTATAGACTAGTAGATGTCGCACTAGTACTGTAGATGTTGGACTAGTACTGTATGTTGGACTAGTAGATGTTAAACTAGTACTGTAGATGTTGAACTAGTAATATAGACTAGTAGATGTTGCGCTAGTACTGTAGATGTTGGACTAGTACTGTATGTTGGACTAATAGATGTTGAACTAGTACAGTAGATGTTGAACTAGTACTATAGACAAGTAGATGTTGCGCTAGTACTGTAGATGTTGGACTAGTACTATAGACTAGTAGATGTTGAACTAGTACAGTAGATTTTGGACTAGTACTGTATGTTGGACTAATAGATGTTGAACTAGTACAGTAGATGTTGGACTAGTACTGTATGTTGGACTAATAGATGTTGAACTAGTACTGTAGATGTTGAACTAGTACTATAGACTAGTAGATGTTGAACTAGTACTGTAGATGTTGAACTAGTACTATAGACAAGTAGATGTTGCGCTAGTACTGTAGATGTTGGACTAGTACTATAGACTAGTAGATGTTGAACTAGTACAGTAGATTTTGGACTAGTACTGTATGTTGGACTAATAGATGTTGAACTAGTACAGTAGATGTTGAACTAGTACTATAGACAAGTAGATGTTGCGCTAGTACTGTAGATGTTGGACTAGTACTATAGACTAGTAGATGTTGAACTAGTACAGTAGATGTTGAACTAGTACTATAGACTAGTAGATGTTGCGCTAGTACTGTAGATGTTGGACTAGTACTGTATGTTGTACTAGTAGATGTTGAACTAGTACTGTAGATGTTGAACTAGTACTATAGATTAGTAGATGTTGGATTAGTACTGTAGATGTTGGACTAGTACTGTATGTTGGACTAGTAGATGTTAAACTAGTACTGTAGATGTTGAACTAGTACTATAGACAAGTAGATGTTGCGCTAGTACTGTAGATGTTGGACTAGTACTGTATGTTGTACTAGTAGATGTTGAACTAGTACTGTAGATGTTGAACTAGTACTATAGACTAGTAGATGTTGAACTAGTACTGTAGATGTTGAACTAGTACTATAGACAAGTAGATGTTGCGCTAGTACTGTAGATGTTGGACTAGTACTGTATGTTGGACTAGTAGATGTTAAACTAGTACTGTAGATGTTGAACTAGTACTATAGACTAGTAGATGTTGAACTAGTACAGTAGATTTTGGACTAGTACTGTATGTTGGACTAATAGATGTTGAACTAGTACAGTAGATGTTGAACTAGTACTATAGACTAGTAGATGTTGAACTAGTACTGTAGATGTTGAACTAGTACTATAGACTAGTAGATGTTGCGCTAGTACTGTAGATGTTGGACTAGTACTGTATGTTGTACTAGTAGATGTTGAACTAGTACTGTAGATGTTGAACTAGTACTATAGACTAGTAGATGTTGCACTAGTACTGTAGATGTTGGACTAGTACTATAGACTAGTAGATGTTGAACTAGTACAGTAGATTTTGGACTAGTACTGTATGTTGGACTAGTAGATGTTAAACTAGTACTGTAGATGTTGAACTAGTACTATAGACAAGTAGATGTTGCGCTAGTACTGTAGATGTTGGACTAGTACTATAGACTAGTAGATGTTGAACTAGTACAGTAGATTTTGGACTAGTACTGTATGTTGGACTAATAGATGTTGAACTAGTACAGTAGATGTTGAACTAGTACTATAGACAAGTAGATGTTGCGCTAGTACTGTAGATGTTGGACTAGTACTATAGACTAGTAGATGTTGAACTAGTACAGTAGATTTTGGACTAGTACTGTATGTTGGACTAATAGATGTTGAACTAGTACAGTAGATGTTGAACTAGTACTATAGACAAGTAGATGTTGCGCTAGTACTGTAGATGTTGGACTAGTACTGTATGTTGGACTAGTAGATGTTAAACTAGTACTGTAGATGTTGAACTAGTACTATAGACTAGTAGATGTCGCACTAGTACTGTAGATGTTGGACTTGTACTGTATGTTGGACTAGTAGATGTTAAACTAGTACTGTAGATGTTGAACTAGTACTATAGACTAGTAGATGTTGAACTAGTACTGTAGATGTTGAACTAGTACTATAGACTAGTAGATGTTGAACTAGTACTGTAGATGTTGAACTAGTACTATAGACTAGTAGATGTTGAACTAGTACAGTAGATGTTGAACTAGTACTATAGACTAGTAGATGTCGCACTAGTACTGTAGATGTTGGACTTGTACTCTATGTTGGACTAATAGATGTTGAACTAGTACAGTAGATGTTGAACTAGTACTATAGACAAGTAGATGTTGCGCTAGTACTGTAGATGTTGGACTAGTACTATAGACTAGTAGATGTTGAACTAGTACAGTAGATGTTGAACTAGTACTATAGACTAGTAGATGTCGCACTAGTACTGTAGATGTTGGACTTGTACTCTATGTTGGACTAATAGATGTTGAACTAGTACTGTAGATGTTGAACTAGTACTATAGACTAGTAGATGTTGCACTAGTACTGTAGATGTTGGACTAGTACTGTATGTTGGACTAATAGATGTTGAACTAGTACTGTAGATGTTGAACTAGTAATATAGACTAGTAGATGTTGCGCTAGTACTGTAAATGTTGGACTAGTACTGTATGTTGGACTAATAGATGTTGAACTAGTACTGTAGATGTTGAACTAGTACTATAGACTAGTAGATGTCGCACTAGTACTCTAGATGTTGGACTTGTACTCTATGTTGGACTAGTAGATGTTGAACTAGTACTGTAGATGTTGAACTAGTACTATAGACTAGTAGATGTCGCACTAGTACTGTAGATGTTGGACTAGTACTGCATGTTGTACTAGTAGATGTTAAACTAGTACTGTAGATGTTGAACTAGTACTATAGACTAGTAGATGTTGCGCTAGTACTGTAGATGTTGGACTAGTACTGTATGTTGGACTAGTAGATGTTAAACTAGTACTGTAGATGTTGAACTAGTACTATAGACTAGTAGATGTTGAACTAGTACAGTAGATGTTGGACTAGTACTGTATGTTGGACTAATAGATGTTGAACTAGTACTGTAGATGTTGAACTAGTACTATAGACTAGTAGATGTCGCACTAGTACTCTAGATGTTGGACTTGTACTCTATGTTGGACTAGTAGATGTTGAACTAGTACTGTAGATGTTGAACTAGTACTATAGACTAGTAGATGTTGAACTAGTACAGTAGATGTTGGACTAGTACTGTATGTTGGACTAGTAGATGTTAAACTAGTACTGTAGATGTTGAACTAGTAATATAGACTAGTAGATGTTGCGCTAGTACTGTAAATGTTGGACTAGTACTGTATGTTGGACTAGTAGATGTTAAACTAGTACTGTAGATGTTGAACTAGTAATATAGACTAGTAGATGTTGCGCTAGTACTGTAGATGTTGGACTAGTACTATAGACTAGTAGATGTTGAACTAGTACAGTAGATGTTGAACTAGTACTATAGACTAGTAGATGTCGCACTAGTACTGTAGATGTTGGACTTGTACTCTATGTTGGACTAATAGATGTTGAACTAGTACTATAGACTAGTAGATGTTGCACTAGTACTATAGACTAGTAGATGTCGCACTAGTACTGTAGATGTTGGACTTGTACTCTATGTTGGACTAGTAGATGTTGAGCTAGTACTGTAGATGTTGAACTAGTAATATAGACTAGTAGATGTTGCGCTAGTACTGTAAATGTTGGACTAGTACTGTATGTTGGACTAATAGATGTTGAACTAGTACAGTAGATGTTGAACTAGTACTATAGACAAGTAGATGTTGCGCTAGTACTGTAGATGTTGGACTAGTACTGCATGTTGTACTAGTAGATGTTAAACTAGTACTGTAGATGTTGAACTAGTACTATAGACTAGTAGATGTTGCACTAGTACTGTAGATGTTGGACTTGTACTCTATGTTGGACTAATAGATGTTGAACTAGTACTGTAGATGTTGAACTAGTACTATAGACTAGTAGATGTCGCACTAGTACTGTAGATGTTGGACTTGTACTCTATGTTGGACTAGTAGATGTTGAGCTAGTACTGTAGATGTTGAACTAGTACTATAGACTAGTAGATGTCGCACTAGTACTCTAGATGTTGGACTTGTACTCTATGTTGGACTAATAGATGTTGAACTAGTACAGTAGATGTTGAACTAGTACTATAGACAAGTAGATGTTGCGCTAGTACTGTAGATGTTGGACTAGTACTGCATGTTGTACTAGTAGATGTTAAACTAGTACTGTAGATGTTGAACTAGTAATATAGACTAGTAGATGTTGCGCTAGTACTGTAAATGTTGGACTAGTACTGTATGTTGGACTAATAGATGTTGAACTAGTACAGTAGATGTTGAACTAGTACTATAGACAAGTAGATGTTGCGCTAGTACTGTAGATGTTGGACTAGTACTGCATGTTGTACTAGTAGATGTTAAACTAGTACTGTAGATGTTGAACTAGTACTATAGACTAGTAGATGTCGCACTAGTACTGTAGATGTTGGACTTGTACTCTATGTTGGACTAGTAGATGTTGAGCTAGTACTATAGACTAGTAAATGTCGCACTAGTACTGTAGATGTTGGACTAGTACTATAGACTAGTAGATGTTGAACTAGTACAGTAGATGTTGAACTAGTACTATAGACTAGTAGATGTCGCACTAGTACTGTAGATGTTGGACTAGTACTGTATGTTGTACTAGTAGATGTTGAACTAGTACTATAGACAAGTAGATGTTGCGCTAGTACTGTAGATGTTGGACTAGTACTGTATGTTGGACTAATAGATGTTGAACTAGTACTGTAGATGTTGAACTAGTACTATAGACTAGTAGATGTCGCACTAGTACTCTAGATGTTGGACTTGTACTCTATGTTGGACTAGTAGATGTTGAGCTAGTACTGTAGATGTTGAACTAGTACTATAGACTAGTAGATGTCGCACTAGTACTGTAGATGTTGGACTTGTACTCTATGTTGGACTAGTAGATGTTGAACTAGTACTGTAGATGTTGAACTAGTACTATAGACTAGTAGATGTTGAACTAGTACAGTAGATGTTGGACTAGTACTGTATGTTGGACTAGTAGATGTTGAACTAGTACTGTAGATGTTGGACTTGTACTCTATGTTGGACTAATAGATGTTGAACTAGTACTGTAGATGTTGGACTTGTACTCTATGTTGGACTAATAGATGTTGAACTAGTACAGTAGATGTTGGACTTGTACTCTATGTTGGACTAATAGATGTTGAACTAGTACAGTAGATGTTGGACTTGTACTCTATGTTGGACTAATAGATGTTGAACTAGTACTGTAGATGTTGGACTTGTACTCTATGTTGGACTAATAGATGTTGAACTAGTACAGTAGATGTTGGACTAGTACTATAGACTAGTAGATGTTGAACTAGTACAGTAGATGTTGAACTAGTACTATAGACTAGTAGATGTCGCACTAGTACTGTAGATGTTGGACTAGTACTGTATGTTGGACTAATAGATGTTGAACTAGTACTGTAGATGTTGAACTAGTACTATAGACAAGTAGATGTTGCGCTAGTACTGTAGATGTTGGACTAGTACTATAGACTAGTAGATGTTGAACTAGTACAGTAGATGTTGAACTAGTACTATAGACTAGTAGATGTCGCACTAGTACTGTAGATGTTGGACTTGTACTGTATGTTGGACTAGTAGATGTTGAACTAGTACTGTAGATGTTGAACTAGTACTATAGATTAGTAGATGTTGGATTAGTACTCTAGATGTTAGACTAGTATATGTTGGACTAATACTGTAGATGTCGGACTAGTACTGTAGATGTTGGACTAGTACTATAGACTAGTAGATGTTGCGCTAGTACTGTAGATGTTGGACTAGTACTGCATGTTGTACTAGTAGATGTTAAACTAGTACTGTAGATGTTGAACTAGTACTATAGACTAGTAGATGTTGCGCTAGTACTGTAAATGTTGGACTAGTACTGTATGTTGGACTAGTAGATGTTGAACTAGTACAGTAGATGTTGAACTAGTACTATAGACAAGTAGATGTTGCGCTAGTACTGTAGATGTTGGACTAGTACTATAGACTAGTAGATGTTGAACTAGTACAGTAGATGTTGGACTAGTACTATAGACTAGTAGATGTCGCGCTAGTACTGTATATGTTGGACTAGTACTGTATGTTGGACTAGTAGATGTTAAACTAGTACTGTAGATGTTGAACTAGTACTATAGACTAGTAGATGTCGCACTAGTACTGTAGATGTTGGACTAGTACTGTATGTTGGACTAGTAGATGTTGAACTAGTACTATAGACTAGTAGATGTTGCACTAGTACTGTAGATGTTGGACTAGTACTGTAGATGTTAGACTAGTAGATGTTGGACTAGTACTGTAGATGTTGAACTAGTACTGTAGATGTTGAACTAGTACTATAGACTAGTAGATGTTGCACTAGTACTGTAGATGTTGGACTAGTACTGTAGATGTTGAACTAGTACTATAGATGTTAAACTAATAGTTGTTAGACTATCATTATAGATTTTGCACTAGTACTGTAGATGTTGAACTAGTACTATAGATTAGTAGATGTTGGATTAGTACTCTAGATGTTAGACTAGTATATGTTGGACTAATACTGTAGATGTCGGACTAGTACTGTAGATGTTGGACTAGTAGGTGTTGGACTAGTAGGTGTTGGCCTAGTAATCATTCTGTGAACTTGTGTTCTGTGTTTCATGTCAGCGGCTGTTATGCTGGTTCATGAAGGCCGAACCGAAGATGGATTTGAGACTCATTTCACCACTAACTATCTAGGCCACTTTCTGCTGACCTGCCTTCTGCTGGACAGCCTGGTGCATTCTGGGAAGGATGGCTCGTGCTCCAGGGTCGTCAGCATCTCGTCCTCAGCACACTACGCCGCTGACGCCCATCTGCAGGATCTTCTCAGCATGTGAGTGGAAAAACACGGCACACGTCTGCAGTGGAAATCAGTGACCCGGAGCCAGATTAATCTGCAGATCTAGAGCGCAGAGATGCTGAAATAAATCACAGATAAGATCCGTCTGGCCCGGAGCGAGAAGGTTTGGTATGTTCTGCATCACATGTGATGCTGGTGATTGGTTAGTCGTGTCATGGCTCATATCTTACATCAAAAATACTAGAGATATGGCTTCATAAATCCTCCTGCTGCACAAACGCCTTGTTCCACCTGCAGACCTCCAAACCATTATACACTTACATCCTCAAAAAACAGATTAGTGTAGCACAATAGTACAGATAGTATGTTTTTATTATTAACTTTTATACCTTTTATAAATGTAGACTTCATATGTTGTTTATGTATAGTTTAGTTGTTTTTCATTTATTCATTCAATTGTTACTGTATCTTCACTTTATATTTATCTATCTTTATATTTTTCACTTTTTATTTATCTATCCTTCTATCTACTGGTCTGTCATTCTATTGTTCTATTGTTCAATCAATCAGTCAATCTGTTATGGGTTCTCTCGATTGGTTGGTCATCCGGGAAGTCTATATATTATTATCTATCTATCTATCGATCTATCGCTATTATCTAGCTATCTGATTCTATCTATCTATCTGTCTGTCTGTATGTCTATCGTTCTATCTATCTATATGTCTGTCTATCTATCATCTATCGTTTATTTATCTATATATACTATTATCTATCTATCTATCTATCTATCATTCTATCTATCTATGTATCTATCATCTGTCTGTCTGTCTATCTATCTATCTATCTATATCTATCGTTCTATCTATATCTATCTATTCTATCTATCTATCTATCTATCTATTATATATATCTATTGTCTGTCTGTCTGTCTGTCTGTCTGTCTGCTATCTATCTATCTATCTATCTATACAAGCATATCTATCTATCTATCTATCTATCTGAGGGTTGAAGTGTGTCGGCCGGTGGAGATTCTGCTGTTCTGTACTGTACTGTTCTTTTACCGTGGTAAATGTATTTGCACAGGAGGCAGGACTGTTTTATGTTATTTACACACGAGTGATGAATAAACATGCGGTAATGTGAAAACACAGAGCAGGGCGTGAAACAAACAAGTCAAGATGAGGAAGACTGATGGGTGTTTTTACAGTTGCAACATCACAATTTGCCACTTTAATTTCCAGCAAAAATGGCTTTTTGTTATGATATAGAGTCATGTGATGTAAGACCCATAACTCTGATTTTCCTTGGTGTGATGTCTAAGCATCATTTTATTCGGCTGGTTTGCTCTAGTGCAGGTAGTTTGTTGCTCTGTGGTCTGATAAATGACTGTAGAAGAGCTCAGGCTGGCATTACAGTCGTGTTCGTGTGAGATGAGAAGCTCGTCTCGTGTGTGATCTGCGCCTCCGCTCCTCCGCTCCTCCGCTCCTCCGCTCCTCATTGTCTGGGGTTTCACACGTGAGAGTCGCTCGAGGGCTCTTCAGCAGATGAGCGTCAGAACAGCAGTGAAACTGCCACCACATCTCAATCATTTACACTGAGAGCTGCTGATTAGTCTGAAGGTGGCACGAGCGTCATGTGATGTGGGCGTGTCCAGAAATATGACAACGCTGAGGAATGTTTCACTTTATGTAAATGAGCAGTGATGCGGTACGGCAACTACCAATAGGAGTGAAGACACTGCACTCATATGAATAGACTTGAAATTGATGTCAGTAAAGTTTTTAAGTTAAATTTAACTATTTGTATCAGTGCTTTTATTTTAAGTTTTTCTTTTGTCACTGAAACTGGCACAGTGCATTTGTGGATTGTCACATGTATGCATGTAATGCTCAGTGTTGTGATTGTTAACTAATAAATTAAATCTATACAGACATACAGTACATAAAAACAATAACTAATAAAAATGACAAAGGCACATAACAGAATTACCGAAACTAAAATTCAAATAAAACAGAAAATATAAAAATAATAGTTTTTCTTTGGCTTCGGTGCATGTCTCAGATCAGAAATGACATTCTCAAAACTACCTGTTCAACCTCCACATCATAAAAGCAGTTTCTCTTTCTTTTGAACAAGCTGCGATTGCTTTCTATCAATAAACTGTTTTAAGCTGCCATATGGTCATGTTACAACGTGCCCCTCAGATGTATACAATGAACCCCACCTACGGGGCATGTTGTCACATTTCACTTCCAATTTTTGAGGGTAAATAAAGAAAAACGTAAACACCGTAATCATGAAACAAAGCAACATATTTGAGAATCGTCGTTCTGCGAGTCATTAAGTAATTATGCTTCTATATTCTGATTAAAGAAATGTGAGGTAATCGTGGGAATACATAATGTGCGCACTTTTGAAGTAAAAATATGTATGTTGTGTAGCGAAGCACTGATCAAAAATAAATGGAAGCAAACACGATTGAATATGTACAGGTTTGTGTCTCGTTATTCTATTCAAAATATCATTAACTCCTGATTGATGTTGCATTCCTGGCAGAAATAAGAACATTTCGTGTCACTGTAACCAAGTGGTCAAATATCAAAGCTATTTAATCTCAAAGTCAAATTCTGTAACAGCTGCCAGAAGTTATATATATATATAATATATATATACTCGTAATGTATGCAGAGGCAGCTGGAGTATATCTCTTCAACTTCAGTATACTGTGCTTGATATACATTACAGTGTATTATAGATTAATTAAAACTCAAATCAAAAAACATTATCGTTCCTTGAAATAGATTAAATATTATATAATATATTTTATTTCAGCTAGTTTTCTTATTTTCATTTACTGTATCTTGATGTACTAAAATAAAACTGAATAAAAAACATTTTAAACTAATGACAAAACACAACAAAATACTAAAACGACTGTTTATAACTCCAAATATAAATATGAGATAAAAACAGTGTTTTGTGTCAGTATCTATAGTATATATAGTTTGTAAATAATAGATTTAAACATTCATTGTATTATTAGATAGTTTTATATTTTCAGTTTTTTTTTTTTTTTAGTTAAACTTTTCGTAATTTTGTTGGGTGTTGTGTCAGTTTTATTGTTTATTGTCATATTGCTATTTGTTTTAGTAAGTTGTAGTTTTTAGTTTTAGTTTATTTAGTACTAAGTTTAGCGCTCCAACTTGAGAATAAAAGAAATTTAAGTTTTTAATATATGTTATTTTATTTCAGTAATGAGAATGTTTTTTTTTATTTATTTAGTATAAACTACTATTATAGTTTTTGTTATATTTTAATTTAGATGGTATTTATATGATTTTCTGTTTTTATTTAATTTCAGTATAATTTCATTTTTACTTGATAAATATTATTTTAACTTTAGTAATTTGGTTGTGTTTGTCATTTTATTAGTTTATTATGTCTATATAGGTTTTTTATTAAGTTTTAGTAAAGTTAATCTAAACAAAACAAAAAATGTTACACTGACAGCATGATATATATTATATTTCGTTTTAATTTAGTGCCAATTTTAATAATTTTGTTGTGTGTTTTTGTCCTTTTTTAGTTTATTGTTCAATTTTCTATTTCTATTAGTTTAGTTTTTTATTATTATGTAGTTTAGGTTAGCGCTCCAACCGAGAACTAAAATCAATTTAAGTTTTTACTATTTTATTCCATTTCAAGTAATGAGAATGTATTTTATGCTTTTTAAAATTTAATTTTTAGTATAATAAACTATCATAGTTTTATTTAATATTTAAATTTGATTTTATTTTATATTTTGTTTTTATTTTAATTTCAGTATAATTTAATTTTTAAGTTGAGAAATAAAATAAATGTAAGTTTTTAATATTTTTGTTAATATTTTAATTGAGATTTTATTTAGATTTTACTTTCTGTTTTATTTTAATTTCATTATAATAATTTTTTTTAATGAGAATGTTTTAAAAATTTTAATTTAAAAAAATTTTAGTTTTAGTTTAATAATACCATGATGAAAAAGTAAAATTATTAGTTAACTAACATAATATACAGAAATTATACAAATTAATATACTGTTTTATTAAATATTGTCCCTAAGAACGTACTTGTCTTCGTGGAGTGACGGCGATGTGAAATATGACGGATCATGACCGGTTGCTGTGATTCATGCAGGACTCATGCTGGGGGAAGTATGACACATTATGGATGCCTGAGTCTATAAATCAATAGCTAGTGTAGATTCCAGCAGTCCCACAAAAGCTCGTCATGCTCTGATTTAATTAAACGGGATGTTTGTGCGTGAAGCCCTCGGGGAGTCGAGTCATCAGAACGGCTTCATGTTTCAACAGAGAGCGTCCATGAAGATCATGTGACTGGGGGGAGAGGCATTTCTATTGTGTGATAATCATTTAAACAAACGAGCTTTATTAATCACATTCTACAGACGGCTTTACTGTAGCTTACTGTATCCTGCAAGCGTAAACAGACGTAGAAGCATAAATCTATCTGCTAAGCCATTTTATTGAAAATACTGTATTAGTTAGCATGGGTTTTCTCGGATTAATAAAAAATAGGGATCAAATTTCACAAAATTCTAGGAAATAAAATTTGCATTGATATAATCATTTTTTGGGAACCGTTTAGGGTTTTTTCTACTTTATGTAAGTACTTACATGTTTTCCATTACTTTCTCATTACGTAAATGCGTATGAACATTTTAAAGCATCGTTAGAATTAAAATAAAAGTATTATATTAAACTAAATATTAAAATAATTATAAAAATCATAAAAAATAATCCCACTTTATTAAAAAAAAAAAATGTATTCCCAATTTATGGAATGCACCCACTAAACTTATTTGTATAATAATAATAAGCTAAAAAAATCAGGTTTTTTGTATTTAAATCAAATAACTAAAAATGAAACTAAAATTAAAACCATAAAAAAATTGTTACTTGAAATAAAATTAACATTAACTGAAATAAAATAAAACAAAATAAAATAAAATATTTTTAATTCAGCTATGTGCCAAGAAACATTTCTAAAGTTCATTCGTCACTCTGAAATAAAATAACTAAAACTAAAATAAAATAGACAGATTGAAAGAAGCAAAAAAACTTTAAATTAAAAGTACTAAACTTTAACTAAATGACAATTAAAACAGACGTTTAAAAATTAAAAAACTATTACAAAATATTATTAAAAATAGATATTATATTGAAAAATATTATATAAAAGACATTCTTATATTAAGAATATGAAGATCTAAAATAACACAGCTTGAGAATCACGCGTCAGTTTCAAAACTCTGAAGAGAAGACATGCATACTATTTCTAACCACTAAAACTGTGTGAATGGAACGTTCATGTAGCAGATTGAATATGTGTGAAATTCAAGAAGCGCTGATCTTGCATGCAGTGCGGACATAATAATGTGGATAATGAAGCGCCGATCGTCACTGCTGAAGATGTTCAAGTGAAGGTGTGAAAGTCACCGTCACGTGCGTTTGGCGTCCTTAGTTGTCCTGGGTCGTTTAATAAGAGATGATGATTGTTGTGAGTCAGCCTTCTGTGGATGCACGATGCAGTGTGTGCTCCAAGCGTTAATCATGCAGGCTGAGTTTGAAGCAAGCAGAAGCCGGCTATTTCACCATTACCTTCGTTGTATTTGACTCCGGTCTTGCAACAAGCCTTTCAGTGTCAGTAGTAATAAATATTACAATAATTATTAAATAAAGAACATGCACACAAATAATAACAGCCACAAATGATAACTCTATGTACCCACTAGAATCTATAATAATAAAATAATAATAATAATAAAATTACTGTATATTATAAAAAAAAGCTAATATAGTATTATTATTATCATCATTATTATTATTAATATTATTATAAAGGGCTATTTGAAAAAAAAAAAACATTGGAATATAATGAATATATTAGTATTATTACACACACCCCCTCATTATATTTATAAAAAGCTAATATATTTTATTATTTTATTATTATTATTAAAGGCTAATTTATTATATTAAAAACCTTTGAAAATATATGATTCGTATTATTATTAATAATAATTATATTATTATATTAAAAATAATTTGTATGATATTATCAGTATTATATTCTTACTATATAAAGGGCTAAGGTAATATTATTAACCCTTTAAAATAAAAAATGTATTATATTATTATAAATATAATTATATATAATTAAAAAGCTAATATATTATTATTATTCCTTAGTATTATAATAAAGGCTAATTTATTATTATAAACCCATTTGAAAATAATTTATTATTATTATTATTAATAATAACTCTATTTAATAAATAGCTAATATAGTATTATTATTATTATGATTATAAAGGGCTAATTTATTATTATTAAACCCATTTGAAAATAATAAGTCTAATATAATAAAGAGCTAATGCACTATTATTATTATTATGATGATGATGATCATCAGATGGGGTAAAGAGTCCTGATGCAGAATGAGACTGAGATGTGTGTTGTGTTTGATCTCCAGACTCCAGCTGAAGGTTTCTCCGGATCTGGAAGGAGGTGGAGGATGTTGTGTGTGTGCAGGTCAGCGGTCCGGTCCTCAGCAGCGTCTCACGATGAAGATCTTCAGGCTGGACTCTGGAGAAACACCTGCGAGCTGCTGGGCCTCCAGAACTCACTCGTTGTTTAACGGAGTTCCTCGAGTTAGTCGTAAACTGGACTAACATCAGCGGACCCGAAGGCGGACGTCGATCGGATGCAGCGCAAATAAACGATGGACAATCTCATACCGGAGAACTGTGACCGACGGAGGGAATCTATGAAGAGTCGTGTAGCTCCTGTCCTATTATTTATGGTTCTTCTGAAGGGCTTGGCGCTGATGAAGGACCACTGAGAACGTCCTTCTCACACTGTGATGTGACCTTCCAGACGGTTTAAAAAGCAGATCCTTTCCTCCGAAATCTCCCGCAGGTTTGCTCAGTTCTGGTCTGTAAGTGCTGCTGAAGTTTACTCTCTTCACACAAACCTCTGCTGCGTTTGCTTGAGCTCCCGCTCTGCATTATTAACCAATAACACACACTCATTTTACCTTCTTCAACATGACGGACTCATGTCCTTATAAACAAGCTCTTATTGTGAATGATTCCTCAGTGCACGTTATTTCCAGGAAATAATGTCTGTCTTTGTAACTGTCCATCAAAAGGTAGTAACTGCATCTCCAGCTAACAGAGAACGTTCCCATAACGTTCTTTAAAGGTTATGTAAATGTCAGGACAGACATTCTTAAAATAATGTTTATGGAACGTCCTGATAATGTTTTTAATATATGTTCTCATAATGTTGAAGGAAGTTCTCAGAACTCAAATGGAACGTTCCTCTAACGTTTGCAAACCCAAGAAAAAAAATGTCCTTTAACTATAAAAAAAAGAGAGAACGTTTAAATGTAACATTCTCATAGTGTTTTTGAAAATGATAGAATGTAACGTTCCTCTAACATTTGCATAACCGAGAAGAAACATAAACATTTAGAAACAATTCAAATGTAACACTCTCATAACGTTTTCAAAATGAAACAATGTAATGTTCCTCTAATGTTCGCAAAACCAAGAACCATCCTTAATACATAAAAAAATACATAAGAAGCATTCTGAATACATTAAAAAATAATATTTTCGACATTTAAATAACATTCAGAAATATCATTTTCATAATGATTTCAAAATGATAAAAGGGAACGTTCACAAAACCAAGAAACGTTCTTTATAAAAATGTGTTTTAAACGTTTAGAAACAATTCCAATGTAACACTCTCATAACGTTTTCAAAATGAAACAATGTAATATTTCTCTACTGTTCGCAAAACCAAGAAAATGTTTTATTTAAATATAAAAATTAAGTGTTTTAAACATCGAGAGGACATTTAAATGTAACGTTTTCACGTTTTCAAAATGATAAACGGAATGTTCCTCTAACGTTCGCAAAACGAAGAAGAAAAAAACGATCCTTAAATATTATAAAAATGGGTGTTTTAAATGTTAAGGGAACGTTCCCGTGTAACGTTCGCATAACGTTTTCTAAATGATAGAATGGAATGTTTCTCTAACGTTCGCATAACCAAAAAGAAACGTTCTTAATGCATAGAAATCTTGACGTTTTCACATTTAAAAATCACTCAGAAATAACGTTTTTATAATTGAATGGGAATGTTGGCAAAACGTTGTGGGAACGTCTTTTGTTAGCTGTCTGTCGTTATGGTTCAAATGGTCCGCAAACAGCGTTTCATGTATACGTTTACTGTGGTGCTTTTTTAAAACAACGTGAACAGCAATATGATCAAATACACCGATGTTCAATCAATACTTACATTTATTAACACTGATAACGTGTATAGTTCATAAATGCGATTTTTCGGTTCTCAAACAGCAGCAACTCGATGCATCAAAACAATATAATTTGCATTTGACTTACATTGACTTCAACAGGATTCAGAGTCTGAGCGATTCATTCTATAAGCCACTGTAATACACTACAACATTTTATGAACACATTAATATTTTCATGTTCAGAACTCTTGTAAAGAAGAGCTCGTTTCACCTTCATATGTATAGAAAGAAAGCTGTGATTTCATTTGAACGTCTGAATATAACACTGTAAAAGAGCCACTGAGATGGATTTATTGATGATGATTGCCACTCTCAAACAATCCATGATGTCTGAACACATGCTCCATTTATTTCTGAAACGCAGACGTGTGATTCAGTATGACAAGCACATATCCAAAGGATTTTTATTATATCACACTCGCGTTTATTGGTGCGAAATGCAAAATTATACTGAAAGGAATGATTGACTGTCCCTCAAACACAAACCATACAAACACTGTCAACGTTTGTACGAAAATCTAAGAAACTGAAAAACATCAGGTGAATCTTGGAATGACTGACTGAATATTCATCTATAAATCTTCCTGAAATAATAACAACATTGCATCTTCTGTGTTGTATGACGGTTTTGTTCTTTGATTCAGGTCTGCTGTGTGATATTGATTACTGTAGGTGTTATTAATGTTCTGTACTCTGATGTTTCTTCACGTGCAGGATCACAGATGATGGTTTATCTTCATGTTTCAGAAGAAAACTTGCACTGCAAAAAATAAGAGATTTACTCAATGCTTTTATGATCTTGCATATGAAATGCACTTTAGCGAGTATCATTTTGAATGCAGGTGACAGTGTGACAATGTACAGGTGAACCTCACAATCCATAATAATAATAAAAAAAGTTTATTATAATTTTTTTATGCTTTGTGACAATTTCATGACACGCTCCTGGATTGTTATGCATTTAAAAATCATGATAGTATTTGGTCTTTAAAAAACAACAACAGTATTTTATGAATAGAAGTTACTTTTTATTTAATTTATTTTGCATTACATCAGTGTTTTGAGGGAAATGTCATGAAACTAATGTCGCAAATAATTCTATTATTTTTTATGTTCCTTTTTTCATTTGAGTTTGAGGTTAAATGTGTCCTTAATATATATTTTTTGTGAGATTCACCTGTACATTTTAAAAACTTGAAATTTATTAAAATGTGAGTTCAGGCAGAATGGAAGAAAGACTTTATGTGATTGAAATTTGTCGTTTTTATTGTCGTTTTTAACGTTTTTATTGCCAACAAATAGCATATAGTATGAACTCTAACTGTTCAGTGTTTAAGCATCAAATATTCTTTTGCATAATTTTATGAATCCATATGTGACTTTCAGGAATATTTTACCAAAGCGAACAAATATGAGATTCAGCACATTTTGTTTTTTAAGAGTTATGCATCATCACTGAATTATAATATTCATGATTATGGCATAAACTAGTTTCGGTTGCCACTGTGATTCTGAACATGTTCTGTGTTTTTCTTACAGATGTGCTTTGATTCGTTTGTTGTTTATGAAGTTATGATTACCCATGAGCCTCTTTCTCAGCCGATTCACATGCAATAACTGGTAAATATACCAACACTTGTTTCTTTCTCTGTGATGAAAAAGTGAAGCCTCAATCATCCTGTCTGAATATTCCCTATCAACATTTGCAATAATAATAATAAAATCATGTCCTGTTTCGTTAAGTCTGTTTTCTATTGAATGTTCCAAACTTTGCTATTCTTAAAACTTTCACTAATGTTATTTAAATGTTAGGACAAAATGTTATTAAAGTAATGTTTATGGAACGTTCTTAAAACTTTGTTAATATTTTGTATACGTGCTCATAATGTTGAGATGATGTTATTTGTACTGAACATTTAAGGAACATTTTTGTAACCTTCAAATAACGTTATAATCACAAGAAGAAAACTGGAAATGTTAACGTTCGTAGAATATTAAAAATAAACATTTGAATAACGTTATATTTTGGGCGAAAATAAAGTTAGCAGAACATTGTAAAAAAAACAGTTTTTGTAACCTTTAAATAACATTTTAATCACGACAAGAAAACTGGACATTTCAACCTTTTAGAAACAATGTCTCTGTTTCATAACCTACAGTGTTACCTGTGGAGGCTCAGTCTCTCAGTCTGTTGAATGAAAACTAAACTCAGCACATCCCCACAAGCGAAGTGTTTTATAACAGTCTGTATTTGGGAAGAACCTGCTGAACTTTAATGTTTCCAGCTTCAGAAAGGTCTGAGAATAACCTCACAGAGACACGCGTGTGAGATGGAAGCGCGTCGCAGGTGATAATGAAGCAGCGACTCTATTAATCAGCGGCTCATGGTCTAATTGCAAACAATGGCCGACAATTAAATGTCAAGAAAAGCACAATTAAACGTCATTAGCGTCTGCGCTCCTGTATAAAGACTCCAGATGTGAGCCGGGCAGCTTGACACGACTCAGCTGTTGCTTTTATTTCATTTATTCTTTCACACAAATGGCTGCATTTAGAAAGAATGCAGCAGTGTGTCAGGAACAGAAATAATTACCGTGTTTACACTGTTATTGTTATCTTAGGCAAGAAAAGACTCCTGCATAGCAAAAGACGACAAAGACACAAATGTACACAAGATCATTTCCGCCAAAGGAAAAAAAGAAAAGAAAAGAAACAGTGAAGTTTTATCTCACAATTCTGACTTTTTTATTGCAATCTGAGAAGAAAATGTCCAGAATTGTGAGATATAAATTCGAATTCTGACTTCCTTGCAACTTCAAGTTATATTCACAATCAATGCTTTTTTTCCATGAGTTTCTGATCTCGCAATTCTGTTTTTTTTTCACCATTAGAATTAAAAATAACCCCCCGGGGGGAAAAGTCAGGGGAATGTGAGATCAAACATGCAATTGTAGAAAAAAAGGTGAGATTGTGAGACAAAGGTCATATTTCCTGGCGAAAAAAACAGGATTGCTGCGAATATAAAGATAAACTGGTATCCAAGAATAAATTCAGGAATGTGAGACGTCAACTTATATTTATATTTATTTGAATTTATATCTAATAGTTCTGACCGTTTCAGAGAATTGCAAGAAAAAAAAATCTGAATTGTGAAAAAAAAGTTGCCATTACCTAAATTTTTATTCCATGAAGCAGAAAAATGGCTTCATTTTTAGTGCAACCTAACAAAAATAAATGAATAAAATAAATAAGATTACAAACCGAAAGTCACCATTTGAGAATTAAAGTTGTAGCAATACTAGAATAAAGTCGAAATATTTTGAGAATGAAGTCAAAATTATGAGAATAAAGTCATAACAGTAAAATTAAAATGCCATCATACATATGAGATGTTCTCAGAAAAGAAAGTCTCCTGTTCATGCGATTTAAGTGAATGATTATTTATACTTACACAGAACAAGCTAAATTCACTGTACCATGAAAATACAGTAGCAACATTTTAAGTTGTATAGCTTACAGTAAAGTAGAGGAACATGAAGTCGTTTCAGAAGGAACATCAGACAGTCTCTCACAGCACTGGACGTGAATAACGTCAGACGGACACAGAGAGCCGACGGCGGTGTCCTGCGATGATAAAAACACTCTGAGAAAGCCGCAGTGAGTGAATCTGTGACGCGCTGAAGCCTGGAGGTCACACGAGTGACATTTACAGACGCTTGATCGGCACACGGCTTCAGCCCGAGGAGCAGACGCACTCACAACCATGAGCAGAACATATCTCGTTTTGAGCTAAAGCCATAGTTCACCCCTCAAAATATCTATCTTCTGTTACTATTTACACACCTTCTTCCGTTACAAACCCGCATGTCTTAGCTGCTCTTTTCCATACGCTGTAAAAGATTTTAAGTGTTTATAAAAAGATTGTAAAAAGATTTTGTAAAAGATTTTAAAGGGGTCATATGACATTATTTTGTGTATTTGGCGTAATTAAATGTGTTTATGCGGTTTAAAGGTTCAACAAACAATTTTTTCCCATACTGTTCATTATTGTTTCTCCTTTATGCCCCGCCTTTTTGAAACGCGTCAAATTTTTGTTACAAAGCTCATCGGTCTGAAAAAGCGCGGTGTGCTGTGATTGGTCAGATATTTAGTGCGTTGTGATTGGCCGAATTCCTTAAGCGTGGGACGGAAATGTTACGCCCCTCACCATACTGTGAGGATGCCCTGTCAGGCCGGAGCGATGAGACAAAAACATTAAAACCCATTATAAACGAGGCATTTGTTGCGTCCAGTGGGGACATAAATACTGATTAAAATGACTTGTACTGTCTTTTTAAGCGTTTCGTTGCATCACGCCGCGTAAACATAAAACAATGTCTGCATTTGTGATCGGAGAAATGACAAACAACAGCGCTACTCTACACTGCCCAAAAAACTCCCTTTAAACATAAAAAATATAAAATATAAAAACTCCTTAAATATAAAAAAACGTACTTACAGTCTGTGAGACGTCAGAACGCCGGCCATTGAGTCTACTCTCCCAGGCCAGGACACAGTCATCCATAACATGTGCTGCACACACTCGAACGTTTGGGTTGTGCTGTTCTGGAACAGTGTTGTAAATCAACTTAACCACTGATTTCTAGTCGTGTCCTCTTTTGGAAGACCCAACAAAAGTAGTTTCGCTTTCACAACGAAGCACCACAGCGTCTTCACGACATGGCGGCGGCAGCAACAATACTACAGCGAGAATAAAAGTTACGCCTTCTTTCTTTGTGTGAACATTTGGGCGGCGTTATGCCAATCTTCCCACATAGTGATGTAGACTGTTGGGGGCGTGTTAGAACGAGCTGTTTTAGGGGGGCGTGGTTGACTTAACTTTTATAAGGATATCTCTTTGGATTGAGACTTTAGTCTTTGAACTTTACAGATCTTCTTTATGCACAATTGGCTTGTAACACTCCAAAGAGAAAGGACAAATTGAAATCGCACCATATGACCCCTTTAAACATTTTTATGTTGCTGCACTGGCACTTTAGTTTAACTAACTGGAAATTTTCAGTGTTAAAAGACTTCCAGTTCACATCATTTAATTGAGCCAACTCATGTTTTTTAATGCAGTCAATCATCATAGTATTTTGAGTTTTGACCTCCAACATTTTTTAAATGAGTGGGTTTTTTTTTGCAATTTATTAACATTTTAACAGAAGGGTGCCAAAAAGACTGACAAAAATCTATAATAATATATAATGTCTATTATTAGATATAGTAATACATAATATATATATATATATTATATATATATTGGTCTTTGCAGCTTCCTTTAACCATGAAATATATAAGTCCAATTGACCCGCAAACTTTTGATCGTAATAGAAATTTTGGAAGTGTCGACACAGTGTACTTGCTTGCTGTTTGAGCACACGAAAAAAATGTTTTTAAAAAATATAATAAATAAAATAAAATAAATAAAAGCATAAATATGAATAAATTTATTTAAAAAAAAAATATATGTATATAATTTATATATATATATAGATTATAATTATATTATTAATAATTATTATTATTCAAGATTAGTATAATCTCATAAAATGCGCCACATTCAGTTTTATAGCTGTATTCTTGCTATACAGAAAATATAGCTTCATTTCACTCAAAAAAAAAAAATTTGTCAATAAAAATAAACGTAACAGTTTGCATCAATCTTTTTGAGTTTTGACAACTTCTAATTAAATTATGTTCAAACAACGACTGGCACTGAGTTAGAAGAGCTTAATATGTAGCAGAAATACACATTTTTAAAATTGATTGCTCAAAATAATTAAGCTGTTTTAACTAACTTCAGCATAATTAAGCACTAGCCTTGCTTCAGTGTTCTGGTCACCATCACTGACCTGAAGATGCATTTGAACAATAAGAGACGTTTGCTGAAATAACGAGGAGAATCTCAGCCGACTCGTTTAGTATTCAGACTCACTGAATGAATGACGGATGGCAGGTTAATTACAGCCGTAATCAAGCATGCCACAAATGCATCATGATCACCAGTGCATGACTAATGGAGTTCAACTGAATGCCACACAATATGATCTGACTGAACGGAAAAAACGCTCTGTCTTTCCCTCTGGGAGGATCTGCGAGTCTTTAACCAGCACCATCTAATTCATGCACGAAGATCATTCATGCATCGGCTGTTACCTGCATTTTTAGGATTTAGCTTTTTTATTTAAGGAGAAGAAGAAGAAGAAAGACAAATATAAATATAGCTGCTAGCAGCAATGCGAGGCCAAGCCCCGAAGTTACAGCAAGCATGACAATCACAGCAAACTCATCAAGCGCATCACAATGTGCATCTCAAAAGCACAAAGCACTCTTAATATTTTAATATAAAAGCACTACATGTTATGTGCCACACAGGATTCGAACCCATGACCTGAAAGTCTCTGGGCCAGTGGCTTAGCAGTGTGCACCACTCAGTTGACACACAGCCAACATCCTGCCGAGGAGAGGTTTCAGTGTGAGAACGAAAGCATTACTTAACATGTTGAATAGATTGGCTTGCTAAGCTAACTAAATGCTAACGTAGCTTACAGTTAACCTGATTGCTGAAGAGCCACAATAGAAAGAATGGCAACCAATTAGCATGCTAACCAATTTGCAAGAAAACTAACAATTACAATAGCGGCAACAGTCCCTTTGGGGCTTGACCCCCCTATATAGTGTTGAAAAACAAAATATTTAATGTTCCAGATGAATATTTACTAGTTGCCTACTGAAGCTAAGCAGGGTTGAGCCTGTTCAGTACCTGGATGGGAGACATCCTGGGAAAACTAGGTTGCTGTTGAAGAGGTGTTAGTGAGGCCAGCAGGGTCACCCTGTGGTCTGTGTGGGTCCTAACGCCCAGTATAGTGATGGGGACACTATACTCTCAACAAGCACCGTCCTTCGGATGAGACGTTAAACCGAGGTCCTGACTCTCTGTGGTCATTAAAAATCCATACAAATTAGCCCATTGGCCTCTGATCATCATGGACTCCTAACAATCCCCATATCTACTGATTGACTTCATCACTCTGTCTCCTCTCCACCAGTAAGCTGGTGTGTGGTGGGCGTTCTGGCGCACTATGGCTGCCGTCGCATCATCCAGGTGGATGCTGCACACTGGTGGTGGATGAGGAGATACCCACTGACAATGTAAAGTGCTTTGAGTGCTTAGAAAAGCGCTATATAAATGTAAGAATTATTATTATTATTATTATATTATTTTTATTCTATGCAGTGGTGACAGTTCTGCGGAGAGGCATTTTTGGTATCTCATGAGCCGTAGGTGGCGCTGTTCCCAACTTTGGTATGTCCCCTCAGATCATGGTGTTGATGAAGTGTACCAAGTTTCGTTTCAATTGATCAAGGTTTGGCTGAGAAACCGCCTCTGAAGTCTACGGCAGCCCACTTTTCGTGTTTTCCCCAATGTTTGTGTGCCTGTAACTCAAGAAGTATTAAAGATATCCCAATATCCTGTTAGATACTGGATCCTAACAATTTTTTCAGTTGGAATCCTAATTTTTAAGGCCCAATATGGTTCAATCCCAGAGATATGTGGCTCTCATTGCAGCACCATGTGCAAATTGCTGAATTTCACCCATTTTCAATGGCTGAAAACCAAATGTAGGTTACTTTGCATCCAGCTGATACTTGTATTTAAAGAGGAATGTCAGCGTATCCATTCAGGATAGAGACTGTCCTCAGAGGACAGGAGGACTTCAGTCTTCACGTCTTCTGGTGTTTGACTGAACATACATTAACGTACCTTCATTCTCCTCCGTCCTGAGCTGTGGGACGCTGGCAGATTAACTGCATTTCTTCACCATCATGCTTCTCAGGAGGTCACAGCGGATCTCCACGCGTCACAAGTTGTAGAAATGGGTCTATGAGAGCAGGGTCTAATATTTCGGCCTCAATTTCAGTCCAAATGCGGCCCATCAGTTCCACAGCACATCAGTCATACGGAGGAGAACATCATCCTCAGCAGAGACAGAAGAACAGAGGTGAGTTCTAAATTTAAAAAATTATAAAAAATATCCAGACAAAAATGTTCTTCCAGTAACATTAAAAGAATGTCGGTTTAAAGTTATCTGGTCTTTAATGTTGTTCTCTAAAACTGAACTAAAACAAAATAAATTAAACCTAAATATAATTTTTTTAAAGAATAGTAAAAATGACAATTTTAACAAAATTACTTCCTTTGTCCCCCTAAAAAAAAAATTTAACAAAACAAAAAAAAAAAAAAAAGTAAACTGAAAATATAAAAATAAATGCTAATTCAAAATGTTAATAAAACATATCCATCAAACACACTGTTCATGAAACATTTTTTTTTCTGAAATGTAACGTTCAACTTAACTTTTAACTTTTAACTTTTAACTTTTTTTTTTTGCATGATTCCCAAAAGATCAAATTTAATGTTCTCTTAACATTCAGATGAATAACCCCCAGAAAAAAAAAGTTTTTAAAACATTTAAAATATGTTCTAACATTCTTAGAACATTTTGTTGGTTGGGAAGGTAATACAACACAAAGTATAGTGGTTATAAATGTGCGTTAATATTTTACAAATGAAAATAGAAAAAGGCTAGCTTTACGATGTTAATAACTGCGGTAACTTGCCATCACAGTCTGTGAAAACGATCCACAGCTATAACAATAACTGTCAGAGGGGTTTTTTTCAGCTGATGAACAATAAAAACATTGACAGCCAATCAGAATCCACCTGAGCTTTACGGTTTGACATTCTTAAGTTGGCAGGCAATTAAAACTGACACGCACGCTTGTAAAAAACAGAACATTATGGTGCATGAACGTTAATATAGTTATGATTATAGTCACTGCGCTTGGTGTGAATGGCCTTTACAGTATGTTCTCCTCCATATAATAAAATGGGAACCAGCTCATAAAACACCCAAGCACGTGTTTGGCGGCTCTACCCATCATCTTAAAGCATGTGCAGAAGTATTGAAGTTGCTTGTGATTTAGTCTCTCTGTCTGTGGATTAAATGTGGATCTTCTCAGCATCGCAGCATCTCTGGAGCTTAACTCTCACATCCTCTGCCAGCTGAATTATGGATATTAACTCTTATTCTCTTACAATTTCTGCATATAGTATTTAACATTTGCCGAATGTGCAGCAGACAGCAGGAATACTGTAACTGTGTTCCAGCATGCTAAATGAAGCCAAAGTAATATCTGCTGTGATGCATTGAAATTTGTGTCTGTTCATCATACTAAGCATCACAGGACCAACTAACAGAGACTGTTCCCATAATGTTTTTGCAAATGTTAGGACAAAACATTCTTGAAATGTTTATGGAACGTTCTTATAACATTATTATTTTTGCTATATGCTCTCGTAATGTTGAGGGGAAATGTTCTTAGAACAAAGTTAAGACCAATAATACTCATCAGTATTAACAGCAGAACGTTCTCATAACGTTTTCTAAATGATAGAATGGAATGTTACGGCAACATTTGCATAACTAAGAAACATTCTTAATACATTAAAAAAGCTGGATGTTTTGAATGTTTAAAAAATAACATTTTCATAAAGTTTTAATAATAGTAAAATGGAACATTCACATGCCAAAAAAGTTCATTTAAAAAAATGGCGTTTTAAATGTCGAGGGAACATTCAATTGTAACGTATTACATTCTCATAACTAATATAACGTTCTCGTAACAAATGTAACATTCTTATATCTAATGTAATGTTCTCATATAAATGTAACATTCAAATGTAACTTTCACATAACAAATGTAATGTTTTCGTAAAAATGTAACATTCTTGTAACAAATGTAACATTTTCATAAAAAATTTAACGTTCTTGTAACATTTTCAAAATGATACAATGGAATATTCTTCTAACATTCAAATAATCAAGAATAAACTTTTTTAATACAGTAAAAAAACTGGATGTTTTGAATGTTTTAAAAACATTCAGAAATAATGTTTTCAAAATGATGAAATGGAATGTTCACATAACCAAAAACGTTCTTTATATATAAAAAAATAGATTTTTTTAAAAATACAAATGTAACGTTCTCAACGTTTTCAAAATGATGGAATAGCATAGCCAAAAAAACAGTAAAAAAATAATTTAAAAAAAGGGGGGGGTTTGAATATCAAAAATAAGATTCTCGTTAAGTTTTCATAATGAGAAAATGGAATATTTGCATATCAAAAAAGTTCCTTAAATATAAAAATGGTTTTAAATGTTGAGAGAACATTCAAATGTAACATTCTCATAACAAATGCAAAGTTTTCAAAATGATAAAATTGAATGTTTAAATGTTTTGAACATTTAAATAATCTTAAGAAATAAAATGACTTCAAAATAATAAAACGGAACATTTGCATAAACGTTTTTTAAATATAAAAAAATGAGTGTTTTTAAACATTCAAATGTAACGTACTCAAAACATTTTCAAAAGGATAAAATGGAATGGTTCTCTAACATTCACAAAGCCAAGAAACGTTCTTGATACTTAAAAAAACTGGCTGTTTTGAATGTTTAAAAAACATTCAGATGTAACAATTTCATAACTTAACAGGAATTGTTTGCAGAACATCTTAGAACGTATTTTTTGTAGATTTGGAATAGTGCTTAAATATCCATTTGTGCTCCACGGATGAGCGAAAAACCCGGTAAAAGGTCATTTTATTTATAGCTGAATAAACCTGACGAAACTATTTAATGATGGATGAAAGTGTGACGTTTCCTAATGAGTTTGTGCTGTACTCTGCAGATGCAGGTCGATTTGTGTCTCAGCTGCTTCAGTCGTCGTGTCTGGACCTGTGACATGACGATACGCCCGCGGCGTCCACCCGCCGCAGCTGAGACACTCCATCAAACGCTCAGCACAAAAGACACTTTCTGTGGGATCGTCGGAAAGAGCCTGAAGCACAGAGACTCGAACCAGAATGTTCCACGTTCATCAGAAGACTATAAGAGGCGTATAATGGCAGAAACCACAGAACATCATTCAGACACACCTCTGAGTTTAGATATCATCACACAATAGTGGAAAAACAATAGCACTTACATGGAAATCGTTCATTATTTGAGCTGTAAAGCCACTACATCATGTTTGAGGTGGATGAACTTCTGCTGAATAATGGGACGAATCCACAGATCCAAGCACATGGAGATCACTCTGACACACAATGAAACATTTGGTTTACCATGTTGTACAAATCACACAAATCTCAAAACATGTTTGTACTTGAACAACAACATTAACTATTTGTTTCATAACTGATGATCAATTTTTAATTTCCTCTTTTATTAATATGAAGCTGCTTTGAAACAATTTGTATTGTATGCGTTAGAATAATAGAATAAAAGAAAGGTGAATTATAAGTATTAATTATAACTAATTATTTTCATGACAGCACATCACATTTCCCCCCAATTTTTTGCAATGTGTCTTTTACGTTTGTGTAAATAATTTTTAATTTCAATTTTAATCATTTCTTATTTAAATCAGCATGAAGGCAGAACAACAAATACTATAGTGTTAGATATTGTATCATTTGAATAATATATTGTCTTTATTTCACTTTGCAGTAATAAGAATTTGAGTTTAAAGTATGCTTAATTGTGATTCAATTAATGTCATAAAACATATCTTAAATAGCCTTCTTTTTCTATTAAATAAATGACCCATTTCAGACTTTTAAATGTTACTGCTTTTGTTAGTTTTAAATAATTAAAAATGCATTTTTAAATCAGCATGAAGGCAATACAACAAATATTACTATGATGCATACACATAATTTAAATAATATATTGTTATTGTTTAACTACTGACTGAATTGAACCGAATAATGACACTATTGTCTTTTTAGTTTCTTAAGAGCAAAATTTTATGGAAGTCCATTTCAAAAAGTCATGCTTTAGTAAGCCATAATTCTGACTTTAGAAGTTATGATTCTAAGATTAAAAAATAGTTTAAATTATGACATACTAAATTGAAATTATGAGATAAAAATAGAAGTTTTCATAATATGAAATATGTCTAATTTCAATTTGATAGTAATAATTTGACTTTAAATAATAATTTTGACTTTTATCTTATACTGACTCTTTATCCATTTCAACGTTTCATCTCATAATTTCAACTATCTCATAATTACGACTGTTCCTGTGAATCATTTTGCCATTATCTCATAATTATGAATTTTACTGTTATCAATGATTAGTATGTCTTGTCTATTGAGTACATAAACTCCAACCTTTTTTAATTCATATTCTACATTTATCTCAGAATGACATTTGAAGTATAATTTGACTCCATTTGTATCTTATTACTAGACTCTTTATTCATTTCAAACTTTTATATCATAATTTCAATTTGTATCAAGTAATTATGACTTATCTCTAAATTATGAATTTTATATCATAATTGCAACTATATCATAATATGATGTTCAGGTATAATTTGATTTATTAATAAATTCTGACTTTAATGTTATTAATGAAAACTTATCTCATAATATGGACTTTCAGGGTAATATGACTTTATTCTAATCTGACTTTTATGTAATAAGACTTTATCTATCATATGATGTTCAGGCAATATTTTGACTTTATCTCATATTTGACGTAGATGTTTAATGATTTATTCTCATAATTTGACTATTCTGTAATAATTTGTGATTTATTCATAATTCTAATTGTATGTTTATAATGACTTAGTATGTCTTGTCTATAGTAATCTAACTACAACATTTAAATTAATAATTTCTACATTTTATCTCATAATTGACTTTTAAAGTCATAATTTTGACTTTTTTTCTCATACCTACGACTCTTTATCTCATTTCAACTTTTAATCTCATAACTTCAACTTTGTATCAAATAATTATGACTTTTATCTCATAATTATGACTTAATATCTCATAATTATGAATATTCATGTAATAATTAGCATGTAATAATTCTGACTTTTAAAGTCATAATTTCAACTTTTTTTCTCATACCTACGACTCTTTATCTCATTTCAACTTTTAATCTCATAACTTCAATTTTGTATCAAATAATTATGACTTTATCTCATAACTATGACTGTTCATGTAATAATTTTGACTTTATCTCATAATTCTGACTTTTAATGTTATAATGACTTTATCTCATAATTATGACTATTCATGTAATAATTTTGACTTTATCTCATAATTCTGACTTTTAATGTTATAATGACTTTATCTCAAAATTTTGACTTTTAATGTTATAATTACAACTTAGTATGTCTATGTCTATTAGTATATATATAACTACAACTTTTAAATTTATAATTTTGACTTTTCATTTAATAATTATGAGCTTTAAAGTCATAATTATGACTTACCGAAGCATGATTTTTTTTTCTAATGTGGCAGAAATGGGATTCCATACAACTTTAATTTATCTCATAATTAATGAAGTCTGCATCACTGATTCTGTTACTTTCCTGTTTATTCATTTGAAGCTGCTTTGAGACCATCTGAACTGTATAAAGTCAAGCCATGTTTCTATAGAGTTCACTGTAAAGCTCTATAGAAATAAAGGTGACTTTACGGTAATGAACATTTGAAATGAAATGTGCATAACTGTCATGAAAATAATGTCAAAACTACATTTTAACATTTTTTTTATGTTGAGGTTAAAATACACCCTCAACATGTTTGACCCTGTTACTGTATTTCTTTCTGAGTACTGCTATGTGTAATATCATCAGCAGGCATTGCTCTAAGCAGATGAGCTCTGGTTAGTGATCTAACTATTTAGTGGCTCTTCTGATGAATTAATGAATCATCACCTGTAGACTCGCTCTGTGTTTCTCTCGTTTTCTGGTCAGAGCTGCTGGAACGGTGAATCATTTATTCACACACACACCTGCTCTGTTTCCACCGTTTCAGGAAGATCAGGAAGTTGAAGGTAACAGAAACTCTGAATCATTGATTCCAGTGAACTTAAAGCGTGTGACTTATTCAGAATAAAAGCCTGAGGACAATCCTGCCGCACCTTTCTCCACGTCGTCTCAGACATTTCTCACTGAATCCCTAAAAGAAATACAGACCCAAATGAGTGACTAGTCATCATAAAATAAGACCTCAATGTTATAAATTTAATTCAAGAGCAGCTCAGATCATTAGATGTTGATTGAGTTCATACTGAGATCTCCGACTTTTGATTTCTTGTCAGATCTGAGCACACTTTGTTGAGACATAGCTCAGCTAACAGGAAACGTCACATTTTTTAAAGGTTATGTAAATGTTAGGAGAAAACGTTCATACAATAATGCTTATGGAAGATTCTGATAACATTCTTAATATTTGATACATGTTGTTGCAATGTTGAGAGGAAACACTGTTTAAATATAAAGGGGTTTTTTAAATGTTGAGAGAACATTCAAATGTAACATTCTCATAACTCTTTGAAAATGATAGAATGGAACGTTCTTAAAAAACTAGATGTTTTGAGCATTTAAAACACATTGACAAATAATGTTTTCATAACAGTTTCAAAATGATTAAAAAAAGATCTGTAATATTCACAAATCCAATAATAAATGTTATTTAAATATAAAAAATGGGTGTTTTAAATTGAGAAAATATTACAATCTAAAGTTCTCCTAATGTTTTCAAAATGATTGAATGAAATGTTCCTTTAGCATTTACAAAATCAAGAAGAAACGTTCTTAATACAAAAAAACCCTTGGATGTTTTGAATGTTTAAAAACATTCAGAAATAACATTTTCATAACGTTTTAAAATGACAGAATGGAATGTTCTTCTAATGTTCGCAAAAATCAAGAAAAAACATTCTTTAAATATAAAAACCGGGTGGTTTAAATGTTGAGAGAGCATTCAAATGTAACGTTCTTACAACATTTTCAAAATAACAGAACGCAATGTTCCTCTAATGTTCACATAACCAAGAAGAAAGCATCTTAAATTAAAAACAAAAAAAATGGATGGAACATTAAAAAAAAACATTCAGACATAGGTTGATAACAGTTTTAAAAATGATTAACATGTAATGGTTGCTCTAACATTTGCGAAACCAAGAAAAAACATTCTTTACATATATATATATATATGTGTGTCTTTTAATAGCTGATATAACTTTCAAATGTAACACTTTCATGAAAGATTCAAAATGATAAAATGGAATGTTCGTTTTCATAACTTAGTGTTAGTAATGTTAACAATAACTTGTTCACTGTTCACAAGTTAATGTTAGTAAAACGTTCTCACAGCATATTTGTGTTAGCTATTCCTTCGCAGTAAAAACATCTGAGAAGATTTCAGCAAAGGTCTCATGTAATGTAGGATGTAATGTCATGAAAAAGAACTGACCATGCGTTTGATGACTAGTTGCTTCACATACTAGTGAGTGTGCGGCCCATGTTCTCTCTCTGAATCCTTTCAGAAGGGTGTAAATCCTTCCCGCCTGCATGCTTAATCCTGTCATCGCTAACAAAGCAGGGAATATTTGGGGTCATCTGGCCTTTATGCAAAGCTCAAGCAGTCGGATATAAGAGCGGATGCATTAAACGAACCTTTGGACTGCAGGAGATGCTCTCGTCTCTATCAGAGTCTGGTTTAACACGCCAACAGCAGCGGAGAGACACTTTCAGACGTTTCAGAGCATTCACTAATACAGAGACTTTTACAGAGAGAGAGATTCATCTGAATGACTAACTGATTTCAGGATGACGGTGTGAACAGCGAAAACTTTCATGGAAACAAATCAGATCCTGATCTGAGGATCCGTCTGCATTCTCAACTACATGCTTAATTCAGGGTTATAATCATGAACAAAAATGTAAAAGTTAATTATTTTGAATAAAGCCAAAATAACATAAAATATAAATATTAGATGAAAAACATTAAGTGAAAATTAGAAATGTTGCCAACGAAGAACATGTACTACATTTATGAAATTTATGGAGTTTGGTATTTCTAAGCAACCTGTGTGGTTTTATCGTTTACATTTAATTCATTTTTATGGTATTTTAAAATGTATTATATAGATGCAATCACTGTTTTGGCACCTGATGCAGTTAACGAAAATAAATTAAGCCTAAAATTCTAACAGTCGAAATAAAGATCTAATCTATATATAATAATAAAATAAACCTGACAAGAAATAACAAAACGTAAAAATAAATAAAAAGTAAACAAAAATTAAATCAAAAACTGAAAATGTAAAAAATAAAAGCTAATTCAAACTATTAATAAAAAATATCCATCAAAAAACTTACTTCGAGTAACGTTAAAAGAGCGTTCATGTTTATACATCATTCACGGAACATTTTCTCTAACATGTTTTAGTTGGGTGTTCATCTAACGATTTTAAATGTTACTATTGTTTCAGAGAACAAAATGTAACATTCCCATTTGCAAAATGTTAAAACAGAATGTTCCCTTTAGTAGTTTCACTGGACATTTTGAGCATTACTTAATGCATTAATGCACTGAATTGTTAGCGGAGATGTTGACAAAACTCCAGTGTCATTTATAAAAGTGAATTGTGAGCAGCAAAGGCTTCTGACAAAGAGCTCTTTCTGAACTATGAGGGCTGTCAGAGTATGAGAGATAATAAAGTGTTTGGACTGGATTCATTCCCTGCGGACACACGATCACATCATGACTCTCATGTGATGCAGACAGACGGCTGTTATTTCATCAAAAGATGCTTGTTTGCTTTCCTTTTTTAAAACGCCGCCTGCAGGAAGGTCAGTCCTCACGCATTTATTCATAATCACCCCTGAATTCATATGCTACAGCACACAGATTCTACACAACATACATCATCTTGAAATTTGGGTTTTGAAATTTAGGTTTTTATTATTCAATTAGTGTTCAAGGTGCTAAATTCAGGAGTGATACATTAGCTGTGAGGAGCTCAGCAAATAAATAAAATAACTAAAATAAAATAACATAATATGTACTACGTTGTCATACAAACAAACAAAGAAAATAAGTAACTTTTAGCTTTGAAAAATTTGAATTTGAAAAAAAATATGTTATTGAATGTTTTGTTCATTTTAAATATTTTAAAATATTTTTTTAATGAATTCACAGAATCAAAGTTCGGGGTATGGCTGAAAAAAAACGCAGAAATTGCTAGTAAATTTCATAAATAATTTACAAAGTAATGGCAAGTAACACCGTGAATTAAACTCCAGCAATCTTTGATTTGTTTACAAAAAAATTAAAAAATTAAAATTTTTACTGCAGAGATGATGTTACACTACATTTGAAGAGTAAACCACAAGAGTAAAAGTTTGATTCAGGATCACACAGGCATGATCTCATTCATCTGTTAAACAGTTTGACATTAAAAGTGTAAAAATAATTTCTGAGCAGCTAAAGTCCTCATGGTATCTGATGTGGGGAGGTTTATTTGTGGGTCAGGACCGTGGTCCTCCTCATACAGGAAGCCGTCAACCAACACACACACACACATCCTCTCACCACACACACACACACACACACACACACACCACACAGCACACACAACCACTACAATACATCCCAAACGCCACGACACAAACCTACACGCACACACAACGCAAACACACACACACTCAACACACCACCACACACAACTACACCACCACACACATCACACACGCCGAAACACAACAGACACCACACACACGCAAACAACACACCACACACCACACTACACAACACAGACCAGACACTTACACGTACACGTACACGTACAGCACACGCACACTTACACGTACCAGACAGACACACACCACCACACAGCACACAGAGATCACACACACACACACGACACACCACAGAGAGCACACACTCACCCCACCCACACTCATTTAAAGACCTTTATAATTCATATATTACCATGTACGACTGACACTGTTACGTCTCTTAGTTTTACGTGTGACCCTGGTTCCAAGGTACACGAGACCTGCGTCGAATTCGCTTCGGAACGCCCCTGCTGGACTGCGTTCTGAGGCACGTGTGACACATCCAAGAAGTAGCAAGACTCATGACGGGTTACCTAAGCACCAGGAAGTATAAAAGTGCATCCGGCTGAGCGCAAGTTAGCTTCGATGAAGTAGTACCTGGAGGGATGCAGGGAGTATGGCGAGACGGAGCATCTCATTCCCTCTGGGAACCATGGTTACATACATAACCTAGAGACGTTCCCCTTCAGGAACTCGAGCTGAGTTCCTGAAGGCGCTTTGGGTACGAGAGTACCCACTGCGCCATACTACCAAGTCCCTGCCTTTGTGTGTATCCTATGAGCACATCACGAATAGAGAACTTGGGAACTTGGGGTAGATGCCAGGTCTAGGTTATAAAAGCGGACAAAAGTGTGCGGAGAGGACCAGCCCGCCGAAGCACAAATGTCCTGCAAGGCCACACCAAAGTTGAAAGCTTTGGAGGCCGCCATACTCCTGGTCAAGTGCACTCTGACCCCCTAAGGTGATGGGAGGCCAGAGGACTCGTAAGCTAGCGAGATGGCTTCGACCACCCACCTACTCATAGTCTGCATGGTCGCCGGAGATCCTTTCTTTGGCGGACCAAAGCAAACAACAGCTGATCTGCCTTACGCCACGGGCAGCTCTGTGCTAAGCGTTGTGGCTCTAACAGAAGACACACCCAGCCTACAGAAGGATCTGGCGCGCCAGCTTGTTCAAGGGGCGCGAACGCAGACCCCCCTTCCGATTGATGTAGGAGACCACCGATGTGTTGTCTGTGCGGACAAGCACATGATGCCCCTTAGGTCTGGAAGGAAGTGTGTCAGAGCTCGAAACACGGCCATCATCTCCAGGCAGTTGTTGTGCCAAAAGAGATGATGGCCTTCCACAGACCCTAGGCAGAGCGGCCACTCATGACCACTCCCCAGCCCTGGAGAGAGTCATCTGTCATTAGCATTACACGCCACAAGGGCGCCCCTACATCGGCCTTGAACTAGACCACCTTTTCTTCCATCAGTTCCAAGGCACATACGCTCGCCGACGCCGCGTGACCTTGATCGTGTGAAGCGGATTCCCCCTCGGGGAAAATATTTTGGTTCTGAGCCACCACTGCAAGGGTCTGCAGGCCAAAAGGTATCACGTTGGACACTGTTGCCATCAGGCCCAACAGCCTTTGAAACGGTTTGACAGTGAGTGACTGGCCTTCTATTACAATCTTGACTGTCGTGAGGATTGACTCGATACGAGCAAGAGACAAAAGTGCCGTTTGCACAAACATTTAGCCGAGGTCCTCTTAGACAAAATAACGGTCCACAGATTTTCGGTCAATAAGACCCCGACTGAGAGCGTCGCCCCAACCCCCAATCTTTCTGTAGAGGGGTGCGGGTTGCAACACTCTGTTCTTGAGACTGGCGATATGACGAGCTTGACGGCTTGGGCTGCTCCCGCTCAGCAGCCCCACCCCTGAGCAGGTCAGCCTGGTATGCTTGTAACACCGCCATGGTGTGCAAACATGCGCCAGACTGTCCACAAGCACTTTCCCACCCAGACACGATGTCACGCCTAACGGGCCTGGTGGGAAGCTTCGTGGCCTTCAGGGATGATGCTGAGGATGGGGATAGATAGCTCGCAAGCGTCTGCTCCACTACTGGCATCGCCCCATATACCTTATCGTTCAGCCCCACGATGTTCTTTTGAATAATTAGAGACTGTGGGGCTGTAATACGGGATGAGTATGGTTTCTCCCACAATCTTGACACCTCAGCATGGAGATCAGGGAAAAACGGAAGGCCCCGTCGTGAAGGCTGTGATCTGGATTTCAGAAAAACGCTCGTCTAATTACTTTTAGGATGAGTGTCTTTTTCTCGGCTGGCCAAACGATATTTTATTTTGGCTATTGCACGAATCACACCCCATAATCACTTTCAGGACGAGCGTCCTGTTTCTCGGCTGACCAAACGATATTTTATTTTGGCTACTGCACGAGTCACACCTCATACATGAGGGACTGTGGTGGAGAGTACACAGTCTCCTCTGTCTCGACACTCATCACCTCTACCTCCTTGGAGGAAGATAGATGAAGTGTCTGGCTTTCTCTCTCTGGGGGGGGGAGAAACCGCAGCGTGGGCTTCCGAACTCTGAGAGAGAGCCACGGATCTCAGCGGGACCGCTGCCAGCGGGATCGCGAGCCTGGCCGCTCTCATCAAACACAGGCAGACGAGAGCGGAGCGTGCGCAGCGAGAGCAACTCGCAGTCATGACAATCAGCCCCCACGAGAGCTGACCATGCATGCTCCGCTCCCAAACAAACAACACAAAGATTGTGTGTATCCCCCGCCGCTGCTCTATATCTCGTGTGCAGGGAGGCCACACAAACGCTGTAATGCCTTTGCTCGCCATAGATATTAGTTATACTTTGAATATTTCTTTGAATGCTTTTGGACTGACAGACAAAGTAAATAACTGACACCTACTACAAGTCACTACTGAAGAGCAAGCTAACTCGCTCTGCCGGATGCGCTTTTAACTTCCAGCACTCACTTCACACCGCTCGTTATGTCCTCGCTGCTCCAATGGAATGATTTTACCCATGCTTCAACCGCAGTCACGGCCATGGGCGTTCCCAAAGCATCTTGACGCAGCTCGAGTTCCTGAAGGGGAACTATTTAGACAATTTATTTTTATTTCAGTTTTGGCCCTTGATCCTTTTATTTTATTTTAGTTTGAGTTTATTTTCTTTATTTATTTATTTTTATGATTAGTTTATATTTATTACTAAGTTTCGCAAGGTAACAAAGCAATTTTCAAGTTTTTATTTTATTTTGCATTTTAATAGTTTATTATTATTATTGTTTAATTGCTGAACTCCTGAAGAACTACATTACCCATAATCCTGAATAGTGATCCACCAATCAGAGGAGACACTGTTACCATGGTAAGAAAAAAAAACATGCTTAAAGAGCTAAACATGCAAAAAATAATTTAAGTTTCAATATTTTAATTATTTTTGTAAAGCAATCTCAGAGCATCATTTATGTAACTAAATGCAGTGCAAAAACATTTTTTTTGATTGGTAACAGCATATAGTTTCTTATTACTCTAGCTGAATTTATTGAATAAATATAAGAATGTAACATAAAAGACGATGCATACATCTAATAATGTTGCCCTTATTAACATTATATTAACACATAAAGGTAAAAAATCCCCGCTGTGTGTGTGTGTGTGTGTGTGGGTGTGTGTGTGTGTGTGTGTGTGGGTGTGTGGGTGTGTGTGTGTGTGTGGGTGTGTGGGTGTGTGTGGAGCAGCAGCTCAATCTCAGACAGGAGTGATTCTGACACCAGCCGAGGGAAACACACACACACACACACACACACACACACACGTGTGAGCTCATCTCATAGACTCTCATTGTTTTCATATCAGGCTAATGACATTTTCTGTGTCCTAAACTCACCCATCACAGAAACCTGTGCAAAAAACTGGATTACAAACATGATTTGACCGATTTATAAGCCTTTTTAACTATAAAGACACATAAAATGTCCTCACTAGTCGGTTGTCATGATATTTCACTATATAAGCGAAGACATTTGGCCCACACACACATTTACTCAGCGAGTACTGAGTGGGAGTGGGAACGTTGCATAGACTTCTAAAATTACATAAACATTTTTGAGATAAACTAAAAAAGTAATTGAGACTGTTTGTCTCACAATTCTGACTTTTGCTTTCCAATCGGAGAAAAATATCAAATTGTGAGATATAAATTCCGGAATTGCGAGTTTATATAATACCCACTCGCACTTCCTCTTATATCCCAGAATTGTGAGAAAAAAAATCAGAACTGTGAGTTAAAGAGTCACAATTAAGCTTCCATAATATACAGCTAGTAATAAATACTAGACTGAAAAAAATCCCAATGAAAAATTCACTCATAAATTGCAAGGAAAATTCACAAATAATTACAAAGAAATGGCAAGTAACACATTGAATTAAACATGCACTTTTGAGTCGCAAGACTATTTAAATACTAATATATTATAATTTTAATAACCAAACCTAACATAAACTTTCTTCTGCCTTTTTCCAGATACCAAAAAGAATATATATAATATATATTAGGGATATAATATCTATTAGTTTGTCAGTGTTGCACAGCATTAAGTGATCTTTCATACCCTGTAGAGGGGTGAATTTGAGGTTAAAGCCTCATATGTTGTCAGCGATGAATTATATATTAGCTTCTGGCAGTTTTGTGCAGTTGTTTTGTTTTGCAACGACAGACTCCAACTAGCCACAGTTTGTGACGAGGATTTAGTGTGACATTGCTCGTCGTTTTTTTATCGAGTCAAGAACAGCAGCCCTTTCAGACATTCACGACACAAACACAGACATACTCCTCTCTCTTCACTGTATATTGGCATCCTCATGATGCAGTGCCTTCTGCTTTCATAAAGCGTTGATGAAATTTTATTACAACCTTAACCTACCTCATTAACTAACTCAACAACTTACATACTAACCTATTTATGTCTTTAAAGAAATAATACTTGTTTTTCTTAATTGGATATTAAATATTTGGAGGAAAGTGGTTTTATGTGGTTTTAATCTCCTCTGACGCGGGGGTGGGGGGGTGGGGGGAGGTTTTTTGTGCTTAATAATGTTTCTTTTCAGTCTGTTCAGGCCTAGCCACAGCGCTGAATCAGCTTTATTGGTGATTTTCCAATGCTTTGTTACATCATTCAGACTCGGGTAGTTCGATGAGCTTTAAATTATGCTCGACCTTAGTTGCAGGCTTTTGATCTATAGATCTATATCCTTATTAACGTTAGAGCATAGTTGTGGGTCGAGAGCGCTGTTTTTAAAAAATGTTTTTTTTCCTATTTAAGGTAAAGATCCTTTTCAGTGAGGGGTGGGAATTTTCGTTCCTCTTCAGTTTTCTCTTGATTGTGAGATACCTCAGGGCTCTATTTTGGGGCCTATTCTGTTTTCACTATTTTTGCTGCCTTTAGGCCTTTTTTTTTTTTTTTTTTTTTAATAGTAGGTCCTACCTCTTTATGCTGATGATATTCAGATTCATTTGCCTATTAGACCTGGAGGATCATCTTCTCATTCATCTTTGTTATTATGTCTTGAGGAGGTGAAGTGCTGGTTAGAGCAAAATCGCCTACAGCTAAATGCGAGTAAATCTGAAGTAATCATTTTTGGGCCAAATAAGCTTGACTGTGACATAAACGATGTGTTAGGTACATGGAAAACAAATGTGCAGTCCCAAATAAGAAATCTGGGTGTAATTTCTGACTCGGCTCTAACGTTTGATCATCAGATTAAATGTGTGGTGAAAAGTTGCTTCTTTCAGTTGAGGACTATTGCAAAAATGAAATAATTTTTGTCTGTTGCTGACGCAAAAAATTGGAGCTAAGTTATATAACACATAAAAAAGGCATTTATCTCCTCCCGTTTGGACTAGTGTAATGCACTTTATTTGGGAGTGAGACAATCTCTTATTTCAAAATTGCAATTGGTCCAGAAAGGGAGCATATTACTCCAGTTTTGGAAAAGCTGCATTGGCTTCGGGTTAAATATCGGATTCAGTATAAGGTGTTGCTGTACGTTTTTAAAGCTGTCATTGGTATGGCCCCAGAATATATTACGGACTTGATTCATATGAACTCTGGTAGACCTCAAAGATCATTTAACTGCTTACTGCTCTCAGTTCCAAAAACTCACCTGAAAACTAAAGGGGATTGCGCATTTTCGGTCGCTGGCCCAAGACTGTGAAATACCCTTCCACCTGACATCAGATCTGCACCCTCAGTTGATGTTTTTAAATCTCGCGTGAAAACATACTTGTTTTCTGTGGCTTTTAATTGTTGACTTTTGGAAGATGTAAATTGTTCTGTTTTCCTGTTCCTTTTATTGGTTGTGTTGCTAGTACAAGGCCTTTTTGGGTCCTTTGTAGTGGAAAGGGGCGCTATAAATAAGTAGACTTTGAGACTTTAGGTGGTATTTTTAATCAAAAGTAAATGATTAAAAATGACTAAATGTCACAAGTATTTTGATCTATTTTTTTTTTGGTTTTTAATCTGTTTTCTAATTTTCACTAGTATACAAATTATAATATTATCTATAAATAATTTAATTGATCAAAAGATGAAAGTCAAGTCATTTTATAATGTCACAAAAGATTTATATTTCAACTAAATGCTGCTCTATTGAACTATCTATTCATCTGTGAATCCTAAAAAAATAAAATCATCACAGTTTCCACAGAAATATTGTGCAGCACAACTGTTTCAACATTGATAACAATAAGAAATATTTCTTCAGCAGTAAATCATCATATTAGAATGATTTCTGAATTATCATGTGACACTGAAGACTGGAGAATGATGCTGAAAATACAGCTGCGCATCACAGAAATCCATTACAGTTTAACACATGTTCACACAGAAAACAGCTGTTTTAAATTATAAAAATATTTCACAATATTACAGCTTTACTGTATTTTTGATCAAATAAACTGCAGCCTTGTTGAGCAGAAGAGACTCTTTCACAAACATTAAACATTTTTTATTTATGTTAAACTTTTAACCAGTACTGTTATGTACTGTAAATGTCAGTCATTTGAGACTCAGTTACATCATTTGCAATGCTCTGAGCTCTTCTGATGCGATTCTCTTTAGGATTATCAGCAGTTTAGCCAGAATTTCCACCAGAAATTCAGCAATTCAACTAAATTGATGTCAAATTATCTGGAGTCTCTACAGGAGCAAATATCAAAAATCAGTTTTACTTTGGAAAGAATGAAGGAGAATTTCTGCTGTTGTCCTTGTACTGTTATTCCTGTGATTGTGTTGTGTTGGGGTGTGTGTGTGTGTGTGTGTGTGTGTGTTGTGTTGTGTTGTGTGTGTGTGTTGTGTGTGTGTGTGTGTGTTGTGTGTGTGTGTGTGTGTGTGATGTGTTGTGTGTGTGTGTTTTGTTGCCGTGTGTGTTTGTGTGATGTCACTGTCTACAGGACATGTAAATTCTTTGCAGCGCTCCACACTTCGCTGGTCAGTCCAGTCATGCAGAATCCGGGCCAAAATGTAGAGATCGGCCTGCGGGAGCTCCTCCTTAAAGAATCTCCTGTGTCACACACACACCACACACACACCACACACACACCACACACCACACACACACCCACCACCACACTCTCACACACACACACACACACAATAAAACAATCTACTGATGCATCACTGTTCAGACAAAGCCAGAAACACTCATGAATCACAATTATCAAACTCACATCATTGGAATGTTGATCATTTTCATACAAGACTCACACTGACTGACAACACTACAGTCAGCATGAAATGGAAATTCAGCCTATGTATTTTCTAAACACATTGTATAGATCTCATTGTCAATGATTAATCTGTGCATAGGTTTCATTTCTGAAAAAATCTAAACTGAAGAATATCTAAAATCATAACTTGATCTTCTGGTGAGAAACAAACAAAAACTAATAAAATCAACAAAAATGCAGAACTAAATAATAATGATTATAAATTAAAATTAAAATGGAAACATTAACCAAAATAAAATGTTTAAAAAAAGGAATAAAACGAGCAAAGTAATAAAACTTTGACCGAAATCAAAATGAAACAAAATAGAAAAATAAAATCTAATTCAAAATATTAACAAAATCTATAATAGTATAACAATGGTACTAAATACTACTGATTATTATGTCATCCACTTTGATTGAATATTGATTTATTTTACTGCATTTATTAATTTATTTTACTGTAGCTTTTATCTGTAATCTTTACACTTAAAAACTACCATACGATCTAGAAGATCGGGATTTCAGCACACGAGTCAGATATACACTGTTCCAATTTCTGTTTCATATATGTTTTTACTTCATATGACAATATATTTCCTACATGGAAATTTAATATACATTTGTGTATGGGACGACTACTGTTATGATGTTTATGGTATTTTTTGCTCCTTTTTGGATTGTGACAGTTGTGAACTATGAACAGAGTTGCATGAAGATTCTTCAGAAATTCAGTTTTTTTGTGTTCCACATAAGGTTTGAAACAACAAAAATAGCAAACGAATATTCATGTTTAGATAAACAATTCTTTCAAAAGGTAGTGTTGCCAGATTGAACAGATTTCCACCCAGTTGACCCTTCGCAAAGCCCTGCCCCCCTTAGTTACTGTTGCTATGTCCGACAAGCCATGGCACTCTCACACCACACATCATGTTCTCACGCAGGGAAAAATACATCGTGGAGCATAGAGGAAACTGACAAAACCGTCAGACACGACAGAGTAGGTTATGGTATGAAACAAAGTCTCAGCTTTCAAATTTTGTCATTATTTAAGAAATTCAAACAATAAATAGCATTTTGTGGCTCTTTAATGTGTCATGACAGATCGCTGTAGCGCCTCAGTTCAAGCGGCATGTGAACCGATCATCTCTTCACTACTAGTTATAGCACAAAATAAACATGGATGAACATCAGAAGGTAAGTTAAGAACCGTCAATACACACCATTTTCAAGTTCAAGTCCACCGATGTTAATCTACTTTACTGTCTGGATTGTTGGTCGGACAAAATGACAGATTCAGCGTTATGATTGGTCAGATCACCTGTCAATCAAACTCCCAGCGAAGGGTCAATTGCCCGGGTCTCAAACATTTGGCGGTTTTCAAACATTTCCGTTTTATAGGCTAAAAAAAGTGTGTTTGTGGCACTAATTACGTTGTTATGTTTTGTCCACACTTGAATTGGCTTGTTCTTGCTGTTGGCATTGAAAATGATGAAGGTGTGTGTCCGAGGGTTAAAGTCTGTACATTTCTTGACTGCCATTTGCAAATATTTGACTTAATTTAATCATTTATACCCGTTTGAGTAAAAGTTTTTTTTTTTTGTCATATTTGCTACTTTTCTTAATAAGTACTGTATTTTCCCTCTCTTGTATTGTCCTCCTGTCTGGGAAATTGATGCATTTTTATAATTTTATTTTGTCACTATTTAGTTTCAAAGAGGTAAAAACAGTCCGTATCAACCTCTGATGACATGGCAACAGAATTCTATCACATTCTTTAGGCAGTGAATGTTGTGGGTGGGTTTTGCAGAGCTTTTGGGATGAAAATGGTCGACCCAATCTGGCAACCCTGAATACAAGTGTCATAAAGTGACAAATGCCGCACCAGCACGACATGAACCTCACCGAGCGTGACAAATCAATCCAGAACAGAACTACTCCTCGCCCTCCAACAGTATTGATTCCCATCAGCACGCAGATACAACACACACACACACACACACACACACACACACACTCACTCTCACACACACACACACGTACCTTCACAGAAGGAGATCAGCTCATCTTGCACCGACACAAAGTGCTTCTGAGACGTTCGCACAACCTTGGGAAGGTCAAAGATGGTGACGGTTGATTTGGGGTCAGCCGACACGCACTGTTTGGCCAGAGCGCTGCAGCAGCCTGATCAGAGGAGAGCAAGGCCACACATTTATATTCTTGAGTCATGTCACCCACAACCATCTGGACCCTCGGGCCGCCGCACATGTCCGAGCACAGGGCAAGATGGTGCTGCTTAAGGAGAAACTTTATCCTGACATTATTAACTACCATATAACACTACCATTCTGTCATTATTTATCATCCTCGCTCTAAAAAGAAAGGCTGCAAATGTGGGTTTTCACAGCACTGCGATAGAAGAAACATTTTTGGTTTCCCAGTGAACTTTTCCTAAAAGAACACTTTACATTTCAATGATCTAAAAAAACCTCTGTCCACTATAAAGAACCTTTAGTGGTTTCTTGGAAGTTGGAACTTAAACTAAATGAAAATGAGAAATGTTGCCTTGGAAACTAGCTCAAATAAAACAAATACGTTTTTAAAAATATTTTATCTTAAAGGAATAGTATACCCAAATATGAACGTTTGCTACAAATGTGCTCACCCTCTGGCCATCAGAAATGTAGATGAGTTTGTTTCTTCACCAGATTTGTAAGAGAAATGTAGCATTGCATCACTTGCTCATCATTGGATCCTCTGCAGTGAATGGGTTCTGTCAGAATGAGAGTCAAACAGCTGATTAAAAACATCACAACAATCCACAAGTAATCCACAGCACTCCAGTCCATCAGTTAACATCTGGAGAAGACAAAAGCTGAAACACATCCAGCATTAAGACGTTTTTAACTAAAATACATTGAGTCTATAATCCATAATAACTCTTCCTCCAGTGAGTCAGTGTTCTGGAGTGAATCAGGAGAGAAATCTGCACAGAACAAGCAGCGTTTTAAAAACATCGCTAACACATATTTGGCTGGATTTTTGATGTGAAGACCACCGCAGAGTGCACTTTTCACTGGAGGAAGAGTTTTATGGATTACAGACTCAATGTATTTTAGTTAAAAGCGTCTTAATGCTGGATGTGTTTCAGCTTTTGTCTTCTCCAGATGTTCACTGATGGACTGGAGTTCTTGTGGATTATTGTGATGTTTTTATCAGCTTTTTGGACTCTCTTTCTGACGGCACCCTTTCACTTGCAGTGAGACACTGATGCAATGCTAAATTTCTCCAAATCTGATCAAGAAATTAAGGCGAGTAAATGATGGCAGAATGATCGTCTTTACATGTAACCGTTCACCATTTCTTTAAAGTTTTATCCATCTTTAATCGCCTCAGTTGATTTTAAATGTTCCTGCAGTGTGGCAAAGTGCAAACACTTCATCTAGTTTCACAATTAACACGAGCTCATAAACACTGCATGCTCAATGACAATAACATAATTAGTAACACGCAGCTTAAAGCAGTTTATTAAGTCACACCACATGACGTGTGTGGTATTGCTGTAGGAATGTCCTGTCAAACAGCAGAGATGAAGTAATGGTGTGGTTTGACGGAGCAGCTGCTCTCTGAGTCTCGTCTGAAGGGCCACGAG
>JADLZN010006828.1:52500-155814 GCA_018155175.1 Sinocyclocheilus anophthalmus
TTATTTCAATATCAGACCTCATAAACTTATACTTTATATTATGTTAGAATTAGTCATAAATAAGAGCAATGTTCTGGCCCTTAAAATGTTTTTAAAGAAAAATAATTTAAGAACTTTTTAAAAAACAATTATAAGATTATTTTTATTTTATTTGACATTATCTTTTATTAAATTTTTGTTATTACTACTTGATCTGAGAGTAGCTTTATTATCTGAGATAACAAACTGATTAGTGCCCATTTTCTTTTTTTCTTTATCTTTAGAAATTTCACAGTAAATTGGCCAATATTGCCAGTGTCTCCCCATAATAGTTTCATTAGTCATAAATAAAGAGTTAATTAATCAATTACAAGGATTTTTCGTCCCCTAGACTTTTTTAAAGAAAGAAAATATTTTTACAAAAGCCTTCTATTTTAAAAAGATATTTTTTTAAATTTTTATTTTAATTTTATAAGTATTAATTTATTTTATTTATCATTATGTATTTTTTATATACATAGACTGAGCGTAAAACCTTTATTACATATCGTATATTGGCCGTCCACATCAGATTAGCATCTGTCGTAATAGAGAGTTTATCTATATAGAGGAAATGTTTTTTTAATCATCAGTTTAAAGGATAGATATAACACTTATTTGTGTCTCTTTAAAATAATTTTTCTTAAATTTATATACAAGAGGTACAAGATCTCTCTAGTTTTTTTTTTTTTGTCACACCGGTGTTTTGAGCTGAACTTGCCCCAGGGCTTTAAAAACAAAAAAAAAAAAAAAAATAAAAAAAATCATCGTTTGGACTGACGAACGCGTTTCCGGAACAACAGACGTGACAGGAAACACACAGGGCGTAATTATGGGATAATCAAGGATTACAGGACATCACGAACTAATGGGAAACTCAACCAGGCACATGCAAACCACATGTTGGCATAATCATAAGGTGGAGCAGGTGGAGGAGAAAACACAACCAAGACCAATTAATCTGTTCGCATAGTTACACGCCCTCTTTCACTGTAACTGGCCTGTCAATCATCATTTTGAGTATACACAGTAACACAACATGCCTCCACATTGCCTTTTCAATAGTTAAAAACACCTTCCCTACCCGTCATGCCTAGGTAGAGAAAAGTAAAGTAGCTGGTTGATCTGTCAGTCTGCTTTTGTGCTGCAGGGACACTTATTTTATGCATAATGATGCATTTAAAAATTAACGACCAAAGATAAGATTAAACAGATAACATTAAATAAATATTTTTAACAGGTTAAATGTTGATTATTACTAGTAACTCAAACCCCTTTATCTAAAACTCTCTGTTTAACTGTCGGTCACGTGCATCCGCCATGTTTGTAGTTTTTTTACGCGTTTTATTTGTGTTTGTAGTTCTGGACCGAATCCTTCACCAAAGCGCAATGGATTGTGGGTAATATTATCCATTAGAGTGTGCACACTTCAGAAATCGACCTGAAATAGTAGACCCTCCGAGGACGTCTTGGCACACTCCTTATCGCATACGATGCTTTGGGTAACACCCTTATTCCCTCACATCTCACACTTACTGTTTTTATGACGGATATATCCTTTCTCGTTTCAATAATTTTAGTAATTGAAAGCATGTCTAATTAATTAAAATCATGAACATTTATTAAAAGTTCAACAAAAATGACATTTTAAGCACTTGTAAAATACGTTCTATTTTTTCCCCAAATTAATTTTTGTTTTAATTTTAATTAAATTTTAGTAATCAAAAGGCATGTCTAATCAAATGAATTCATGAAACTTTATCTTTTTAATAAAAGTATTTCTTTTTTCTTTACAGTGACGGGATCCTATGAAATGTGTTATTTTTCCTGGATTCTGTTTGAATGGTTTTTGTAATCTATCGAAACGCACGTTAATTAATTACAAATCATCAACTTTTAACAACCGTTTTATTTTTTCACAAATTCTGTTTTTAAGCTTTAATCTTAATTTAAAAAAAAAAAATTTTAAGTTTAATTTTTTAGAATCAAAGAGGCATATCTAATCAAATGAAATTCAGGACCCTTTAACTTTTATAGTATATATATAGTCTTTTTTTTTTACAATAATAGGAAAATTCCTATGAAAATGTTTTATTTTATTTCTTTCTTTATTTTTATCTGTTTCACAATGATTTTAGTAATTGAAAAGCACGTCTAATTAATTGAGTCATTAGAACATAAGCAGTCAATCAACCTCAATTCTAAAACTTTAAACTAGTTATAAAATTGCTTTCAAAATTTTTTCTGGAGTCAGATTATCAAAATTGTTAGCAAAAATTATATTTTTACTATATATAATGTTAATACTATCTATTTTAATGCAATTTTATTGTACAAGTTCTTTTTTCTTAGCAGCTTAACTTCATCCAACAGGTTTGATATTGAATTACTCGAGCGGCTCTAGTATATATACTGTATATATATTATATAGAATGTACATTATTTTTATTGCCAGATATATTAGGGTCTGTGTCTGAAACTTGTAAATCAAAATGTTTCATCTTCTTTTCTAATTTAACAATTAAAAAAAACATCACAATTTATTACAATTTGATTTTTTTTTTTTTTCATTTTACCTTTTTTTCTTTTTTTTTTTTTTTTACAAGTTACTTTACTTTTGCGCCAGCTTAACATTTAAATATTTTTTTTATTAAGTATTAGCTATATTTATATAAGAACATTTTTACACCCATGAGTGCCCGATTAGTTTTTGATAAAGCAAAGATAAATGCATGTTGTGGCGTAAAACAAGAAGGGTTCCTAACGGTGAGGAAGCACTGCAGATGTGTCGGGACAAGTGTGGGAATCAGCACGTTCACCGCTTCCAGCCAGAAAAAGCGGTCGTACCTGCTTTACATCCGATTAGCCGTGAGTTTCATGGGAAAGAAAAGAACTGAATTTGTGTGCGACACCAAACTGAACGAAATGACATTCTGAGAGGATGACGAATGGAACAAAACACTCTGAAAAAATTAGCGAATTTCACAGTTCTCACACAATTTGGACCCAACCGTGAAAGTTTAGTGCTTCCTAAACGTCTTCACATTAGATAAATAATGGATTGACAGCAGCTGGTTAACGAAGGGGTCATTTAAGAGCAGCAGTTAATTAGTGCAGTTTGCCAAGTCAGGAATCATTACTCCGCATGAATGAGCAAAACGGGTACGACGTCACCTAGCAACCAGCTGGAGCACCCTAGCAACTGCATTGCAACACTGACGTCACCTAGCAACCAGCTGGAGCACCCTAGCAACTGCATTGCAAGCAATTGACGGGCGGTCACCGAGTAGCAACCACTCTGGGTACCCTAGCAACTGCATAGCAACACCGACATCACCTAGCAGCCAGCTGAAGAACCCTAGCAACTTCATAGCAACACTGACATCCCCTAGCAGCCAGCCTGAGCACCCTAGCAACTTCATAGCAACACTGACATCCCCATAGGTCAGCAGCCGTGAGCACCCTAGCAACTGTATAGCAACACTGACATGACCTGGTCATCCGCTGAAGCACGGCCTAGCAACTGCTAGCAACCACCTGACATCCCCTGCAAGCCAGCTTTATCACCCTAGCACCTGCATAGCAAAACACCGACATCCCCTAGCAGCCAGCTGGAGCACCCTAGCAACTGCATAGCAACACCGACATCACCTAGCAACTGCATAGCAACACTGACATCACCTAGCAACCAGATGGAGCACCCGAGCAACTGCATAGCAACACTGACATCACCTAGCAGCCAGCTGGAGCACCCGAGCAACTGCATAGCAACACCAACATCACCTAGCAGCCAGCAGGAGCACCCTAGCAACTGCATAGCAACACCGACATCACCTAGCAACCAGCTGGAGAACCCTAGCAACTGCATAGCAACACCGACATCACCTAGCAACCAGCTGGAGCAACCTAGCAACTGCATAGCAACACCAAACACCACTCACATTGTCTTCAGGAAACATAAACATCCAGTTGGTTTCAATAGTTTGTATTTAAGGAACATTGAGCACATTTTCTGGGAGATTTAAAGTATTATTCATCTACAACAAGTGCCTAAAATGACTTTTCATTATCAATAAAGGCACTTTAGAAAACACATTTGGAATATTAGTATTTGGGATCGCTAGTAATCAGTGATTAGGAGCAACAGTATTATAAAGCTTGGTCAGTTTGATTAGGTAAAAGTGCATTGCCAATGTAATGGCTCATGAGTTATTAAAGGAACAGTTCGCCCTAAAATGAATTATGGACTCGTATTTTAGTTAAAAACGTCTTAATGATGGATTTGTGTTGTCAAGACGTTAATTGCTGGACTGGAGTGGTTACTTGTGGATTATTGTGATGTTTTTATCAGCTCTCGTTCTGACGGCACCCATTCACTGCAGTGTTTGGGGTGAACTGTTCCTTTCTGGCCATGGAATCAGACTCTGTCTTAAACCATTTAAACAGCAGCTTTCTAAACATCACCTACGGCACATAAACACACTGAAATCACATTTATGGGATAACAGTCTCAAGACATGTTCATTCCTGCATCTGGAAGACGATCAGAAGATGAATTAAAGGCACAGCGACTAAAACAGGGGAGCAAGAGGACAATCACATGCAACAGCAACATGATATCATGACACACAAGAGTGCATCCGTGAAAATATCCATTCAAAAATAATCTACACACTTTTAGAGCTTCATAATACTGAAATACTGGTGCATAATTTGATAAAGGAGATGATTGCATTAAAAATTTGTTCCAGTTGCTCATCCTCGTCCATCCTAAAATATAAAAGGTATGTATAAAGACCCAAGTTCACAAGCAGCTCAGCTGATCTCAGAGTAATAATGTCTTTGCATAGGTCTCTATTATTCACACGGCCGTCTCAGCCAAACAGATTGGACAAGGGTCTGGATTTGACCGGGCTCTTGAGCGACTCCTCGCCTTCCTCGTTCTCTCTGAACGAAGTGCTGTGGACGATCTGTGTCTTGAAGCGGTTCCTCTGCAGTCTGATGCGGCCGATGGAGGATTTCCGATACAGAGACCTGGGCCTGGGTTGACCGTCGGCTGTCATCTCTTCAGGGTGGTTCAGTAACCGTAGGAGGTTGAGATTGGACTGTAGGACTTTAGGGAGCTTCCATCGCCCGGCTCCAGATGCGTTCTCTGTGTCAGAGTTCGCACAAGCTCCTATGATGTCCTTGATGTCGCATGTGACGCTGGCACGGAGGTACTGCGCCGCTTTCTTCCCACTGTAATCCCGCACATCCACGTCAGCATCATATGCTCCCACCAGAAGCTTCATGACCTCTATATGATTGTGCATGGCTGCCAGGTGCAGAGGCGTGTAGCCGGCGCTGGAGCGGGCGTTTACGTTGATGGTGACGCTGTGCCGTTTGGCGAAATCCACCAGCATTGCGAAAAGCTCGTGTTTGCCTTGCTTGGCCGCCCAGTGCAGACACGTAAACCCCGTGACGAAGTCCTTCTTGGAGATGAGCGTGGGTTCACACTCGAGCAGCCGCTGCAGACTGTCCCACTCGCCGTCTGCCGTGCACATCATCCACTCGTGCTCCAGCGGGTCTAAAGTTACCGAAGCACAATCCTCATCCACAGACGACGTTCTGAACTCACTGCTTCTGGCTGACATGTGCCCTTGGGAGTTACGGTGCACCAGTGAGCGTCTCACCTGCATATGCATTACATATTATATGCATTATGTACATTTGGATTATATATTATATGCATTATGTGCATAATCATTATTACATGCATTATGTGCATATGCATCATATATTAATTATGTGATTTTGCATTATTTATTATATGCATTTGGAATATGTATTATATGCATTATGTACATTTGGATTTTATATTATATGGATTATGTGCATATGCATTATATATTATATGCATTATGTGATTTTGCATTATTTATTATATGCATATGCATTATATATTATATGCATTATGTGATTTTGCATTATGCATAATGTGCACTTGCATTATATATTACATGCATCATGTGCATAATCATTATTACATGCATTATGTGCATATGCATTATATATGCATTATGTGATTTTGCATTATTTATATGCATTTGGTATGTATATATATTATATGCACATTTATGTACATTTGGATTATATATTATATGCATTATAAGCATAATTATTATTACATGCATATGCATCATATATTACATTCATTATGATTTTGCATGATTCATTATATGCATTATGTGCATATGCATTATATATTACATGCATTATGTGATTTTGAATTATATATTATATGCATAATGTGCATTTGGATTATATTGTATTATGTGCATAATCATTATGACATGCATTATGGGCATATGCATAATATATTACATGCATTATGATTTTGCACTATTCATTACATGCACATGCATTATGTGATTTTGCATTATATATTATATGCATTATGTACATTTGGATTATATATTATATGCATTATGTGCATAATCATTATTACATGCATTATGTGCATATGCATCATATATTACATGCATTATTCATTATATATTATATGCATTATGAGCATAATGTAGATTTGCACTATTATGTGCATTAAGTGTATTTCCATTGTATATTATATGCATTATGTGCTTTTTCATTATATATGATATGGATTGTTTTGCATTACATTACTGTATTTGCACCCGTCTCACCTGTGGAGAACTGCTCATCATGAGCTCTATGAAGTTCTTGCGGCTGCATTTTGGGGTGCTGCCATCCTCAGGTAGTGCATCATGTGCTGCATCCTCAGAAGAGCCCTGCAGCAGACTCCGCAGAGATCCCCTGGATGTTCTCCGTCCAGTAACGATGACCTGTGGCGTGACGGGAGCCCTGCCAACCCCAGCCTCTCCTGTTGACCGGGCATCAGAGAGCTCAGGAGCATTCGGTTTGGTATCATTTCCATGCACAGTTTCGTGTTCCCCCGAGAGCTCGCGGTCTTTCTCAGTCAGAGCGATGTCAGACACACACAGCTCCTCCTCAGCATCTCGCACACAGTACGAAATAAGAGCACAAACAATACTCCAGGACAGGCCAGCAGGAAAACTATAAGAGGTACGAAACGGCATAGCTAACTTTTCAAGCTTTCAGATCACCGATTTCTTCATGCACGTTGTGTTCTCTTCGAAATGCATGCTTGATTCCTCTGTGATGGGTCTTCAATCATCACCAACCGCATCATCATCATCCTGCGCGCGCCCACTGCTGATCTCCGGGTATCTGTACTTCTTCTTCAAGCACACCACTGTTTTCTCCCTCTCTTGCTTCACGTAGGCGATAGTGTCCCACAAGGCGCTTAATCTCTCCTTTTAGATAGCACGGCGCTCTTCGCATTTTTTTTTCCGCTGCCGAAAGATTTAAAATAAAAAAACAAAAACAAAATGCGCGACCAAGTCCTTGTTTTTCACTCGCCCCCCGTTTTCCAAAAGAAAGTCCAGGACGGATTCTTGCGTGCACTCCGTCGCCATTATCATGTTTTATATGAATAATAATAATAATAATAAATAAGCGAATGCACAAGTCAGCATCTAATCCTCTGCGCCTGCGTCATTTTGACAGGTTGACATCGATTAATCGTTAGTCTGCGCGCAAGGGAACACATCGTGTCTTATTAAAACTAGGCTGTAGTTGAGACTGAGTGCTGAGTGTGTCAGATAGGGGTCGGCAGAGCTTATAAAGATGATGTTTTGCATCCTAGCAACTCTTGTCGGGGAACGGAATCACGAGTGTGAAACTGGAGCACATGCGCGCTCATTTGGGCTCCGACGCGCCCGGCGTTAACTCTGGAAGCGGCTCCGCGTTGAGCCTAAATGGATTCCAGTTGCACCAAAGGGCGAGTCCGAGCTGGGAGCGCACCACTTTGCCGGGACAAAGGGGGGGTTGGAGCTCCATTGAGCTTTAGAGGTTTTAATGAATGAAACCGAGCATGATTTATAGCTTTCATTGGGATTAAATGGACGTACAATGTTAAGAAAGTGCTCGTTAATAGATCTGACATCTGAAGTCCTTATAATTTATCGACTGATATTCAAAGAAAACCCTCTGAAATGGTAGAGGCGCTGTTCCCAGTGGTGTGACGAGGCGGGTGACTGCAACTTTTGGCTTTCATCTGAAAGCGACCCGACATTTCCACAAATATTCGCTACTTTTCCGGCGCATATGGCTTGTTCTGATGTGGTTCGACAGATGGTACGCGAGTGATGATATGTTCCGGGTCCGAGGTTTTTCTGAAGTTTGGGACAGAGGGAGTGGGTTGGCTTGGGAGTGTCCCGAACTATTCCTCTGTAAACAGTCGGATTTCTGAATCCGAATCCGTGAATCCGAATGAGCGGTCTGAACGCATTTCTCAATCTGAATCATTAGTCTGAATACAAACATACCATTTATTTATTTGAATACGTTTATTTGTATCAACTGATTTATAAAACTGAATGCATTTATCTGATTTATGAATCCGAATACGTGCATATGTATGAGCGTTCTGAATGCATTTCTCAATCTGAATACATTTATCTAATTTATCAATTATTTGTCTATAATCTGATTTATCAATTTTATACATCGCTCTGATTTATGAATATGAATGAGCGATCTAAATACATTTATCAGACTGATCAACATCGATTTATCAATTTTAATACACTTATACTACTTTAAAGGGGTCATATGATGCTTTTTTAAAGATCATTATTTTGTGTATATTTGGTGTAACAGAATATGTTGACATGCTTTAATGTTCAAAAAACACATTATTTTTCAAATACTGTACATTATTGTAGGTCCTCTATGCCCCGCCTCTCTCAAATGTTTTGTTTTCTACAAAGTCCCTCCTTCCGATAAGCGCAGCTTGCTCTGATTGGCCAGCTGACCCAGTGCATTGTGGCCGAACACCACAAGCACGTGTCGAAAATGTAACGCCCCTTACCATAATAACGAGCTTCATCTTTCAAAATAAATGTAAGACAGATCCCGAAAGGGGAATAGAGTCGCGTGACAGACACAGTGATTAAGTTGTTATGTGTTTGCAGTACACAAGCCACGTTTAAGACCGCTGACTCCACTGTGATTTGACCCTGTCTCTCTCTCCTCGCTCAACGTGCTCCTAAGTCCGCTTGCACACACCAACGGAGCACGACAACACACACACACACACACTCAAGCTCACACACAATGCGCAAAACGCCGCATTTGAACATTCCTAACAAATACTTAAACTAATTACAAAACATAGCTGATTCAGAAGCGCCAGATTGTCATAGCAATCAGAATGACCTCCCGCTCCTAGGTTCACTAAACTGTCGTCCATAAAATGCATTGCTGTTTGTTGCAAGTCATCTTAAAGATTCCTAAATGCATCTACTCCCGGAAGGCCAAATAAGTGCTTTTGCTTTCGCTCTGAAACACAGCGTCTCCCTGACATGCCTGCTTCAACACTAACTGCGGTTACTGAAACCACGCCTTCTTGCTTTGCGTGCACCATTTGGGCGCATTATGCTAAGATTTCCACATAGTGACGTAGACATGTGGGGGCGTTTTTAAACAAAGCGTTTTAGGAGGGAGTGGACAAGTCTTAACTTTTACAAAGAATAACTCTTTGGGTTTGAGACTTTAATCTTTGCAACTTCATGGTCTTATTCTATGCCATCCGCTTGTAACGACTCCAAAGAGAAAGGACCCTTGAAATCCCATCATATGACCCCTCTTAATACATTTTCTATTAACACATTTTTGTTCATTGAAATAAAATATAAATATTAGACAAATCTGTTAGTTGTCAAGGCACCATTTACGTCGAAGCATAACATTCTAACTGGAAATCAAATAATCAAATGAATTAAATAAAATAAATTAACCTACATAGTGATATTTAAAATAATAAAAAAAATCACACAAATTTACGACAAAATTACTAATCTCATTAATGAAATCAATCGTAATTACTAATCTGAATACATTCCCAAGTAAATTAATAACTTGGCTAGAGTCCTAGATATTTCTTTTTCAATAGTTTGACTAGTCAGTTAAGTTGTCAACTGGTTAGAAATATTGGACGGTGATTTGTTTTATTAAGCATTTATTGATCTATGTGTCCCTGCAGCACCAAAAGTTTTGATGCTGGGGGATATTGTGTAGCAATAGCCACAATACATTGTATGGGTCCATTATACATTTCCTCTTTTAATGCAAAAATTCGATTAGGCTATAAGTAAAGCTCAGTTCCATGCCGACATGTAGTAAATCCCTACCTTAAATATATCAAAAATTAATTTTTGAGTGAGAATATGCATTGCTAAGAACTTCATTTGTACAACTTTAAAGGCGATTTTCTCAGTTTTTAGATTTTTTTGCACCCTCAGATTCTCAGATTCCAGAATAGTTGTATCTCAGCCAGATGTGCTCCTTAATCGCTACAAACCATGCATCTAGGCATTGGCCGGTAGTGTTTGAATTTTGGACGTTATGATAACCTCAGCAAAATCACGGTTTCACGGTATTGTTGTTACAGCTCTAAAATGTGTTAATTTAAAAAAAAAAACTGAACGCAATATATTTTAATTTTTAGCAACATACTGAATATTTGGAACAGTAGTATTTGTTTATTCTTTCTTTGACTTGTTTCTGAAGTGTGGGCTGTCCTGCAGCTTTAGATGTGGAAGGTTGATTTGCTGCTAGAGTACTGCTGCCCTAAAAAGGAGAAAAATAAAGACTGACATCTTTATTTAACCTAAATCTGTAATTACGGTTATTTAATTGTAGTTATATAATTCATTTTCATATCATATTTAGTTTTATAATTTCATATACATAATTTGATTTCATAATAACCCAATTTGAAGCAAAAACAGAATGTTCTGACTAGTTTTGTGAAATTATACTACATGCCTGAACGAGACAAACGGCAGAAGCTCTGAATGAGATGCAGATCCACTCTCTGACAGCAGGAGGCGCTCATGGAACAGCAGATACAGCGTTTCCTCGGTTACCGCTGATACCGCTTCCCTGTTCCCGCTTGATACGGCGTTCCCTTGGTTAGCGCTGATACGGCGTCCCCTTGGTTACCGCTGATACGGCGTTTCCTTGGTTACCGCTGATACGGCGTTCCCTTGATTACCGCTGATACGGCGTTCCCTTGGTTACCGCTGATACGGCGTTTCCTTGGTTACCGCTGATACGGCGTTTCCTTGGTTACCGCTGATACGGCGTTCCCTTGGTTACCGCTGATACGGCGTTCCCTTGGTTACCGCTGATACTGCGTTCCCTTGGTTACCGCTGATACGGCGTTCCCTTGGTTAGCGCTGATACGGCGTTCCCTTGGTTACCGCTGATACGGCGTTTCCTTGGTTACCGCTGATACGGCGTTCCCTTGGTTACCGCTGATACGGCGTTGCCTTGGTTAGCGCTGATACGGCGTTCCCTTGGTTACCGCTGATACGGCGTTCCCTTGGTTACCGCTGATACGCGTCCCCTTGGTTACCGCTGATACGGCGTTTCCTTGGTTACCGCTGATACGGCGTTTCCTTGGTTAGCGCTGATACGGCGTTTCCTTGGTTACCGCTGATACTGCGTTCCCTTGGTTACCGCTGATACGGCGTTCCCTTGATTACCGCTGATACGGCGTTCCCTTGGTTAGCGCTGATCCGGCGTTCCCTGGGTTACCTGATGATACGGCGTTTCAATTGGTTAGCGCTGATACGCGTTTCCTCCGTGGTTCCCGCTGATACGGCGTTCCCCCTTGGTTACCGCTGATACTGCTTCCCTGGTTACGCTGATTACGGGCCGTTCCCTTTGGGTAGCGCTGATACGCGTTCCCCTTGGTTACCGCTGATACGCTTTTCATTGGTTTATCGCTGAACGGCTTCCCGCTTGGTTACCGCTGTACGTGCGTTCCCTTGGTTACCGGCTGCACTGCATCCCTGGTTTACCGGTGCTGTATACAGGCATTCCCTTTGGTTTAGCGCTGAACTGTGGTGCCCTTGGTTCCGCTTATACGGCATTCCCTTGGTTTCGCGTGATAGTTGTTTTCATATTGTTCCCGCGATACGGTGTTTCCTTGGTTACTGCTTATACGGCGTTTCCCTTGGTTACGCTGATACGGCGTTCCCTGTTATCGTCTGAACGGCGGTCCCTTGGTTAGCGCTGAACTCTTCCCTTGGTAGCGCTGAACGGCTTTCAGTGGTTACCGCTGATACGCGTTTCCATTGGTTAGAGCTGATTACGCGTTCCCCTTGGTTAACGCTGATACGGCGTTCCTTGGTTGCGCTGATTACGGCGTTCAATTGGTTACCAGCTGTACGGCGTTTCCCTTTGTTAGCGCTGATACGGCGTTTTTCTTGGTTACCGCTGGAACGCGTTTCATGGGTACCGGGAGCGGCTGATATGGTGTTTCCTTGGTTACCGCTGATACAGTGTTTCCTTGGTTACCGCCCTTAACAAAGCAGCACTGCTGAAACACTGCTTTATATGAACTATACAGAGACTAGATGAAAAGAAAATACCACGTAAACTTTTTTGAAGACAGTCAGTTCCCCTCAGAAACACTTTCATATAAACCCCCAAATCAATATTTTTTTATTGAGGATTTTCTTCCAATAGTTCTTGCATCATGAACAGTGAGTGATCTGCTTGCTGCAGTATTTTTCTCTGTGCGTCCGTCTTCACCGTCTCTGGCCTCTGTTAACGGTATATTGTTCACGATAAATTACATTTTGGAAAATGAAATGCATGCAACGCAGTTTTGTGCAAAGAGATCGGCTTGCAATAAAAATCATAACGGCAGGTTGCCAGGATCGCGTAAGCTCCAGGGGAAGGCTCCTTAAGGTTCTGCCGTCCTACACACGGCGTTGACTGACCGCGGCGCTCGCACAACAGCCGGAGGCGTGTTTATCTCTAAACACTCACTCCCCCGAGGCATTCCAACACGTTCAGTCTCTGAGGAGACTGATAAAACAGCGCATACCTCAGGACGGTATAACTGAAAAATATTAGCGGTTTTGAAACCCGTGACATTTTCAACTCGCGGTTACTTGCAACCGGTAGTCGGCCCATGCCTAATACATCACTGGAAAGCTCATTTATTTCAGCTTTCAGATGACGGAGGTAATTAAATTACGATGAATGCCACTTGTGACTGTTTTTTGTGCTCCAGGGTACATATAAGGAGTACGTTAGCCTGGAAGAAGAAAAACAATACATTTTGATTTTATTGAGATATATTATAGTTTTTTTAAATAAATCAAAAATATATGATCTAAAATAATCTTATATATATTTTTATATACCAATTTATATTTTCCTCTTATTTATAATTGCATAAATATATCAATAAAAATTATTACTTCATTCTAATTTCAAAGTTTTAGTAATTTTGTTATGTTTTTGTCAATTTGTAAAAAATATTTGTCTATACAATTTTTATTTCAGTTTTAGCGCATCAAGTTAAACTAAATTAAAATGAGACGTGTTGCTTTGGATATAAACAATTTTCATATTTTATTATTCTTTTTTTTTTATGCATTAAATTTCAGTTTTACTTTGAGTTTTTCTAGCACATAAAGTTAAACTAAATGAAAATGAGAAATGTTAACTAACTGCAATAATTAAGTTAGTTAATTTTATTTCATGTAACAATGCGAATAGGTGTTATTGTACTATGCAAAACAAAGTGCATAGAAAAACAAAACGACGACAGCACATAAAGCATATGCTGACTACAGTGCAATCAATTATTAATATTTTTTTAGTGGTCTCTTGTTTTTGATTACAGCAGCCATTCTATGAGCTTTACTCATTAAGCTTTACACGCCTGATTTATTCCCAGACCTGAGATTCATTCATAATCATGTTTCACAATCAAACTATTGACAAGTAGCTTCATCAATGATGAACTGTAATAAGAGTTAGAGAGTGTTTCGTGAGCTCTTCCTGGGTCATCTTCCGTTCGCCGTCGTCGGCAGCAGCACAGAGGAGCTGAACATCGGGAACAGTATCCCTGGGGCGTCGTGCAGGGTGAGCCTGACAGGAAGTGACAGGACAGGACAGGAAGTGACCTCATGAGTGACACCTGAAGCCACCAACCGCTGCTCCTTTAGAGTACTCAACAATACTAGAAAAGCTTGTGTGTGTGTGAAATCAAGAAATAATTAGTTTTGCCATGATGTCGATTTTAAGAGGATCTACATTGGGCCTGGATGGAAAAAACAGGAATATGATTATTAAACTTCCAAATGCTTTGATTGAATTAAACAAGTGTGAGCAGGTGTAAAGTAAGAACGCTGTGCTTTTGCATGTTCTGCGCAGGACTATTATAGTAAACTAAAAAAACAAAACATCTTCGTTACTTGAAATGCAATATATGTTAACTGAAATATTATAATATATTTTATAATACATTTCCCATTTTCATTTGGTTTACTTGATTTACTAGAGTAACTAAAATACTAAATAAATATTATTAAGTAAAAAGATGTACTGATAAAAACTAAATAGCCATAAAGTACAAAATTGTTACATGATAAAATTAAACTAATTCAAAATATTAAGAAAAACTTTACTAATCTCAATGACTATAATAACACTGACTCTACAGCTAAACAATACTTGAGATCAACACCGAAGGAAACAGACAAGGCAAGGCAACTAGTTAAAGCTAAGGCTAGGAAACGACTGAGGTCTCTGTAGTGTAGCTATCGCTAGGGGAGCGATAAACGCTAAACAATACTCGAGATCAACCCCGAAGGAAACAGACAAGGCAAGGCAAAACTAGGCTAGGGCTAGGGCTAAGGCTAAGGCTAAGGCTAGGAACGACTGAGGGCTCTGTAGTGTAGCTATCGCTAGGGGAGCGATAAACGCTAAACAATAATCGAGATCAACACCGAAGGAAACATGGCAGGCAAGGCCAATAGGCTAAGCTAAGGCTCGGGCTAGGCTAGGCTAAGGCTAGAAAAACCCCTGAGGGCTCGTAGTGGTGCTAGCGCTAGGTAGTCGATAACGCTAAACAATACGTCGAGATTAACACCGAAGGAAACATACAGGCCAGGCAAACTATAGGCTAAGGCAGGGCTAGGGGCTTAAGGCTAAGGCTAGGACACTACTGATGGGCTCTGTAGTGTAGCTATCTGCTGAGGGGATCGATAAACGTGAAACAATATCGAGATCAACACCGCAGTAAACAGGCTAAGGTTAAGGCTAGGGCTAAGGCTAAGGCTAAGGCTAGGAAACGACTGAGGGCTCTGTAGTGTAGCTATCGCTAGGGGAGCGATAAACGTTAAACAATACTCGAGATCAACACCGAAGGAAACAGGCAAGGCAAGGCTAGGGCTCAGGCGGGCTCAGCGAGCTCAGGCTAGGCTCAGGCTAGGGGCATTCCAAGGCTGGGAAAAACGACCTAGGGCTCTGTAGAGTAGCTATCACTAGGAGAGTGATAATTGCTAGACAATACTCGGCAGAGGGAAGGGATCAGCGTGAGCGTTAAATAGTGAGGGAGTGATATGAAACAGCTGGGTGCAATCAGTGTTAACAGCTGTGTGCACTCCGTGCTGAGTGCAATCAGTGCAATGAATGATGAGAAATGTAGTCCGGGGTGATGTGCAACAGTGTGTAGTGCGATAGTCAATGAATTGAAGTTCATGGACCGGATTCGTGACAACAAAAAAACTATTGATAAATGACAATGTTTGCGTTATTGTGTTTATATTATAATATGTTGTAGATGGTTATAAGACGCATGTTTTATCGCCCTCATTTTTTTAATGAGCTGCAGGAAGTAGTAAAGCATAGATATTTCAAAATAAGAGTCCCGGTGTATTTCAGGCTGTGTTTATAATTAAAAGTCCAGCGTTATCTATCTATCTATCTACTATCTATCTATCTACTATCTATCTATCTATCTATCTTACTATTTCTATCTATCTGTCTATCTATCATCTAAATCTAATCTCGCTATTTTATCTATTTCTATCACTCTATTACATGCAACCTCCCGACAACTAGCACCGGCCATAGCAATCCCTACCAACCACCCAAGTACCGATCACCCACATAGCAACACCTTAGCAGCCACCCCGGGTACCCTAGATCCCACCCCCCGATCCCTGGCAAATGCATAGCAACACCTTAGCAACCACCCCGAGCACCATAGCAACCACATAGCAACACCCTAGGAACCATCCCGGGTACCCTTAGCACCCCCCGGTACCCTGCAACCGCATAGCATCAACCCTAAACCGACCCAGTACCCTGCAACTGCATAGCAACACCCTACACCCACCCCGGTACCCTCAACCGCATACCACACCTTATCGACCACCCCGGGTACCCTAGCAACCACATACCACTTCCCAGAATACCTTAGCAACCACATAGCAACCACCCCAAGTACCACAGCAACCGCATAGCAACCACCCAATATTCATCCAAAACAATTAAAAAATTAATATTAGAATATTTTATTTTTCAGAATTGCTGTATTTGCGTATTTTTAATTCAAAGGAGGGCATAAAATCCTTCTTCAACCTTTTACATCAACTCAAATTAACTAACCCTTGTTTTTTTCTTACCTTTCCTGTTAAATTAAATATGGAACAAAAATTGCTTGTTCCTTATAACTAAGCTTTTAAAGGTTTAAGTTTTAATTGAAAGGTTTAATTATAAAATTAAAAAGTTTTAATAATTAAAAAAAAATAGTATTACATTAGTACATTCTAGTCTTGCTATTAAAATAGCAATTTATTTCTGTCACAATTTCTTCAAGTCACACCAAACTTTTATTTTGACGGGTTGCAGTTATGTCATCCAATATTGTGATTTTGAACAAATGTGCCTTTTTGATTTATTCATCCATAGTTGCCCAAATTCTGTGTCATTCTATACATCAGCTTAATTTTACAGATTACAGAACATGTAGACACTTCTGAGACACACATGGCAACCCTGCGCACAGTAACTTAAGAGTACCAGTGTCTAATAAAGGTAAAATAACATACCCACATTTAATAAATACATTAAATAATAATAATTAAACCCCTCGGTTGTGATTAATATCAGTTTGTCATTTCCTCATAATTAATATATATGCATCCTAATTGGATATTTTGGTAAGCCGCTTTTTTTTAAAATAAAGGCCATATATATTTTTTGTCCTTTTTTGTTTACAAGTTTGGATTTTTATTTACTTATCAATCAACATAGATTTTTTTTTTGTCCTTGTATTTTTTGTCCATGTTTATCAGAGCTCTTGATAAAAGAATAAAATAAAACAAAAATAGGATTTGTATTGGCCAAACATTTATCAGCTCTAGATTTTGATGAATTTGACATTTAAATGGTAAAATGTAAACGAAACTTATATTAGCAACTTCCAAAAACATGAAAAATTAAGGGAATGTAATTTATTACAAATAAAAAATAAAATATTTGGAAAATAAAATTAAATATTAACTTTAATTTATTATAATAAAAATCATAATCTTTATTCATACATAAAAAAATTAATAAAAAAAAACTTAAAAAAATTAATTAGATATTAAATGTAATTATTATAATAAAAACTATAATTTTTTATCAAATAAAAAAAATTATTTAAACCATAAAATTAAATATTTAAATGTAATTTATTCATAAAAAACAATTATTGGATAATAAACTGTTGAGTAAAATACACAGTAAGTATAAATAATAATAGTAATAAACTAATTTATAATAATAATTAATTTCCTCAGTTGTGATTAATATAAATTTGGCATGAAGATTTGTTTGCTCTTTCCTCATAAGCCTCATAATCTTAATATGGATCATTTTTGTGTAAGCCTGCTGTCCTTTTTATTTTAACCAACCTACGTACAACCTACAATTTCTTGATAAAAGAAATGTTAAAAATTAGGATCGATGTCGACTGAACAAGTTTCAGATTCTGATGAATCCTACTTGACATTCATAATGGAAAACTGAAATAAATTAGTACATTCATAAATATTACATATTTAGATGTGAAAATAAACTGCTGAATTAAATATAAACAATAAAATGACACTAAATAATAATAATAATTTAAAAACTCTCAGTTGTGATTAATATCTGTTTGTGATTAATCATGTTTATCTTGATAAAAATACAACAAATAAGGATCAGTGTCAGCTGAACAAGATAAGAAGTAATCAATCAGCTCTACATTTGAATGAATCCTACTTAATATCTAAATGGACAAAAATCACACGTTATTTGTAAATGCATGTCCGTTCTCAAACCAGATGTCTGTCGTTCTTCAGCTCTGGATTCATGTGAAGGCGAAGCAGCGTCTGAACACCAGCAGAACTGTTATGTTTATGCGCAGCAGTTATTAATGGACATGGACTGAGTTCTGACGGTACTGCATCAGCTCAACACTTCACTTCGGTGCCTACAAATGAGCACAATGCAATGGTTTATCACAGAATATACATCTTGATCTACTGGAGACTTGTGTTTTTATGGTTGAGGAGGGCGAAAAACATTCATCGGAAAGATATTATAGTAATTTACCACAAATGTTGACCATTTTGCATTTATTTTCCACATTTTATACTCATGTTACTTGTATTTAAACAGTGTTATTTTGGGTTATGTTTTAACCAAATAACCAATTTGTTTTTCTGCAAATTGTATTTCTTGTGTTCTCTGTGACTGAAACAAATGTTCTGGCGTATGTTATATCATATATAATAAAGGACATGTTTTATGAATATAACACAATATTGTTTCAGTTACTTAATGGAATTATTTGACAAATTAATGACAATATATTTATTTAAAATTAAAATAACTCTAAATTGCAGCGCTAAAAAGAAAATATGTAAATTGGAATCATAACTTTTTTTCCCTCTCAATAGCTTTTGCTTTTATTGAAGAACATAGAAATCTGGAAACTTTTGGAAACGCAAAAAGAATCACGGTTTAATTTTGTGTATCATTAAAACATTTTGAAAACAAGCTTTGTCATAATAACAGCATAAATAGTGAACATGTCTTGCTGAGAATATAAAAAACTAAATAAATTCTAGTAACTGACAGCCTGAAAAAATTAGAATTGCGAGAAAAAAAGTCAGAATCGCGATACAAAAAAGTTCGCATGTGAGAAAAAACAGAATTGCGAGCAAAAGTCAGAGTTTTGGAAAGTTGGGAGCAAAAAGTCATAATGCAAGAAAAAAAGTTGCGAGAAAAAAAGTCAGAGTTTGTGGGGGGAAAAAGTTGTGAGAAAAAAGTCAGAATTGTGAGATATAAACTCGCAATTGCGAGAAAAAAAACAGAATTGCAAGAAAAAAAGTTGCGAGAAAAAGTTCAAATTAAAAAAAAAATGTCAGAATTGCGAGGTCTAATCCGCAATTGCGGAAAAAAAACAGATTTCCAGACAAAATTTTCGGGAAAAAAAGTTGCGAGAGAAAAAAGCGAGAATTGTGAGATATAAACTCTATTGCGAGAAAAAAAACAGAATTGCAAGAAAAAAAGTTGAGAGAAAAAGTCAGAATTGAAAGAAAAAAAGTCAGAATTGCAAGAAAAAAAAGTCAGAATTGCGAGAAAAAAAGTCAGAATTGCAAGAAAAAAAAAAGTTTCGGGAAAAAAAAGTCAGAATTGCGAAAAAAAGTCTGAATTGCGAGATATAAACTCGCAATTTGCGAGAAAAAAAGTCAAAGTGCAAAATAAATTGCGAGTAAAAAGTCAGAATTGAAAGAAAAAAAAGTCAGAATTGGCGAGTATCACCTCGCAATTGCCAAGAAAACAAAGTTGCGAGAAAAAAGTCAGAGTTGCTGGGGAAAAAAAGTTGCGAGTGAAAAAAGTCAGAGTTTGCAAGAAAAAGTTGCGAGAAGGTCCGACTTTCGCGAAAAAAAGTCAGAATTGCGAGATATAAAGTCACAATAAAAAATGTTTTTTTTTCATTCAGTGGCAGAAACGGGCTTCCATAAACGATTGCGACAAGACTGTGATTCAAACACTTGATGACGTCATCTGACGGTTACGGTCCTGAAAAGAGCGCGAAATCTGACTAGACAGATTTGAGGTAAATTTCCAGCGACGGTACTTCAAGAAGTCTGTACGAAGCTGTCGAGTTTTCCATCGAGAAGAGTAAGTTATGAAAACGTCGTCTTAATCAGTTCGGCTGTTTATAAGTTCGTGTTTGAAGCTGTTATTCTCTTACGCACGACTATAAGTTGAAGTTCATTCAGTGAAACTACGAAACCTAAAGCTAAATCATCTCAATCTGCTGGATTAACGCACGAACTGTGCTCAAAATAACCCAAACTAGTGGCTCTCTACTAGTCTCTAATCAGAATTGAGCTCTTAAAAGTGACAAAATGGTTCCCGTATCTTAAAATTCCAATAAAAATACAGTTTTGCATTAAGACAGCCTAAATTAAATAAATAATGTTCCTAAGGACATGCACAAGGGTTAATGTACATTATTAATGTATATTTTTCTGCATATTTTTGCTGTACCAGAATATATACCCATTGAACAGGAGTGAATTTAGATTCAGTCGTAGTTTATTTCAATTTATTCTGAATAGATCTTAAAACTAAAAGTGTTAACACTTGCTATGAAGCCCGTATTTTAACACATTATAACAGTATTCTTAAGGCATTATAATGAATGCATTATAAAACACTTATAATATGTTAACAAAATAATTATAATACATTATTAAACGTACTTATTTGTGGTTATAACATTTATGAGTATGATTATTTATAACACGCAATAAACTCCATATTAAATCCACTTAATTTTTAATGGATTTTCTTGACATTGTTTATTTAAGATCTGTACAGTATCGCACTGATATTATAATAAATATAGTTAAAAGCAAATGTGTCAGATATCTGATCGTTTCAGAAATTATTATTTTTTATTATTATTGTTGTTGTTGTTATTTATAAGAGTAGCAAGGTAACAATGGCAAGATATGAGACTTATATAATACATAATTATAACTATGGGAAATATAATCCATGCATTGTGTTCAATGTGTATTATAAATCTTCATAATCTTAAAAGCTATAACCACAAATAAGTAAATATTATAATGCATTAAAACTTATGAAAACATATTAGAGGTTTTTCTGCATTCACTACAATGCCTTAAGAATACTCTGCTTATAATGTGTTATAAATACGGGCTTCATAAAAAGTGCTACCCTAAAAACACACACCTTGTATTTTCCAGAAAACATCATTGTGATGGTTTTGTCAAAATCCATAATTTCTCAGCTCTCCTCGTCCGTATTTGATGTCGAATATACTTTGCTCAAATGATTTTTCAGTGTGGACGGGTCAGCCTTCTGAAATACAAAGCAGTGACCAACAAAATGTCATTTTCACTCACTGCTTGTCGCAGCTGGTCAGGACATAAGCTCAGATTGATGTGGATGAGATACCTTTCATCGCTGCTGGACCATCATTGAATTATTTCCCGGGATTGTGGTCACTTCCCGTGTCCTGAGGGGAATTCCGAGGGTGGTGTGGCCTGTAGTGAATGGAATAATCGTCATGCATTTGCGTTTAGACAGTCAGGCGTTCAGCGGGGAAATTGGTTTGTCACTTCAGTCTGCTGCGTAAGATTTGAAATCTCCAATTACAAGACCGCACTCCATTCGGACACGAGATGTGACACTTCCAGGACTGTGCATGCGGAAAACACGGAGATAGAAACAGCCGAGAACGAAAGAGGTTAGTGCAAACGTCTTAGTTTAAAGAGCAGAGCCGAAGAGCCAAGAGATGAGCAGAACCACTTCATTAAACACTCAGGAATGAACATTTGCTGAAAATGTGCTCATCCTCGGGTCATCCGAGATCAGGATGAGTTTGTTTCTTCATCAGGTTTGGAGAAATGTAGCATTGCATTCATGTCTCACTGCAAGTGAATGGGTGCCGTCAGAATGAGAGCTGATAAAAACATCACAAGTAATCCACAGCACTCCAGTCCATCAGTTAACATCTGGAGAAGACAAAAGCTGAAACACATCCAGCATTAAGACGTGTTTTAATACATAATAATCAATAATAACGCTTCCTCCAGTGAGACAGTGTTCTCGTGTGAATTAGGAGAGAAATCTGCACAGATCAAGCGGCGTTTAAACAGCTCTAAACACATATGGGGCTGGATTTTGATGCGAGAGACAACAGCAGTTGCACTTTTTCACTGGAGGAAGAGTTATTATGGATTACGGACTCTATGGTATTTTAGTTAAAAACGTCTTGATGCTGGATTTGTTTCAGCTTTTCTTGTTTCCTGTCTTCTTTCTTGTTGTTGTGCAGCGAGAGAGCATGATGCAATATAATTCTGTGTTGTCTGTTTGTCAACTTTTCATTATTTTGCGTCGCAGTCTTTCATCGCATACAGTTCCAGTTTATAAAATTGCTAAAACGTGTATCTTGAATGCAATGCAATTCGCAAAATGTAGATTCAGTAGCGCTGCTGGAAGCTGCTGTGTTTGGCTACACATCAGACGCTCGAGAACCTTTAATGGCACCAAACGTCATGAGAATGATTCGTTGTTTTCAATGAAACGCAGCTGCTTCTCTGCAGACTGACCTCTGTGTTAAACAGCACTAGTCCAATTAGAAATCAGCCCAACAGTAATGAATCCAATTAGTGGTTACAATGAGTGGAATCGATTCGTATTACACTGTGACTGGAGAAATAATTGTTCTGTGGGATTCATTCAATGTGCATGAGACAAACGGCGCACGACTCTCGTCAAATACAGCAGATTCCCACAGAGAATCACTTAAAATCACAACGGCCATGTGAGGTTTTACTGTACATCTGCTGTGTGTGAATAACTCCATGAATCCTGGTTTTAAATCAAAGGCATTTATTGCTAAAATGTACTTGACAAACAACAGAAACAACCCACATTATCATCATAATCAGTATAAGACAATGTGTAAATGAAAACAATGTCAAATTCCAGAGAACAAGTGCTTGAGGAAATATTCCCCAACATCTCCACTCTAGCACCAATAGCATATAAATATGTCATCATATAGAGCTTCTTCGTTCAATGCAGTCAATGTACGAACAGTTCATGCTGAAACACGTTCACGTGAATCATTCTGCCATTATTTATGATGTTATTTTTAGCACAAAAACAAGATTTGCACGGCAGAAATCCTCCTTTTTGTGTTCGCCTGTAAAAATAACATCGCAACGTGAGTAAATAATGACAGAATGATCATCTGAGGGTGAATTATTCCTCAATTCAGAAGCAGGAATCACCGTCCATCATCTCATCTCCAACATGGAGACCAACGTGTGCTTGTCTTTTGGCGAGCAAAAACGGCACCGTGATCAAATCCATAATGATTTGATAAAAGAGCACGACATACAGACCATGAGATTAAAAACACTGTAGGAATCCATCCAAAGAAATAAAAACGAAGCCAGGAGTCACTGGTGGATGAATCATCTTGTGCTTATGAAGAACCAGCATCCAAGAACATTGACTTCAATGCTGAATCATGTGGAAACAATCCATGTGCTCATGACTCAATCATCCGTAACCTCCACGGATCCAGAAATGTGTCTCGCTGACCATCATCAGCACCTTCAGACGCTTCTTTTGTGCTTCAGCCTGCAGTGCAACGGGCCGTTTACTATGGAAGCCTGTTTCTGCCACTCAGTAAAACATATAAAAGGTAACTGACTTTTTATTTCATAATTCTGACTTTTTTCTCACAATTGCGAGAAGAAGTCAGAATTGTGAGATATAAACTCACAACTGCGAGTTATAAAGTCAGAAATGCGAGATACGAACTCGACTTGCATGGAAAGCAGAAATGTGAGAAAAAAAGTCAAAATTGTGGGAATATCGCAATTAAGAGATAAAAGTCTGAATCGCAATATGTAAACGCAATTGCGAGAAAAGTAGTTTGTATTGAGATGTAAACGTAATTGCGGGAAAAATTGTTTGAATTGTGAGATATAAATTCGCAATTATGAGAAAAATAGTTTGAATTGTGCGATATAAACTCGCAATTACGAGAAAAATAGTTTGAATTGTGCGATATAAACTCGCAATTACAAGAAAAATAGTTGAATTGTGATGTAAACGCAATTGAGAGAAAAATAGTTTGAATTGAGATGTAAACGCAATTGCGAGAAATAGTTTGAATTGATATTAAACGCAATTGTGCGAAGTAGTTTGTAATTAGATGTAAACGTATTGGGCGGGAAAAATTGTTTTTAATTGTGAGATATAAATTCGCAATTATGAGAAAAATAGTTTGAATTGTGCGATATAAACTCGCAATTACGAGAAATAAGCCAAAATTGTGAAATATAAACTTGCAATTGCAAGAAAAAAGTTTGAAAATTGAGATATAAACTCGCAATTGCGAGAAAAATTGTTTGAATTGTGATGTAAACGCAATTGCGAGAAAAATAGTTTGAATTGAGATGTAAACGCAATTGCGAGAAAAGTAGTTTGTATTGGAGATATAAACTGCAATTGCGAGAAAAAGTCATAATTGTGAGATATAAATTCGCAATTACGAGAAAAATAGTTTGAATTGTGAGATATAAACTCGCAATTGTGTTAGTTAGATTTGTGAGATATAAACTCGCAATTACAAGAAAAATAGTTTGAATTGGGCGATTAAACTCGCATTACAAAGAAAATAGTTTTTGAATTGAGATGTCAACGCATTGCGAGAAAAACTAGTTTTTGAATTGAGATGTACACCCATTGGCGAGAAAAATAGTTTGAATTGATATGTAAACGCAAATGTGAGAAAATGTTGTTTTTAATGAGATGTAAATTAAATTTCAAGAACATTTTTTGAATTGTGAGATATAACGTGCATTACGCGAAAAACTCAGAATTTGGAGAAAAAAGTCAGAATTGCTAGATGTAAACTCACAATTGCAAGAAAATGTCAGAATTGTGAGAAAAAAAGTCAGAATCGCAAGATAAAAAGTTGCAATTAGCTTTTTACATTTTTTATTCAGTGGCCGAAATGGGCTTCCATAGTTTCCACAGGACACGTGCGTTTGTTAAAAACAGCTGCACGCTTGAACGTTTCTTACGGCGGAATGCAATGCAACGGCGTCAGTCTAGAGCGTTTGCACATCGACTAACAATTAAGAACAGTGCAAACAGAACTAGAACACGTCCTGCGAGCGGACGTCTCCGGACTGATTTTACAAACAAGAACACGCCGGCAGACACGCATCAGGAGAGACAGCGTATTTAATTTGACACCAATGAAAAATTTCACTTAAAACTAGATTTAAAAAATGATGTTGGCAGAGAGTTTGAAGCGGTTGTAAAAGAGGCCGTCATTCTAATGAATTTACATCTTCATCACTTCCTGTTTTCTGTATTTTTTTTTTTCAAAATGGCATTTTAAAGTTTTGTTGGCTGAACAGCAACCACACAAAAGAGCAACTCGTATCATATCATTTAGCGTAATCTGATGAAGTGAAACGTGTGGTCTGCTCTGTGTTCTTGTGAGTTTGTGCTTCAGACGCCGCTGTGATGCTGGTTGGTTGATCAATCGGTTCTGAGCGTCGCGATAAAAATAAACCTGTGCTGTTTCATCAGAACTCCTCTAATGTAGAGCAGCGGCTGACGGAGATCAGTCCTCATGACGGACATTCAGATGATGCTCAACAGCCGGAAACAAACTCTACACAATACAGAAACAAACGCATTCCAGTTACACCAGGGATATTACTATTTACTAATTATTTATGTTGCATTATTAATGTTTTGAATCAGCATTTATTTTTTATCTTTCAGTTTTCATTTTCCTTTTAGTTATTTACATTTGTGATTTTAATTAGATTTTTGTTCTTTTTAAATAAAACTTTTTTTTCCCAATTTTAGTTTTTATTTCCAGTAATTTTAGCGCTTCAGCTGCGAACATATTTCAGTTAGCTGCCAATGCAACGTTTCTAACATTTCTAATATTTATATTTGACTTTAGTTTAGCTTTAAAGTCACCGATAATCCATAACCGATAACCGATAACCGATAAAAATCAATGATTTTTAAAATTATTTTTTTGGGGAATACTGCAGTTTATTATAAATTATTTATCTGTATACATTATTAATTTTTTATAATTTGACAATGATCCAATCAATTCCCGACAGACATTTTTTTTCTTGTTCAAGACGCCATTTCACTCATATTGCAGAATAGAAGAAAAGACCATTTCAACTTCAATTTCATGCCGACTTTACCAAAAATGTTTTAAATATTTTAGATTTAGTTAACGATAATGACCCTGGTGTGCAACGTCTTCTATGGTCAGTTTTCTCTTTCAGATCATAAAAGAGCACCAGTTCTGAGAGCGTTATAGTGAAAGTGTTATATCTGAATGACAACACATCTGCTTTAATGGCTCAGAGATCTGAAGGAAAGCTCCTCAGTAACAGAGGATCATATTAAATATGTTCGACAGGACCACACGCCTGAAACACGCTGGCCGAATGCGTTTGTGTACTCGTGTGAAGTCTGTTTCTGGCACACTGAGCACATGGAAAATTCAGGAATCAAAGTGAAAATAGTTGATAAAACTGGAGTGTCTCTAGAGCTCGGCACCAGCAGATACAAAGATCAAACCTCCACAGCGACACTCGGTAAACAAGACACAAATAATGTCAGTAAACCAGCATGCACATCCCATGATGCTCTAGGAAAGACAGAACCGGCGTAGAAAACCAATAAAACGAGTTTGTGCTTTCACTGTAAACAAACTTTCATTATAACCCGCAGAGTGAGCCAATCTCAGCAAAACGTGTCCGGGTCATATTTCAGTCCAAAATTAAAAGAAAGAAACATTAAACATACTACCAATCAAAAGTTTGGAATAAGTAATATTTTTAATGTCCAAGGCTGCATTTATTTGATCAAGAATACTGTAAAAATGGTAATACTGTGACTTATTACAATTTAAAAATGGATCAAATATTTTTTGTATTTTAAAATATTTTAAACTGTAATGTATTTCTGTGATCAAAGCTGAATTTTCAGCATCAATACTCTTCTTCAGGTCAAATGATCTGCGAAATCATACTTTTAAAAAATGTTTTTTTTTTTTTTAATGACGCCTTGGTTAGCATTATATGTATACAGTATATAATTAAAATTTGACATACCTATATCTATCATCTTCATCTATAAATATAATTATTTTTTATTAAATATATATATAATATATTAAAATTCTCTATAATTTAATAATATATAATTTTTGTTATTATAGTGATATTATTGTGACACTATTTTAACAATTAAACAAATTTAACAATTTCCTGTAATGAATTATTTTTTTATTTGAATGAGCATAAAGCCACGCGTATACTCATACTAACATGCTTCATTAATATTTTACGATTTAAATAATATATCTTTTTTATTTTATTTTTGCATTATAATAACGAGAATCTAGTGCGAAAATAATCCAAAACGATGTAAAAAAAAATCCTAAAAAAAGGCTTTAATTGCGTTATTTATTTGTATTTTAAGATAGATTAATTTTTCTCTGCTGGTGGCGTGAGATATGACACTCTTGCCAGGTTTCGTGAGATTCATCACTCCTACATTCACATCTTATCATGTGCTATAATATATCACATCCTCGTTGTGTCGTCATCATTCCGATTAAAGTACCGAAGGAACACTGAAGCGCTTCGAAGGAGCAGCTGTAGGAATCATTTCTCAAGCTCTCAGAGCTTCTCTCAGACGCTGAGGGAGCTTCAGGAGGACACGCAGCAGAGGGCGCCGCAGACTCACACGCAGATGAAGGCACCATCTGTCACCTGACGGATCTGTGAGGGCAGTAAAGATGCTCGTCTTCATCAGGAGACCCGGGGAGATTCTTCTGGACATCCTCTAGGTCTCAGGAGCTTGTTGCTCTTCTAGAAGCTCTCCACGAAGCTGCCGGGGAAGAGGCCCGTTCGTCCGGTGCGCTGAAGCGTCCCTTTGTACCAGCCGTCTTCACGTTTCTTGTGCACGAAGACGATGTCGCCCTCCTTCAGCTCGATCTCGGCTTCGCTCTGCGGCGGATACGGGACGAGCACGCGGTACCTGACGCACACAGACGTGAACAGCAGACGCTCAACAGATGATAACAGGAGAAACATTCACACACGACAAACCTTCCAAACCAAAACCATTATAATCTAAAAATAAAGTAAAAATGAAAATAAATAAATTACAGTACATTAGCACAAGGGTTTGAAATGACACGAGTAAATGTTGCTGAAAACTGAGTGAAAATGTTAAACAATATTAATGCATGAAAAACTCAAATTTGAATTTTTCAATGAATATACTTTCATAATAAAAGTTTGGAATAAATTTTTTATGTTTTTGAAAAACTTTTCTTATGCTCACCAGGTCTGCATTTGTTTTATCAAAAATTATGTATACATTTTTTAAATATTATTACAGTTAAAAATAAGTGGTATCACTGTTAAACTGTAATGTATTTCTGTGATGCGCAGCTGTATTTTCAGCATCATTACTCCAGTCTTCCGAGTCACATGATCTTCAGAAATCAGTATAATATGCTTGCTTGCTGCTTGAGAAACATTCTTGTGGAAATAGTAATACACTAATTTGGGGAAATGTAAGATTAAAAAAATTAAAAATTTATGCTTTTACTCATCAAGGATGCATTAAATTGATCAAAAGTGACAGTAAAGATATTTATAATGTTCCAAAACATTATATTCAAAGTAATTAGGTCTTTTGAACTTTCTGTTCATCTGTGAATCCTGAAAAATAAAATGCATCACAGTTTCCACAAAAATATTGTGAAGCACGACTGTTTCAACATTGATAATAATCAGAAATGTTGCTAATTAATAAGGCATATTATACTGATTCTGAAGATCATGTGAATGAAAGGACTGGAGGAATGATGCTGAAAATACAGCTGCGCATCACAGAAATACATTACATTTTAACAGATATTCACATAGAAAGCAGCTGTTTTACATTATAATAATATTTTACAATTTTACAGTATTTTTGATCAAACAAAATAGACTTCTTTCATTAAAAATAAAACCCCTCAAATTACTCCAAACCTTTGACTGGTAGTGTATAAACATGAAATATCTTCAAAATTTGAATGATAACATGTTAGCAATTTCAATATTAGTAAACTCACCAGATCAGTCCACAAGAGGGCGCCAGAACAACAGCACCATATTGCAAAGTATTGTTCAAAAACAAACCTGCTGCTTCAACTACACTTATTTTTAAACTAAAATGCACAAAATTACAAAAATTTTAAATTTGTGTCGTTTTTTCAGGGCTTGCTACACATCTTAACTTCATGCATTCAAATGTGCATTGTGATCTTATATTCGCTGAATATTTCAGTTGTACTTGTAATTTAGACTCGCCTCTCTCGGGATAAAGGCTTGGGTTCGGGCCGGATGGCCAGCGGTGAGGAGGAGCAGGGCTGTCGCGCCGGCGGAGACACAGAGAAGCTCAGGTCCAGCGAGCCGCTCTTCCTCTGCAGCGGCTCCATGCTCATGGCCCCCTGCATCTCGCTCTCGATGGGGCAGGAGCCGGCTCGTCCGTGACCCCCGGCCGACCGCAGCCCCGGGGCCATGGCCCCCTGAACCGAGCAGGACTCGTGGGTCGGAGAGACAGACGGCGGAGACCGGGACTTCTTCTTAGCTGCGGCTCCGGAGAGAAGCTTGAGGAGACCGCTGCTCTTCTTCTCTTTCTGTGAGAGACACAAACACTGTTTACACACACAGACAGAGCCCGATGAGCTCAGCAAGACATGAGCGTAATCCAGTCAGACAGGTGTCTGATCAATAACTCAAACCCGCCGAAATAAAAGAATCAAAGTCCAACTGGAATAAACTATGACAGAAATGTATTACTATTGTAGCTACAGTAGAATGTGCTTCTCTTAGTATAATCTAACAAAAAAAATGACCCTAAACCCATGGGTTTCCATGCTTTCATTTGAACAGTAAACCTCTGCTGTGCACCAGGTTGAATACATTTAAATTGTTCTTGTTATTTGATTACCACAGTTTTGATAATTTTTTTATTAAAACCCCACAATCAGAAAAATATAGCAACAGAATTGTAGGGGATGATTAGTGTAATAGTATTAGTATTATATATACTGGATATATATAAAATAAAATAATAAAGTATTAAAATTGTTGAAGTTTTTATGAATTTAATTGATTAGGACATGCTTTTTAATTATTACAATATTTACAAATTATTAAACAGGAACCAGAAAAAAAATTGAAATGAATCCAAAAAATCAACAATGCAAAAACAAAAAAAAAAATTAGAATAATAAAACAGATTCATAATAGGCCCAATTTTTGTAAAAAATGTTAATAATAAGAAATACTTTTTAATAGAACGTTGGTAAGTTTGTAAAATTTTAAAACAGAATCCAGAAAAATGTAAATTAATTTGGGAAAAAATAAAAACAAAATTGTACTGATATATAAAACAGATACCAGGAACCTACAGAAATGTAAATGGAAAAAAGCATTTGGGAAAAAAAAATTAAATGGGTTTCATGAATCCATTTCAGGGCCCTATTATTGTAAAAAACTGTAATAAATTATTAAAGTTTTATAAATTCAATTGATGAGACGTGCTTTTTGATTATAAAAATTGCATTAAATTATTGAAACTGAATCCAGAAAAAATTAAAACAGAAAAAATTGGGATAAAAATGAAACAGATTTCATACGGCCCCAAGTTTTATGAATTCAATCGATTAGACAAGCTGTCTGGGAAATGTAATTATTAAAATAGAATGAAGAAATGAACAATGAAGACGTAAATGAGGAACGCTCGAAATCCCGTAGAAACAGTATAAACTCCAGAAGTGCTGCAGGTCTGTGGAGAGAGAGAGAGATCTGAGCCACGCACCTGACGAGGACTAACGAGGACACGCTACACACGACAAGCTCTGGAGAACACAGAGAACTCATCCAGAACACAGAAACTGGCTCCAGGGTCTCAAAACATTGTGGTTTTGGCTTGAAATAAGGTCCAGATATGTTCACATTCCATCCTACCACATGTGCCGAGACCTGTGCATTAGTGATGGCCGATACACTGTATCAAATAAAAGTATCAATCCCATCTTAACGATTTCAGAATGTTTAGAATAATCCAGGTACCGAGTGGTGATTAGGCTATTCGAATACAAAAAGTCACGTTTAATTATATACTTCATTCAGTACAGATGAAGATTTCACGGGGAGCAGAATATTACACTGCATGTGAGTATAAAGATTTAAACTGGACATTTTAGTTTAATTAGCCTCTATCTATTTCTGAAGATAAAAATCTTTTTAAAAAATCGTATCCTTGTTATTAATAAGAACAAAGATACACATTACAAACACACATTATATACAAATAAAACAAGGTGTATTTAGCAGTTCGTTTATTAATATGAAAGGGATAGTTCACCCAAAAATAAACACTCACTCTCAAGCTGTTTTAAACCTGAATGAGTTTCTTTCTTCTGTTGAACACAGAAGATATTCTGAAGAATGTGGGAACTAAACAGGTGCTGGTCCGCAGTGACTTCCATAGTATTTGATTTGATTTTTTCCCACTATCGAGCTACTACTGTTTGGTTCCCTACATCCTTCAAAACATCGTCTTTTGTGTTCAGCACAAGACAGAAATTAAAACAGGTTTGAGATAACATGAGAGTGAGTAAATAACGACTCTTCCTTTAATGACAAGCGGCAGCATGTTTAGTGCTATTAGACTGCTGTCACTTTAAGAGCTACACGCGTCTGGTTTGCTTTGACTTTAGACATAACCGACTGTGCTTCTATGTAAACCTGTAACGCTCAGCCGTCACGGAAGGCGTTACACTGATCAAAAGGGGTCCGATTTTATGTGTGAGGTAAAACAAGTGTTTTTTAAAAAGATGAGACAAACGACAAGAGAAGACTGAATAAATAGTGTATTTACACAATGCACACGGAACTTAAAACAACACAATACAACTAGAATAACTTAGGCTGGCAGGAAGACCATTCACTTTTAAAGACATACACACATTAAAATGAATAAGAGGATTAAAAGACAACATGTAAAACTCAAATATACAGATATAAAACCATTTTAATAGATATGCATTGAGCGGTATAAATATATAGTCCGCACATTTAAAGACACAAAAGATTTGTGTCACGTGTTTTATTTTTGTTATACAAGTTGTTATATGTGTTATATGCAAAAAAGAAGTCATGTCTATTGCAGTGTATTTAATATTAATGATGGCTATCAAAGTACATTATAAAATCACTCACGTCTTGAAAGTACTTGGTATCGGATCAATAAGAAGATAACTGGCATCGCTGTGCATGACGTGTGTCTCTTATTTTAGACTCGGAGTTCATTAACAGCTCATAATTAATGCTCGCGCAGACAGCATGTGATCACGCCTGTCATCCAGACTGTAACATAATAACCGCAATACATCCGAGACTGAGCGTCTGATAGAAATATACTGATCGATCGAATCATTTATTCATACTAAACGTGCAGTGTTTGGACACCACTTGATGTCCAATGTCAAATCTGTGTTGGACCCCATAAAAATCTGTTTTAACAAAAAAAAATTTGCTGATTTGTTTTGGATTTTTTTTTTCTGGATTTTTGTTTCTTTTAGTAATCAAAAGGCATGTCTAATTTATTGAAATCAAGAACGTATCCAGTTTAAACAACCATTTGATTGATTACGGAAATACGTTTTTTTTTCTTTCTTCCCATATTTCTGTTGAAAATCAAACTAGATTTTTTAAGTAAATGTGAATGGTATCCACTGTATTACATTAAAACCATTTTACACTTTGTACTCACTCTTCACATAACACACTCACACCACACACACACACACACACACACTCACTCACTTACTCTCTACATAACACATCTCCTCCTCACATCTCTATCACACACCACACACTCACTCACTACTCTAATCTCTCACTCTATCATTCCACCACCACACACACTCAATCCCTACTCACTCTCTCTCTTCCCTCACACAACAAACACACACACACACAACACACACACAAAACACTCATACTCACTTACTAACTCTATCACTCTCCCACACACACACAACCACACACACACACCAACACACCACGTACTCTCTACATACAAACGCACTCTCTCACTATCTCATTCACAAACAACAACACACACTCTCTCAATATCACACACACACACCACACAACACACACCACACACCTTCTCACTCACTCACACACTCACACACTCACACACTCACTCACTCACTAACACAAACTCGCTCACTCTCACACACACACACACAACACCCACACTCACTTACTCTCTCATCACACAATCACTCTCACTCTTCGAATTCACACACAAAACAGACACTCACTCACTACTCACCTCTCTCACTCTCAACACACAAAAATATCTTCATCTCTCCCTCTCACACACACACACACACTCACTAACTCACACACACACACACACTCTCTCTCTCTCTCTATCTCTCACACACACACACACAATCTCTCTCACTCTCTCACTCTCTCACTCACTACTCACTCTCTCACTCTCTCACTCATTACTCACTCTCTAATCAAGACTCACTCTATCAATCAATAACTCACTCTCTCAATCATATCTCACTTCTCACTCACTACGCACTCTATCACTCACGCACAACACAGCTACTCTCCATCCAAACACTCTCACTCACTCCACTCAACTACTCACTTACTCACTCCACACACAAACACACACACACACACTCTCACAAACAAACAAACACACGCACACACACACGCAACTCTCACACTTCACACTCCCTTCACACACAATCACTCTCTCACACACTCATTCACTCACTCACACACCCACACACACACGCACACAAACACACAAACACACACACAACTCACACCACACAAACAAAACCACACAATCACTTACTCAACTCACCTGCATCTCCACACACACACTCCTCCACACTCCACACTACACACACTCTATCCTCACTCCACTTCACACATCATACTCACTATCGCATCTCAATCACACACACCAAACACAACACATCACCACTCATCACACCAAAACTATCACTCACTCACACACACTCTCTCACTCATACACACACACACACTCACTCACACTCTTCCATCATCACCCACCAAACACCCACCAAACACTCACACTCTCTCTCACACTCTCTCTCTCACACACACTCAATCTCTCTCACTCACACTCACTCTCTCACTCTCTCACTCACACACGCACACAAAAACACACAAACACACACACTCACTCACAAACACACAACACTCACTCACTCACTCACACTCACACACGCACACACAAACACACACACACACGCACACACACAATCACACACACAATCACACACACACACAATCTCACACACACTCTCACACACACTCTCACCCACACACACTCACACACGCCTCACAACGCACTCAACACGCAAACACTCACACACACCACACACTCACGAACTCACTCACGCACTCACTCACTCAACACTCCACACACCACTCAAGCAAACCCTCCACACACACACTCACTACTCACACACAGACACACTCACTCACACACACTCTAACACACACACACAAACACACACCACTCACAAGCCCACTCACTCTTCACTCACTCACCACCACCACCACACTCTCACACATATCAATCACAACACACCACCCCTCACCACTCACTCACACACCACCACACACTCTCTCACGCACTTCACACACTCCACCACTCTACACACCCACTCTCACACACAACAACTCCACCACAACACCACCACACTCACAAACACACACACACTCAATCACACTCACTCTTCTCACACACACACACTCACACACACTCACTTCTCACTCACTCCACACAACACAACTTCACCTCACGCACACACCACCCCCAGCAACTCACTTACTCACTAACACACGCATAACTCACTCACAACAATACTTACTCAACATCACTCTCTCCCTCACTCACAACACACTCAAATCACTCACTCTCTCACTCACTCTCTCACACACACCCACTCACTCACACACACACACTCACTCACAAACACACTCACACTCACTCACAAACACACACACACACTCACTCTCACACACACACACACAACACACACATCACACACACACAACACACACACACAATGCATCGCACTACTCACTCTCTCACGACTACACGCAACACAAAAACACACAACACTGTCAACACACTCACTCACACACTACTCTCAACACACTCTCACACACAAACACACACCACACTCACTCACTCACTCACGCACGCACACACGCACACACTCACTCTCTCACTCCACACCACACACTCACTCACTCACCTCACTCACTCACTCACTCACTCACTCACAGACAGACAGACAGACACAGACACACACTCACTCACCTCACTCACACTCACACTCACACACGCAAACACACACACACACCACTCTCCTCATCACACACACACTCACACTCTCCACTCACTCACATCTCCACACACAACACAAACACAACACACACACTACACACTCATCCACACACACTCACTTCTCACTCACCACACATACACACTCTACACACACACAACACTCTCACAACTCACATCACCACACACACACACACTCACTCACATCACTCCCATCCCACTCACTCACTCACTCACAGCACACACTCACTCACTCACTCACTCACACTCACTCTCACTCATACACACACACACACACACACTCAATCACAAACACTCAACACTCCACACACACACACATCCTCACTCCTCATCACACACACACACCACACCCACTTCACTTCACCACACAAATACATCACTCCCACACACACACACTAACTTATCCACACACACTCACTACCACACACAATCACGTACTCACACTCAATCTATCACTCAATCACACACACAATCCACTCTCAATCACTCTCTCTCTCACACAACCACTCCACAATCACTATTCTCACGCTCTCACTCACCACACATCAACTAACTCATGAACACACACACTCATTATACACATCACACACACACTCAACCACCCTCACAAACAACCACACCCACACCCACACCCACAACACACACATTCTCACACACACTCACACTCACACACCCTCTCACACACACACACACACACACTCACTCACTCAAACACACTCACTCTCTCACACAAACACAAACACACACACACTCACAACCAATCAGCAAACTCACCTCTTCACGCACCATAAACACACACACACACTCTCTCATTCACTCACTCTCACACACACTCACTCAAACACACACAAACACACACATCACACTCACCAACAAGCACTCACCCGTACCACCCACAAACAAACACCACACACAAAAACACACATCACACACATCACAAACACTCACTGACACCACCACACACACTCTCACATGCACCACACTCCACAGACACACTCTACACGCACATACACAGGCACACACACAAACACAACAAACACCATAACTATCACGCGCAAACACCAATATCACAACACAGCAAAAAATGGTTCCTTCCTCACGATTTCTAGCTGTGTTCCAGCCCCCCAAAAATATCTGTTGAGTAAGTGAGGTAAGTCGAGAAGTCGAACCAAATTAAGAGGAATGTTCTGGGCTGTAATTAATAACACGTGGTTTGTAATTGTCAATTATGATAGAAACTACTTGAATCTTTTTGTAGTGATTACTGTTCCTCATGATAACTAATACAGTATATGAAGCATTCCGTGGTTTTTACTATATTATATACATTTTATGTTTTTATAAATATATTGTAGTCTTTTATTTCTAGGTGTAATTTTAATTTAGTTTAATTTTTATATTTATTGCACCATTTGGAGTATTATTTTATATATTACTATTCGGTTTAATTGTTCTACTTTCGTTTTAGATGTCAAGACTGTGCAGTTTATTTACATAAATACATACGCGCATTTTTCAGAGGGGATATTTACAAACTAGAATTTATTATAGTATTATTGATATTGATCAGTTTAGCCAATTGATGTAATAATACAAAAGTTGGCCAATTGTGCAGACCTTCAAGCAAGTACAGCAATGAAGGGAAGCTAGAAAATAAAGAAGTACAACAAAAACGCAAATGTTGCACATTTAATTTTAATGTAAATATGACCGAAGTTAATTTAGTTGTTTTATATTCATTCATTATCATTTTGAAACATTCCAGGTTATTTTTACTATATTACTATTATGATTTAATTATTATGTCTTATATTATTATAATGTTTTTTAAATATTTAGAATTAGCTTTTATTTTTTCGTTGTACTTTTATTTATTTATAAAAAAATTAAAAATTAAAAAAAAAATTTTACTTCACTTTTAGTATTTATTTCGTTAGTAAGTTTAGCTTCACGTGCCCTAGTAACGTGTCAAATTTTTTTGTTAAACTGTGTCAGGTATTTAGTTTTTCATCTAAATCTAGTATTTTATTTTAGTTCCCGGGATTCCATGAACAGACATGTCTGTGATGGTTTCAGCACTGACCTTCTCCAGCTTCTTGTCCTGGAGTTTGTGCAGGTCTGCTGCGTTCAGGTGCGCCGCGCTGGCGTTGGGAGGCGTGATGGAGCTCAGGGGCCTCAGGGGCCGTACAGAGGCAGCGTGAGGCTGAGGCTGAGGGGCCGCTGTCATGGACAGGGGCCTCGCGGGGGAGCGGGGACGGCTGGCTGCCGCGGTCGCACGGGTCACGGAGGCAGTCGGACGCTCGGGGCTGTGATCCCGGAGGATGTGGACTGACAACAGTAAACAGAATTCAGACAAAACAGTCACTGATTCCCAATCATCGATGCAACTTTTTTCGGCTGATTGCCGTTTTAGAGTGAGCGCGGCACTGTGTTCATTACAAACGCTGCTCTGAGTCAGGGCGGTTCAGTGTCTCATAATAGGTTATGGAGGATTAAAACCAGATGCTGTAAACACTTCATACGGTTTTCTGCCAAAATAAAAGCTTGATTTACTTTAAAAAAATAAGCTATACAATTAGTATTATAATTACAGTGTTTTCTTAAGTACTTTTTCTTATTTTAACAGTGAGTATTATAATAAATATAATATATTTTCGTTTCTATTTTTTACTGAGAATAAATTAATAATATTAATTAATTCTAATATAAGAATATTATCATTCTTATTATATAATTTTATCATTGTGTGTTATATGATACTAACATATTATAATAGTATTGTATATACAGTAAAATTATTATTAATACAGTTTATAATATTAAAAGTCATTATTTCTTTGATTATGATTTTTATTGGACGTACTAATAGTGATATTAATAATATCTAATGTAATAACAATAATTTATAATTAGTATTATATACTGCTAATAGTTAGTTTTTATATACTGTTTTTATTATTAGTAGTAGTAGTAGTATTACTACTACTAAATAAAAATATGAAACAAAAAGAAATATTACTATTGTAATATTTCACAGTAAAAATTAAAAAAAAATTGTACTGAAGAAAAACAACAGTAATAATATATGGTATTTGATTGGTAGCCTGTCCAAAACGAAGCCAGCAACCGGGACCTTAAAAAATAAAGAAAAAAGTGTACATCTATTTTAAATTGCAATTAATATTCTGGACATTTTTTTGACACTTTCCCCTTCTGCATTCAGACCAGACGCTTTAATCCAAAGCATTGCATCGGCAATACACACATCATCATCCCATCAGGGATGCATCATCAAACTCGGTGTTTCAGATCATCATGAGTGAGATAAGTAAAGGATGTCAGGGATCTCTGAGGCGTCCCCGTTCCGTCGTTAGTGCCGCTGCACCGAGCTCTCCGTCGCTCCTCAAAGTTCAACGAACTGCGAGAATTGCCAACCGGCAATTACTGCCAGCAAGCACGGCTTTCATTAAGTGGACATCTTATTGAGCTGGAAGGAGCAAAACCACTTTAACGAGCTCCTTCCGCGAGTAATGCAACGCCATCTGACTGACGAGATTACAGATCGCTACGCATACACACGAGAAACACGCATGACTTCGCAGCGCAACCTAACACCAACAACTCGCACCACAAACATGTTACCCAGGGACATTCGATGCGTTCTCCAAACCTGTATTAACAGTCTTCTGCTATCAGCCAAGGAGTCGCCCTGAGCAAGGTTTACTAAAAATCCTCAGTTGGTGTGTGACTGCATTTAAATGTAGTGTGTTAAACAAACATCCCATAAACTGAGTTCATAACCATCCCTCGTTATCATCTCTTACTCATGAAGACACACAACCCTTAAACACACAGTCATATGAATAAACAACAATGGAAAAATAATACTATAATCAATAATAATAAAAACAAATAGGCCTGTTTATAATTAGTAATGAACAAAAACAATTTTATGGGCGGTAAGGTCATGGTGATTGGGAGGGGACTGTTAAATTTAGTTCCTGATCCCAATAATCTGGCTTTTCAGACTCTGCTGGCGTATTGTCTGCAATGGCACACAGTTGTGCTTCACTAAAACAGCTGCATGGCGCAGCGCGCCTGATTGACCGTCTGCTGGCTGCATATGCGCAGGCAGTTCTTCAGATGCAGCTGCGGAGACGACGGGCTGCTGAGCGGCGTGCTGGAGCGGGACGCAGACCCAGACGCCATCAGCACCGGACTGGAGGGACCCGCGGAGCCCGGAGATCCAGGAGCCGCTCCAGAGAGACACGAGCGCGTCTGACCGACGGCGAACGGAGCCCTGCAGAAACACACACACACACACACAGTTATTACTAACTCTCACAAAACAAACACAACACCACACACAGACACAAAACCTCGCACTAGACAACACACACCGGCTCTCACACCCAACTGCGCACAAACAGACAAACAACACAAAACACACGCGACGCGACCACACCACCAGAAACACTTCACAGAACACACCACACTCCGCTAACACAACACACACATCTCACACACCCACATCTCACAAACAGAAAAAAAAAAACACCACACACACTCGCACTCTCGCGCACACACACACACACACACTCTCACAGAAACACACAGTCTTCACACACACACCACACACTCTACAGACACACACACTCGCTCTCACACACACAACACACTCTCTCACACTCTCACAAACACAAACACAAACACAAACACACACACAAAACACCCTCTCAAAGACACACACAACAACAAACACACACACACACATCACACACCACACAAATCGACCAGTCAGCGGACCGGAGCTCAGACTCACGCAAACGCAGGATCACAGTGATTAGAACCCCCACAGGAATCACGACCTCCCTCCTTCCTGCCCGAACGAGACATTCACATTATTCTTCAGCCACAACTGCAGGTGTTAAGCATCTAATGCTTGCGCTTATAAAACATTTCCACTTTATTTCTGCTGTATGGAACCCAACATCTGCTCTTTTACAAACGCCCCCCCCCCCCGATAAATTATAAAATTAAACTCGTGAATAAAATACATTACAAAATAATGCACATTAAATTACATAATGTCCTGACGAAGTTTTTTAATTATCAAGAATTTAACTGATTTTTTTTTCCATAGATATTTGTGTGTTGTTTTTCATTTTCACAGCCTGTGTGTGTGTTTGTGTGTGTGTGAGGTGTGTGTGTGTGAGTGAGTGTGTATCTGTGAGTGTGTGTGTGTATCTGTGAGTGAGAGAGTGTGTATCTGTGTGTTCTGTTGTGAGTGTCGATGTGCCATGGTAGGGCGAGTGCTGTGTGCGGCATCAGTGTGTGAGAGTGTGTGCGTGGGTGAGAGTGTGTGGGTTGTGTGTGTGTGTGGTGTGTTAGCGTGTGTGGAGAGTTAGTGAGTGAGCTGTGGGTGTGTGTGTGTGCGCTTGGGTGAGTGTGATTGAGGAGTGTGTGTGTGAGGAGTGTGTGTGTGAGTGTGTGTGAGAATGAGTGTGTGTGTCTGTGTGTGTGAGAATGAGTGTGAGTGTGTGTGTGTGTGTTGTGTGTGTGTTTGTGTGTGTTTGTGTTTGTGAGTGTTTTGTGTGTGTGTGTGTGTTTGAGAGTGGGTGTGTGTGTGTGTGTGAGAGAAAGAGAGTGTGTGTGTGAGTGTGTGTGAGTGTGGGTGAGTGAGTGCGGTGTGTGTCTGAGTGTGTGTGTGTGAGAGTGTGTGTGTGGGTGTGTGTGTGTGGGTGTGGTGGGTGTGTGTGTGTGTGAGAGAGAAAGAGAGAGTGTGAGTGTGTGTGTGTGTGTGGTGTGTGTGTGTGTTGTGCGAGAGTGAGGAGTGCGGTGTGTGCGAGAGTGAGGGACAGTTCTAAGTGAGTGAGTGTGTGTGTGTGTGTGGGGGTGAGTGAGTGAGTGTGTGTGTGTGTTGTGTGTGTGTGTGTGTGAGAGTGTGTGAGGTGGGGCAGTGTGCCGTGTGTGCGCCTTGTTGTCTGTCTGTGTGTGTGAAGTGTGGTGTGGTTGTGTGGTGAGTGGTGGTGAGGTGATTGGTGTGTGTGTGAGTGTTTTCAGACAGGTGTTGCGTGTGTAAACACATTGAAGCGCAGCTCTGGGCATCTGGGAATGATTTTCCCTCAGGTGTCTCTGTACGGTGGGTTCTCATCCAGACGTGGTTTGTTTCTCTGACAGCGGCTCGTATCTGTGTGTGAATCGCTGTCACTACAGTCTGATTAATGCAGCACTAAACGCCATGGAGCTTTAAACGCCAGCAGACACAGTCGCTCATTCCTGCATCCCAATCCACAGGAAACAATGAAGAGTTTCACCGTTCAGATTCCTGTGGAAACTCAAATATGCTTGATGAAGATTTTATTTTTATTTTTTTTAACTATCGCCATTAACAGGCAGGTGATTGTCCCTGAAGCATCACTCTTCTGAAAGGACAGAAAATGGCTTAAATTTAAGAATTTTTAAATATTTAAAAAAATAGACAAAACTAAGTAAAAATACAGTAAAAACACAAAAATTGTATAATAATATTGCCATTTCAAACAGCTGTATTCTATGTGAATATCTGTTAAAATATAATTTATTCCTGTGATGCGCAGCTGTATTTTCAGCATCATTCCTCCAGTCTTCAGTGTCACATGATCTTCAGAAATCAGTATAATATGCTGGATGCTGCTTAAGGTGTGTGTGTGTGTGTGTGTGTGTGTGTCTATCAATAATAATATATTAAAATTGCAAGTAATTGTCTGGTGTGCATCATGTGACCGTGATCATTCAGTTTTTGCAAAACTCTCAAAAACTTAAGTCACGAAGCTCATAAACTGCAGCAGATCCAGCGTTTAATCTGTGACTTGTTTAACAGCCTGTTAACTGCGAAAACCAATTAAAACTGCTGAGTCAATGCCAAAACCATCACCCGTATCTGATGTGTGCGAAAAAAAAAGGGAAAAAAGAAAAGAAACGACTACAGACAGACAAAGATCCTGCAGAAGCACTTTCCTTCTGTCATCTTAATGGTAGATTACTACGGAATGATTCCAAAATTACTCTCTGTCTGCTGACTAAGCATTTAAACCTGATCATTCAGACTAAACTCTGATTGAATGAGGTGCGTTTGAGGTCGTCACACATGTTCTACATTAATGCACCTCAAACACTGCATTTCATGAATGAACAGAGCCTCACTGACCCAGACAGAGCATGGCATCGCTCCAGACTCTGGCCTGCGGTTACACTCACAGCAGCAGCATGCTAATCAGGTTGTGGCTAGAAGGACGGGGCGGACTGGGAGTAAAAAACAGCCCTAGATTTTCTCCCAAATAGGCCCACCACAACTCACAGTCACTACTATCTCACAATATTACAGTAATCCTATCGCATTTATGCAGAGGTGTAAAGAGTACCTAAAAATACAGATAACTTCCATTGAAAATGACTCCACTACACGTTAAGTCAGCGATTCCGAAACAACTTGAGTAAAAGTCTTAGAGTATCTGATTTGAACAGTACTTAAGTATTTTACTTATACTAAATATAGGCTCAAAGATGCACAAGTCAAAGAGACGTTCCAGTGATAAACTGTAACGTTGTGGAGAAGCTGCGGAAAACAGCCAGAGGCAAGGATCTATGTGCTGGTGTTTCATGGAAAAACTAGAACAAATAATAAGGCAAAAACCAAAGGGAACAAAGAACATAATGACTGGCAAACAGACAACCATTAGGCCTTCATTCAACAACTCAAAAGGAACTAAAGACAAACTAGGGCTATATTTACACACAGGGAATATCAAGCTTACCAAGATACAGACCACTAGGAACTAATCATGTGAACCAATGAAAATGACACAAACTGACTACAACACCACGGGGACAGGAAAGGACATAAAGTCCAGGGCAAGGCCCAAGAGCAGAAACACAACAAAAGATTTGTTTTTTTAAGAGTTCAATAAACTTCACCCCTAAATTACTACACAAACTAACAAAAAACAATATCTTTCAAAAAGGTCTCTTCAGTATAATGGATAAGTAAAATAATGTTGAGTAAAATTAAAAAGTCAAAGTCTTCTTGCACTGGATGTGCTGGTTTCTGCCTCATTGCCGGCTGCATTCATGTCCTCATCTCATAGTATATGAAACACCTGTGATTCACAAATACTTGCTGAGGAACTTGCATTCACATAAAGTAGCCTTGGTGTAATGTTTGGGTGAGTAAGGGCAAAACGCAGTACTTTCAGTCACCTGTAATAGGCAGTATCACATCTTTTGTATCAGAAATAAACTGCTGCAGAAAAATCTAGGTCCAAGCAAAATGTAATGTGTAACTGCAACACAAATTTCAAATGTAGAGGAGTAAAGAGTACAGATACTCGTTCAAAAATGTAGTAAAGTAAAGAGTAAAAGTTGCTAACATCTTTACTACTCGGTACAACTACAAAGTACCCGAAAAGAAACTCAAGTACAGTAACTAATTACATTTAATCCAATACTTTACACCTCTGCCTTTGAATGGCAAATAACATCACAAACCCATGTGACCCTGCTGACAAAACTCAATGAAATTCGAAGATTCCACTAGCAAATACATTCACAAACCATCAACTTTTACCATCTAAATAATGGTTTCCCTGTAGTGTGTTGGAGACATATTACATTAGGATGTAGGTGGCTTTAACAAAAACGGACCCTGAAATAGAGGTGACCAATTACCAGTATAGACAACCATTCACCATTACAGTATCCAATTAAAACCAATACAAATTGTCATTACAACCATAAAACCTTACAAATTATGTGATGCTTTCCTGGGGTTTTTCAACAGAGTATGGAAATAAATGTAATTACTGTATACTAAAATACTTGAAATCTACATAAAAATAGCAGAAAGCAAAAATGTATATGACATAATAATAAACAAAAGTCTAGAAACCTGACCCAATCAGGAGTCTTCAATTTGAGTCTTGCTATTTCTCTCTGTGTGTGCGTTGTGTGCGTGTGGTGTGTGTGCGTGTTGTGTGTGTGTGAAAGTGTGTGGTGTGTGTGTGTGATGCGTGCGTTGTGGCAAGTGTGTGAGTGTGTGAGATTGTGTGTGTTATTGTGGTGTGTGTTCGGTGTGAGTGCTCGGGTGTGTTGTATTGTGGTACGAGAGGTGTGTGTGTGGCGAGTGGTGTGTGTGTGTGGTGTGTGCATGTGTGCAAGTGTGTGAGCGTCATGTGTGTGTGTGAGGCGTGTGCCATGTGTGCTGTGTGCTGTGTGTGTGTGGTGTGTGTGCTGAGTTTTTGTGCAAACAGAGGACAAAATGTGTATATGACAAAGGTAGACAGGTCTTTACACGGAGAAGGTGCACTTTTTCAGGACATTACCCATTTCTCCCCTTTTTTCAAAAACGGAGCTTATAAGATCACACAGATTAGTGTATTAAAATCCTTGAAATAGACAGAAAGTCTCCGGTGATGGTATGGTTTAGGGGTAGGGTTGTTGCTAGGGCAGGGGTAGGCAGTTCGGTCCTAGAGAGCCCGCAGTGCCTGCAGAGTTTAGCTCTAACCCTAATGAAACAGACCTGAACAAGCTCATCAATGTCTTCAGGATTACTAAGGCTATAGGCAGGTGAGTTTTGTTTTCAGGGTTGGAGCTTAACTTTGCAGGACTGCGGCTCTCTAGGACCGCACTTGCCTACCCCTGTTGTATGGCAATAGAATACACGTCTCGACAGTGCACAAACCATTACGCCTATGGGATGTTCCCACTCCCGATTTGGTTCACAAAAAACAAAAACCTATTGTGTGTGTTTGTGTTTGTGTGTGAGAGAGTGAGTGTGTGTGTTTGCGCGTCATGTTATCAGACTAATCCACCTTATAGTCTCAAGTTTCGAACTCATAGCCTCAAGATGTACCCGCTGTAGAATCGCTGTTATCTCTTTATGAATGAATGGAATTTCTCCGACAATATGGGAGTGATAATAGCAGTGGACCGCTCGGGGTACTACTGAGTTGCCTGGGGATTTTAACTACGAGTGCTAGTAGCACTGCTGGTATAGTGATAGAGGCTGGCTAAATGGTAACTCTGGATGTAACTGTTTTCCTTTTTTTCTTTTAGCTCTCCACCCCCTTTATCTTCACCTCTTTTGCTTGCCCATCACGAGCTCACCAATCTCCTTCGCTCAGTTTTGGTTTCTTATAACAAACAAAAGCCAAAAAACACTCAAAAAAAAAAAAAAACAAAAAAAAAAAAAAAAAAAAAAAAAAAAAAAAAATAGATTGCATTAGCGCCCCCTTTTGTCGGCCGTCAATGTCACTTAATCTGACACTTTTTCTTTGATGATGAACCGGCCAGGTTCCACCGTCAGATGGACTTCTCCAGAACGTCCTGATGGCCAGTCCGCCCCTGCTATAAGGGATACAGCTATGGCCAGAAAACAACAATAAATTAAATTTGCTACCTATTAAATTGTGTTTTATTAACATCTACACCTAACCCAACCCTAAACCTACCCCTTACAATAATGCAAATACAGTAATAAACTGTGATGCAATATTGATGTGCACATGCCCAGCAGGACAATCTGGCGGTAGCTGTATCTCATCTAGCCTAACCCACAGCCAGACAAGAGCCAAGAGTGCCTACCCCCCCCCCCCCACCCCACCAACCCGCGCATGTGCTGCCTCGGTTTGTAGCTCTATTTGTTTGTTTTTCCAACACGTGTTTTTTTAGTGGCTCTAATCTGGCGAATCTCTGCTCCTTAGCAAATAAATCAACCAACTACTACTCCTCACCCGCACAAACAGGACTTTTTTAACTCTTGCTGCTCTTTGCTTCACGGAAACCTGGTTGCTGAGAGCCATCCGGACAGCTCGTTACATCTAATGGGCTTTCCAGCTGTTTCGAGCGGACCCGCGTCACTGAGTCGTCGGGAAAACGAGAGCGTGATGTTGTTTCTTATATCATGAGGCAGATGTGACGTTTTGAAGAAGATGGGCTGGCCCAATTTGGAAGCCTCTTTCTTAACTTAATCCTTTTTATTCGCAGCTGAGTTTTCCCTCGTTTATTTCTGGTGATAGAGACGTACACTTCCACACTGACGCCGATGTGTGAATCGGCGGCTGGAGCTAACACAGACGCGGCGAGATCAATTCAAGAACACACACACAGAGCAATAAGAATTCTGCCCAGATCGTTCATTTTCATTCTGTGATTATAATAAAGCTGATCTCACCCTCGAAAAACACCAGAGGACAGCAATACACTGGTTCACATTGCCTCAGACTTTGAAAGGAATGCATACACCCTACTTGATGCACCCAAGGGACTCGGAATCATGATCACTGGTGGTTTGGTTATCTTCTTCCAGCCTACAAGCAGACTTAAATCTGCTAAACCTGTAGTAGGGCTGGGCGATATGGAAAAAAAAATTAAATCTCGATTTTTTTCAGAACGTTTGACCGATTCTCGATTTTTAACAAGTCAGCTTGAAAATGTTACTACAATACAGTGTAGGTATCAGTAGGCAACTGGTTAAGTTCTGTTAGGAAAATGACACGCTCGAGTTTGAAGAAGACACTGGGATGAGTAAGATGGTCGCAATAGACCACCACACATGGAGTTTAATGTTAAACAAATCACTTGGTTAAATATCTTTGCCAAAAAGATGCATGAACTACAACGGTACAACAATCTGTCTTACGGTCTTATGCAAGAATTGAGGTTTAGAAATAATACAAGGAAAATGCTTTAAAATTCAAGGTAATTCAAATTCAGAATGTCTGAAGGTAAAACACCAGTAGACTATTATTAACTATAAATGTTCTGTAAAAACAATGAACAGCCGCTTTCAGCCGGTCACCATGATGCAAACATGAAATATTAGACATACAGTAGTAGTCCTTTACAGATTTTTATCTCATGCATAAAACGGCATTCTAAAAACACGGCGCTGTTTAGATTACTAATCATTGGGGATTTTAATATTCATTTTTGTTGTCCTTTGAAACCATTGGTCAAGGAATCTGTAACTCTTTTAGAATCACTGAATATTGAACAATATGTATGTGGCCCAACTCATAATTTGGGTCATACACTTGACTTGGTGTTGTCCCGTGGCCTTTTGATCTCAAACATGGAGGTTATTGAGGCTTGTGTGTCTGATCATTATCCAGTTTTGTTTGAATCTGAATGCTTTTCTCCATCACCTACTTTCGGTCAGCATTCACATTTGTCTAGAGTTATTAATTATAACACTGCAAATTTGTTTTCTGAATATTATTCTTTAAATGTTACCAATGATATCCTTAATGAAACTGATACTAAAAGTTTGAAACCTTGCTCTACATCTTTGGACACTGTTGCTCCGTTTAAGAATAAAAGGGTAAAGCGTGTTGGCAAGCCATGGTTAAATGAAACCACCCGCGCTCTTAGACAAGAGTGTCGAAAAGCAGAGCGAAAGTGGAAAAAAGATAAGCTACATGTTTCCTTTGATATCTTAAAGTTAAGTCTCTATAATTATCAAATAGCAGTAAAACATGCTAAATCTAGTGATTTATCTCAGTTAATTGCTGATAATGTGAATAGACCAAAAGCTTTGTTTGATATGACTGATTCTTTTTTAAACTCAACTATGAATTTATTATCTGAGGCCTTCTCAGAGCTTTGTGAGGATTTTTTAAAACAATTTTACTCAAAATACTGATGCTATCAGAACCTCCATTGCTCCTTCTGAATCACTTAATTTGCAATTGCCTTGTACCACAAGTTGTTTGTTGTCAAATAATCCTTAACCAGCGCTAGGTGGGGGCTGTAAGGAGGTTTTTATCACATCAGCTAGATGATATTGTCTCTACTATGAAGTGTTCTGGTTCTAAGTTAGATATTATTCCTGCACGTCTTTTTAAGGATGTTTTTCCTAATATTAGTCCTATTGTAACAGCTATAGTGAACAGCTCTTTAGCCAAAGGTGTTGTTCCAGCCAGTTTTAAACATGCAGTTGTGTAACCTCTGCTGAAAAAACCTCAGCTTGACCCAGCAATGTGCTGTAACTATCGGCCAATTTCTAAGTTGCCTTTTATCAGCAAGCTTTTGGAGAAAGTAGTGTTTTTACAACTTCAGTCTTTTTTGGATTCTTTTAGTGTTTTAGATGAGTTTCAATCTGGTTTTAGATCATTACAAAGTACTGAGTCAGCTCTATTGAGAGTTACAAATGACATGCTGCTTTCTCTGGATTCAGGTGCTTGTGTTGTGTTGGTATTGTTGGACTTGAGCGCGGCATTTGACACCATTGACCATTCTTTGACCATTGATTCTTCTTGATCGACTTGAATGTGTGGTAGGTATTCGAGGCACTGCATTAAAGTGGTTTGCCTCGTATCTCGAGAACAGGACTTTTTCTGTCAATTTAGGAATTTTTTTCTCATCCGCTGCACCGGTCTTGTGTGCCCCAGGGATCCATTTTGGGACCTTTTCTGTTTTCCCTTTATATGCTTCCCTTGACGCACATTTTTCAAGAATACAGTATTTCATATCATTGTTACGCGGATGATTCTCAGTTTTATCTTCCAGTAAGGCTTGATACTGCTGTTTCATTTGATGTATTATTGAAATGTGTACATGATATTAAGACATGGATGTCTAATAATTTCCTGCAGTTAAATGAGGATAAAACTGAGGTTTTAATATTAGGTTGTCCTGCACACTCGTCTCCTGCTTTGGAAGCTCAGTTAGGTCCCCTTTCAACTAATGTACGCAAACAAATCAAAAACCTTGGAGTGATTTTTGACAAACAAATTAGTGCTGGTATTAGAGCATTTTTTTCTGCAAAGTTGAAGCATCTTCTTTCAAGGAAGGATCTTGAAGTTTGTGATTGCATGCACCTTGGTTACCATCTCGATTGGATTATTGACACTCCTACCTTTTTCTCGTTAATAATATACTATTATTATTATTGTTATTTATTTTTTGTTTTTTTTCCTTAGTCTTACTTATTTAAATGTTCCTTCTGTTCTCAATGTCGATATATATTGGTATTTAGTATGATATGTTTGTACCAAAAGCTCACGTAACCAAAAACACAAGTATAGTATAGTCTTATAGTTCAGGAATAACGGGCTGCACCCCCTGGAGACGGGGTGTAAAAACCAATATAAGTTGTCCTAAGAAGAAGAGGAAACAACTCAACAGAACAACTAACATAGCAGGAGCCAAAGCAGCGCGTAAGCACTATTGAACCGAAACAGTCCGTCCCTAGACACATAAAGTAACAAAAAAAAAAAAAAAAATGCATAACACATCAACGCGTGACTCTCGCACCTATTGACCCCAGCTCCAGCTCTACAAAGGCCAAATTAACTGCAGAGAAAAATGAAGAGAAAAGTAATTAGATGAGCTAAACAGAAAAAAAGTGAGCGCGATGGTTCTGAGCAGAAAAGCATGTGGAGTGTGTGGTATGTGAAGACGTTGAATAGTCTCTGACCAAAACACATGTTTATACATCGATCCAAAGAGTCTGTTTATTAAAACACTGACAATTTCATCTACAGCCGCATCAATCACATGAAAGCAAGAAGAACAGCGGCTCAAAAGGGGGGAAAAATAAATAGTGAATGGGTGACCACAAACAACGAAACAAAGCAAAAGTTAAAAACTCCATAAAACGCAATAAACACACACAATCACATGCACACTCAAAAATCACACCACAGCTGAAAGCTTTGTGGGCCTCATAAAACCCCCCAAACCATGCACATACACACACTACCACAAGGGAAACACACCTCACCGCCCTACTGACACACCACACCCCACACACACCACACTCACTGACAAACACCACACACAAAAACACTCACTCAGTGCTGGAACACCACACTCACTCACGCACACACTCACTCAGGCACACTCACGCACACTCTCACCCACCACACCACCTCACAAACCACAACACACACACACCACACACACACAACACCACTTCATACACACTCACCTCCACCACACACACTCACAGCCACACACCCACACACACACCACTCACTCACTACACACCACTCATCCCCACAACACACACCACACCACGACGCTCACTCCCACACACACACACACACACACACCACACACTCACTCATACACACACACACAACACACACACACAAAAACACACACACTCTCACACACACACCCACACACCCACCCACACACCCACCCACACACACACACACACACAGTCACTCCCACACACACACACACACACACACACACACACAGTGTCACACACACACACACTCTCTCTCTCTCACTCACTCACACTCACTCTCACACACACTAACTCACTCACTCACACACACTTCCAACCTTCCTCACACCCACCCCCCACTCCCTCACACACACTCTAACACAGTACTCTCCACTCTGGGCTCTCCACGCTCATCACAACCACACCCACACTCCCCACACCCACACACACACACACACTCACTCTCACACCCACACACACACACACTCCCACACACACCCCCCCCCACCCACTCTCTTCACTCCTACTCCTCTCACTCCTCTCACTCTCCCACACTACCACCAACTCACTCACTCCCTCCACACCATCTACTCGAAACACACTTTTACACACTCTCTCACACCCACATCCGTAAATCCCACTCACACTATCCATCTCACACCACACACACTCCCTCAACTCACTCCTCCTCACACACACACACACACACACCCACACACACACAAAAAAAAAAAAAACATAGAATAGTTTAATTTTAAGTTGTCTAAATGTGAAGTCCGGTCTGCGTGAGCCAGCATAATAACAGTGACGGTTCAGCGCTGCATTAAATCATCATGCCTCACATGTTAGAGGCAGCTGGACGTTTAGCCGCGGCGCGCAGCTCCCGGTTGTTGACGTGACCGTGTGGAACTAAAGCTGCTGCATTTGCTGCGACTGAAGAGTCCGGTGAAGACAACGGATCAGACCTATAATATATATTATATATATATATTATAGATAATCTATATTTATATATATATATGTATGTATACTGGATAAACAAAACAAGTAATACAATCATTCCAAATATCACGGTGCACACTTCACCTTTAAACTGACTGACCGTTCTGAGCTGTGTCCTAATGGGCTCCGCAGCTGAGGACAGGATGCTTATGGGAGTTGTAAACACACATGATCCGTCTGTTTCACTCAGGCAAAACTCCAGAGATTCACCCTCACGGGTTCTCATGTTGACCTTTGACCTCTAATGGAGCCCAACACTCTTACTGGAACCACCAGCCTGAGCCCAGGTCATAGGTCAGATCCTATAACTCTCATAAATATACTGGGGCAAAAAAAAGTAATTTAGGTCGCCACCAATTTGGCAAGTTCTCCCACTTAAAAAGATGAGAGCCCTGTAATTTTCATCATAGGTATACCTCAACTATGAGCGACAACATGAGCAAAAAATCCAGAAATCACATTGTAGGATTTTTAAATAATTAATTCGTAAATTCCTCGGTAAAATAAGTATTAGGTCACCTACAAACAAGCAAGATTTCTGCTCTCACAGACCTGTAACTTCTTCTTTATGAGGCTCCTCTGTCCTCCACTGGTTATCTGTATTAATGGCATCTGTTTGAACGTGTTATCAGTATAAAAGACACCTGTCCACAACCTCAAACAGTCACACTCAAACTCCACCATGGCCAAGACCAAAGAGCGGTCAAAGGACACCAGAAACAAAATTGTAGACCGGCACCAGGCTGGGAAGACTGAATCTGCAGTAGGTAAGCAGCTTGGTGTGAAGAAATCAACTGTGGGAGCTATTATTAGAAAATGGAAGACATACAATACCACTGATAATCTCCCTCGATCTGGCTCCACGCAAGATCTCACCCCGTGGGTCAAAATGATCACAAGAACTGTGAGCAAAAATCCAGAACCACACGGGGGGACCTAGTGAATGACCTGCCGAGAGCTGGGACCAAAGTAACAAAGGCGACCATCAGTAACACACTGCACCGCCAAGGACTCAAATCCTGCAGTGCCAGACATGTCCCCCTGCTTAAGCCAGTGCATGTCCAGGCCCGTCTGAAGTTTGCTAGAGATCATTTGGATTATCCAGAAGAGGATTGGGAGAATGTCTATGGTCAGATGAAACCAAAATAGAACTTTTTGGTAAACTCAACTTGTCGTGTTTGGAGGAGAAGAATGCTGAGTTGCATCCAAAGAACACCATACCTACTGTGAAGCATGGGGTGGAAACATCATGCTTTGGGGCTGTTTTTCTGCAAAGGGACCAGGCCGACTGATCCGTGTAAACGAAAGAATGAATGGGGCCGTGTATCGTGAGTTTTTGAGTGAAAACCTCCTTCCATCAGCAGGGGCATTGAAGATGAAACGTGGCTGGGTCCTTTCAGCATGACAATGATCCCAAACACACCGCCCTGGCAACGAAGGAGTGGCTTCGTAAGAAGCATTTCAAGGTCCTGGATTGGCCTAGCCAGTCTCCAGATCTCAACCCCTTAGAAAATCTTTGGAGGGAGTTGAAATTCCGTGTTGCCCAGCGACAGCCCCAAACATTACTGCTCTAGAGGAGATCTGCATGGTGGAATGGGCCAAAATACCAGCAACAGTTTGTGAAAACCTTGTGAAGACTTACAGAAATGTTTGACCTCTGTCATTGCCAATAAAGGGTATATAATAAGTATTGAGATTAAATTTTGTTATTAACCAAATACTTATTTTCCACCATAATTTGCAAATAAATTATTTTAAAATCCTACCATGTGATTTTCTGGATTTTTTTTCTCATTTTGTCTCTCAGAGTTGAGGTATACCTATGATGAAAATTCCAGGCCTCTCTCATCTTTTAAGGTGGGAGAACTTGCACAATTGGTGGCTGACTAAATACTTTTTCGCCCCACTGTATATATATAACTCCATTTACTCTCGACACGGTGATATGAATCAACATTTATATAGTCACATAGATTCAACATATTTCATACATGAATAAAATACGTAAAAATCAAGTTCATCATCAAGCCTATTTTTGCGTTTTCAGATAAATAATTATTTTAATTTCAGTATCTTGACATATTAAATACTTTGTTCTAATAGATAAATACATATATCACAGTATATATGTATATATATATAGATAATATAATAGAAAAAAAATATCTTTTTTTTTATATATATTTCCCTTCATTTTTAGCTAAAGTTTTAGTAATATTGTTTTCAAAAGTCTCACCGCATATTTGACCTACATATAGTACATATATATATCTAATATCGATATTACCAAAACATCCACACACACACACTCTCACTTCACACACTCACTCACACTCACATCACACACACACACACACACAACACACACACCCACTCACACTCACACTCTCAAACACCACCACAACACTCATCACACACACACTCATCACACACACACACACACACACCTCCCACTACACACCCACGCACACACACACACTCCCACACGCACCCACACACACACACACCCACACACCCACACTCACTCACTCACACACACTCTCACACTCACACACACACACAAACAAACAAACACACTCTCACACACACACACACACACTCCACACTCTCAAACACACACGGTGGGACACACCACACACACTCCTTCACACACACTCTCCACTCTCACACACACACATCCACATATATAATATATATCATATATAATATATGTATATTGGAGATTTCAGTAATTTTTGAGTAATGCTGTGACTTATCATTCAATCAGAGTCATTTGATTTGATTGACTTAAAAGGACAGTTTAAACTGAATCACGTAAATGAATCAAACTTATCAAATCATCTGAACACACTCATAGTCACGAGACGAGGACAACTCGTGAAACTAGTCCAATCTTTCATGGGCCAGTAAAAGATTTTAAAATCATTGTGAGTCAAACACACTTGATGCTGAAACTGAACTGAATCAACAACACAGCCGCGGCTCTCAGAGAATCACATCAATCAGCCGAATGTTCGTCTGCGCAGCTGAACTGAACGAATCACAACCACAGGATCTGAATGGAGACATCAGGCCCTCAGGAGACGTTCATTAGAAAGCCGTTCAGATTCATTAAGACTCATGAAGAGGGTGAAGAGTCGAACAGCAACACACAGAAACGACCGTAACAACAAATCAAATAACATACAGATTCATCTTTACCACTGCAGCGAATGAATGAATGAATCAGTCTGACAGCAGTTCAAAACTAAAGACTCCAAACAGAGTTGAGACTGTTCAGACAGAATTCAATTTGTTCCCCTTTAATTATTAGTTATTTGATTATTATTCATTATTTTTGTTTTAATTCTGTTTTAATTCTTAATTGATTTCAGAATTCAAAGCAACCTAAGTTATTAACCATGAACTGTTAAATTTTAACAAATTTAAAAAAGTTAACAAAAAATTGGCTTTTTTAGGGCCCCCAACTTAATTTAGCTTCTTCCCAAATTCTGTTTTTTAATTAATTTTTTCTGTTTACATTTTTCTGGATTCCATTTTAATGGTTAAATAAAATTTTAGTTCAGTTTAACATACCTAATTAGTTGCAATCGTGAAACTTTATTCATTTTAGCAACATTTTATGCATGATGTTTGACAACAACTTGCACTTTTAAGCTCCTGAAATTCCATTTTATTTTTTTTTCCCACTTCTGATTTATTTTTTCCTAATTGTGTTTTAATTTTTCTGGATTCTGTTTGAATTAACTTAGAATAATCAAAAAGCAAATGAATTTATAACCTGAACTTTATAATTTATTATTTATGAAATATTTTTCTTTAAATTTTTCTGGATTTATGATTTAATGCAAATTTATTATCAGTAATCAAGTACAATGAAGGAAAAAAACACGAACAATTTAATCAATATTTTAAAATGTACTCTAATGTAAGTGTCTGCTTCATTGTCTTTGTCTGGACCTTTGTGGCCGGTGCGCGGAGACAGGTGTGTGGTGTCGTACCTGTGTGCCGGTGCGCTGAAGGACGGTGTGTGGTCTGTACCTGTGGTGGCCGGTGCGCTGGATGACAGGTGTGTGTCGTACCTGTTTGCCGTGCGCTGAAGGACGTGGGTGTGTCTGTAGCCTGTTGGGGTGGTGGCGTCGTGCGCTGAAGACAAGGGTTTTGGGGTTGGTGGGGGGTGTCTGTACCTGTGTGGCCGGTGCGCTGAAGGACAGGTGTGTGTCTGTACCTGTGTGGCCGGAGCACTGGAGGACAGGTGTGTGTGTCTGTACCTGTGTAGCACTGGAGGACAGGTGTGTGTGTCTGTACCTGTGTAGCACTGGAGGACAGGTGTGTGTGTCTGTACCTGTGTAGCACTGGAGGACAGGTGTGTGTGTCTGTACCTGTGTGGCAGGTACGCTGGAGGACAGGTGTGTGTCTGTACCTGTGTGACGCTGGAGGACAGGTGCGTGTGTCTGTACCTGTGTGGCAGGTGCACTGGAGGACAGGTGTGTGTGTCTGTACCTGTGTGGCCGGTGCGCTCGAGGACAGGTGTGTGTGTCTGTACCTGTTGGCCGGTGCGCTGAAGGCCGGTGGATGGGTCTGTACCTGTGTGGCCGGTTCGCTGAGGACAGTGTGTTTGTCTGTACCTTGTGCCGGTGCCTCGAGGACAGGTGTGTTGTCTGTACCTGTGTGGCCGGTGCGCTGGAGGACAGGTGTGTGTGTCTGTACCTGTGTGGCCGGTGCGCTGGAGGACAGGTGTGTGTGTCTGTACCTGTGTGGCCGGTGCGCTGGAGGACAGGTGTGTGTCTGTACCTGTGTGGCCGGTGCGCTGGAGGACAGGTGTGTGTCTGTACCTGTGTGACGCTGGAGGACAGGTGCGTGTGTCTGTACCTGTGTGGCAGGTGCACTGGAGGACAGGTGTGTGTGTCTGTACCTGTGTGGCAGGTGCGCTGGAGGACAGGTGCGTGTGTCTGTACCTGTGTGGCCGGTGCGCTCGAGGACAGGTGTGTGTTTCTGTACCGTGTGGCCGTGCCTGGACGACAGGTGTGTTTGTCTGTCCCGGTTGGCCGGTGCGGTGGAGGACAGGTGTGTGTGTCTGTACCTGTGTAGCACTGGAGGACAGGTGTGTGTGTCTGTACCTGTGTGGCAGGTGCGCTGGAGGACAGGTGTGTGTGTCTGTACCTGTGTGGCCGGTGCGCTGAAGGACTGGTGTGTGTGTCTGTACCTGTGTGGCCGGTGCGCTGGAGGACAGGTGTGTGTGTCTGTATATGTGTTGCGCTGGTGGACTGGTGTGTGTGTCTGTACCTGTGTGGCCGGTGCGCTGAAGGACAGGTGTGTGTGTCTGTACCTGTGTGGCCGGTGCGCTGAAGGACAGGTGTGTGTGTCTGTACCTGTGTGGCAGGTACGCTGGAGGACAGGTGTGTGTGTCTGTACCTGTGTGGCCGGTGCGCTGGAGGACAGGTGTGTGTGTGTCTGTACCTGTGTGGCAGGTGCGCTGGAGGGCAGGTGTGTGTGTCTGTACCTGTGTGGCCGGTGCGCTCGAGGACAGGTGTGTGTGTCTGTACCTGTGTGGCCGGTGCGCTGAAGGACAGGTGTGTGTGTCTGTACCTGTGTTGCGCTGGAGGACAGGTGTGTGTGTCTCTACTTGTGTTGCGCTGGAGGACAGGTGTGTGTGTCTGTATATGTGTTGCGCTGGTGGACTGGTGTGTGTGTCTGTACCTGTGTGGCCGGTGCGCTGGAGGACAGGTGTGTGTGTCTGTACCTGTGTGGCCGGTGCGCTCGAGGACAGGTGTGTGTGTCTGTACCTGTGTGGCAGGTGCGCTGGAGGACATGTGTGTGTGTCTGTACCTGTGTGGCAGGTGCGCTGGAGGGCAGGTGTGTGTGTCTGTACCTGTGTGGCCGGTGCGCTGGAGGACAGGTGTGTGTGTCTGTACCTGTGTGGCAGGTGCGCTGGAGGACAGGTGTGTGTGTGTCTGTACCTGTGTGGCAGGTGCGCTGGAGGACAGGTGTGTGTGTCTGTATATGTGTTGCGCTGGTGGACTGGTGTGTGTGTCTGTACCTGTGTGGCCGGTGCGGTGGAGGACAGGTGCGTGTGTCTGTACCTGTGTGGCAGGTGCACTGGAGGACAGGTGCATGTGTCTGTACCCTCTGTTGCGCTGGAGGACAGGTGTGTCTGTCTGTACCTGTGTTGCGCTGGAGGACAGGTGCGTGTGTCTGTACCTGTGTGGCAGGTGCACTGGAGGACAGGTGTGTGTGTCTGTACCTGTGTGGCCGGTGCGCTGGAGGACAGGTGTGTGTGTCTGTACCTGTGTGGCCGGTGCGCTGGAGGACAGGTGTGTGTGTCTGTACCTGTGTGGCCGGTGCGCTGGAGGACAGGTGTGTGTGTCTGTACCTGTGTGGCCGGTGCGCTGGAGGACAGGTGTGGGCAGTCTGCGATGCGAGCGGCGGCGCGGGGGTCCGAGGAGCTAATGAGCACAGGTGCGCTGATCTCCATCGAGTGCCGGTTGTTCCCCAGCACCTGCGCCGAGCGCTGCGTCATGCTGAGCGCCGTGAACGAGTGCCGCTTCTTGGCATTCTTCTTCCCCTCGGCGTGTCTGTGCACGGCGTTCCCATTACAGCTGACGGCGGCGGGAGACTCTGCGCTCGGACCCGGGGCCGCGGACAGTTTGTCCATCTCCATCAGCTGCTTCGCCGTTTCATTCAGCTGAGGACAAACACAGGAATCCACACAGTTATTATTTTACACTTACATCAATAGTCTCTTCTGCTCAGTTGTGCTGCCAAATATTTTTGCGGAAACTGTGATACACTCAAAAGAAATTAATACTTCAAGGCTGCATTAAATTGATCAAAAGTGCCAGTAAAGACATTTATAATGTTATAAAACATTTCTATTTCAAATAAATGTTGTTCTTTTGAACTTTCTGTTCATCTGTGAATCCTGAAAAATAAAATATATCACGGTTTCCACAAAAATATTGTGCAGCACGACTGTTTTCAACATTGATAATAATCAGAAATGTTTCTCGAGCAGCAGATCAGCATATTATACTGATTTCTGAAGATCATGTGACACTGAAGACTGGAGGAATGATGCTGAAAATACATTTTGTGACATCATTTTGGTGGGAAACTGACATCAGTAGGTATCACTGGAGTTGATGAATTCTGTGATGTTTTGCTTCCCTTAAAACAACAGAAATCATTTTGACAGATTGTCCTACTATAATAATGAAAGCAGTATGCAAATGTATTTATGTAAACTGACTAAACTGATGTTTTGATGAATAGAAACACAAACAAAAGCAGACGTGATGGTGTGCAGCGAACAGACAGATCAAAAGTGACTGGAGCCCTTTGTTTCAACTCACAGTACTGCATTCATAAATATGCTAATAATATGCAAATAGCATGCAAATGAGGCTGATTGATGGACCCCACAGACGTGGCGCGGGTCTCTGCGGACGAACACCGAGGCCTTCTGAAGGTCATAATATTATTACTCTGACATGAGGTGGTCAGAGCAAATTAATTGCATGCATAATGCGCGTGCGGACACGTTACAACGGATCTGACATCACAATCAGTTTGAGACAAAGACCAGGAAATAACGAGCACTGACATCACACGTGTATTTGTGGAAATAACCGTAATGATCGTGTGATTAGTGACGTGATTGTTGTTTCTGGCAGGTCACGTTACTCCCGTTCACCGGTTCGTTAGGATCCCGGCGCGCGGGAGCTCGTTAGCACAGCCGTGAACTTTGAAATGTTGTTAATATAGGTCAAGCTCTGGCTTCAGTCGCGCGGGGAAGTGAGAGTTCAGACGCCTCGCCGCGTGAAGGGTGCTGCTAATTGTGCTAATAATAGAGCCCATCACTGCGGTGTAATTACAGCACGGGAAGACGACAAAAAGAAAATCACAAAGCGGCAAATGTGCAGCAGAATAATGACAGGCTGTCAGACACGTACAGAAATAACTCGTAGCGTGAGCCGCACGAGCACGATCTGAGGGAATAAAGCCTGCGCTATCAACAGCTATTGTGTCAAGTCTGTTTTAACATGTAGACTTCATGTGAATCTGTGCATGAGAGCGTGTGTGTGTGTGTGCGTATAAGAGCATGTGAGAGTGTGTGTGTATGTGTGAGAGTGTGTATATGTGGGTGTATAAGTGTGCATGAGTATGCATATGTGTGTGTGTGTGTGTGTGTACAAGTGCATGTGAGTATGTGTGTATATGTGCACGTAAGTGTGCATGTGTGTGTATAAGTGTGAGTGTATAAGTGCAAGTGAGTGTGTGTATATACAGTATGTGTGCGCATCTGTGTGAGTTTGTATAGTTGCACGTGAGTGTGCATGTGTTTGAGTGTGTATAAAAGTGCGCATGTGAATGTATGTATGGGAGTGTGTGCGTGTGTATAAGTGCACGTGTGAGTGTGTATAAGTGTGTGAGTATGAGTGTGTGAATGTGTGTATAAGTGCATGTAAGTGTGCATAAGTGTGTGTGAGTATGTATAATTGTGTGTGAGTGTGCATGTATGCATGGGAGTGTGTGTGTGAGTATGAGTGCGTGAGCGTGCATAAGTGTGTGTGTGTATGTGTATAAGTGCATGTATGAGTGTGTATAAGTGTGTGTGAGTATGTGTGCGTGTGTGTATAAGTGTGTAAAAGTGCACGTGTGCGTGTGTATAAGTGTGTGTGAGTGTGCATGTATGCATGGGAGTGTGTGTGTGAGTATGAGTGCGTGAGCGTGCATAAGTGTGTGTGTGTGTGTGTATAAGTGCATGTATGAGTGTGTATAAGTGTGTGTGAGTATGTGTGCGTTTGTGTACAAGTGTGTAAAAGTGCACGTGTGAGTGTGCATAAGTGTGTGTGTGTATGGGAGTGTGAATGTGTGTTTGAGTGTTAGTGTGTGTATAAGTGTGTAAAAGTGCACGTGTGAGTGTGCATAAGTGTGTGTGTGAGTGTGTGTGTGTATATAAGTGCACGTGTGTATGGGAGTGTGATTGAGTGTTAGTGTGTGTATAAGTGTGTGTGTGCGTGTCTGTGTGTATTTTATGAAGCTGTAAGCAGCGTCTGTGACTGTGAGCATCTTTCTCTTCACAATAATCTCAACACGAAAATCTCAGATCTTGCTTTGTTCACTTCAGCTTTTAAATGAGTGTTTGCGGCAGACAGACACGCTATCATCACAAAACCTGCAGAGCATCCAATGAATTTAATAAAAAATGAAGCTGGTTTTAGGAAAATTTGCATTGCAGTGTAATAAAGATATAATAAAGAAATAGACACAAACAAATTATCATAAAAAATTATAAAATAATTTTTTCCTATTTTCAGCTTCATATTCTTAATGTATTTTCTTTCTTTCTTTTTTTTCTTTTGATTGATTGATCAAGCTCCAGTCATATCCCAGCATTCCCTGCAGCGGAGCTCCACGCCACACTTTACTGCACAATAAAACCCCAATGAAGAGATACCAGATCAGATCCAGCCAAGGAGCTCGATTACACCATTTACATCATTAAAACGTGAGCGTGATTGAGCCTCATCCCAGCGTGAGCCACGAGGACAGATTTTAAATGAGGTGAAGAGGAGAAAAATGATAAACATCATTTATTTTCCCATTTTCATCCGGCGATCGCGGGGGCAGAGGAGATCGAGCTCCTGCACTAATCAATCTGACAGAAATCCATGAATTATGAGCCAAATGAGCAAAGTTCAGCTGATGAGGTTTAGAAGAAATAAAGCACCGGCAGCAGCTAATGATCAGAGAGTGAATGATTAAAGCAATAGTTCACCCAAAAATAAAAATGTGCTCATCCTCAGGTCATCCAAGATCAGGATGAGTTTGTTTCTTCATCAGGTTTGGAGAAATGCAGCATTGCATCAGTGTCTCAGCAATGGATGCTCTGCAGTGAATGGGTGCCGTCAGAATGAGAGTCCAAACAGCTGATAAAAACCTCACAATAATCCACAGCACTCCAGTCCATCAGTTAACATCTGGAGAAGACAAAAGCTGAAACATACCATAGAGTCTATAATCCATAATAACGCTTCCTCCAGTGAGTCAGTGTTTCTGGTGTGAATCAGGAGAGAAATTTGCACAGATCAAGCAGCGTTTACAAGCCAAAACAGCTCTAAACACATATGTGGCTGGATTTTGATGCGAGACACAACAGCAGATGCACTTTTTCACTGGAGGAAGCGTTATTATAGACTCAATGTATTTTAGTTAAAAACGTCTTAATGCTGGATGTGTTTCAGCTTTTGTCTTCTCCAGATGTTAACTGATGGACTGGAGTGTTGTGGATTACTTGTGGATATTGTGATGTCTTTATCAGCTGTTTGGACTCTCATTCTGACGGCACCCATTCACTGCAGAGCATCCATTGCTGAGACACTGATGCAATGCTACATTACAAATCTGACAAAGAAACAAACTCATCCTGATCTCGGATGCACATTTTCATCAAATGTTCTTTTTTTTTGGTGAACTATTCCTTTAAAAGCTGTGAAAATAATATTTAAAAATATTTGTTTAAGGACATTTCTCATCATACTGTTATTCTTTAAATGTGCACCACACAGACAATGCATTTATCAAAACAGCAAATGTTTAATTCATGATAAATATCCCTGACCTGCTAAAGGACATCAGAACATCTCTCCTGTCCAATCATGCTCTTAAAATCAATACACATTACCCATAATGCATCACTTGCAGGTTTCTGAGACGACACACACCTGCTTCTCAGAGTCTCAATCAAGTGGCTCATTGTTGTACTTTATAATTAATTATCTGTAAGTGATTCAACCTTGAAACTCTAAAGCAGCATAATGCAGCAGTCCAGTGTGCTTTTCTTCAGCTTCATTAAATTTAAAGGAAAGCCTTTAACACACACACACACACACTCAAGTGCACGTACCTCCACGTATAAGATAGGAAAAATCCCGATCTTATCTCCCAGCATGCCTTCTGCCCAGTTATCGTCCACTCTTCGTATGACGGTGAGAATCTCGTCCTGTGAGAGAGGAAATGCATGAAGTTTCACTGTTTTATTCTGCCGCTGTAGAAATGCATTGAGAAGAGTCACCGAGAGAATAAACACAGGTAAATCACATTTGAATATCTGAATGAGAAAAAAATCAACCAGTGCATATTAAATATTCAGATTTATTTGTGTCCCTGCAGCACAGAAGCAGTGTTAAGTCGCTGGGGGATATTTGTAGCAATAGCCAACAATACATTGTATGGGTCACAATTATAGATGTTTCTTTTTTGTCCGATCCTAACAAACCATACATCAATGGAGAGCTTATTTATTCAACCTTTGATGATGCATAAATCTTAATTATGAAAAATTGTTTTGTGCTCCAGGGTCACATATTAGCAGTATAATCTCACTATGTGTGTGTAGAAAACTAAACAGTGTTTAGTTGACTTATTTAGCTGACTTATTTTCCTCACAATTGCATATTGTAAACTTTTATAACTTGTAAAATTTCTTATAACTTGCACATCACAATTCAGAATTTTTTCTCTGAGTTCTGAGTTTTATATCTCGGAATAAAACATTAAAAAGGTAACTGTGAATTCATCTGTAAAGCAGCTCGACAGAAGACATAGTGTCATTATTCAGTTCAGTTCAATAACAGTGTTAATGTTACAAAATTCATCAATTTTGAAACAAATTCAGCTGTAAAGCAGCTCTAGAATTATTATAGTTAACAAAAGATAAATTTGAAGCCATTACAAATTGTTGTTGGAATAAAATAAATGTTAACTCAAACAAAAAAATAATAATTTCTTTAGTTTAATTTTAGACTAATTTAAACAATTGTTTAAATTGATGTACTAAATAACTCAAATTAAAAAACTATACAGACAAAACTACTAAAAATGACAAACACACAACAAAATTACTAAAACTTAAACTAAAATTAAATTGAAAACTGAAAAAAATAAAACGATTTCACATATGAGTTATCTTAATACTGATTTTAAATGATATTAGAATAACACAGCAGCTCTACAAAAGCTAATAGTGTTTATTCAGATCAATTCAGTGTTGATTCAGTTCAGTTCAGTAACAGTTGAACTTCAGTTGAATCAGACTAACTTACAGTGACTCTGAACTTGAATCTGATTATCTGACCATCACACAGCATCTGTGCATTAATATCTGTATCTCTACGAATGTGATCATACAGAAGCCGAAGCAGCTGGACTTATACAAAGAACTCGTCTGAATCGATTCACATCAAGCTTCACTTCAGCGTGAGTCAAACGAGACTCAATCAAGCGTCTATTAATGAGTGTTTTAGCATGCAGATCTCTCTCTTCCTCTATGAAAGGACTTTCTTCTCTGTGTTTTCGGGACTCATCTTTCCGGTTCCTGCGTCTGGAGGACAGAGGCTGCTTGTGGCAGTAATGCATTCAGACGTCTGAACTCTGCAGCTGCGCGACACAGAACCCAGACACACATTCTGCCATTATTCACTCTCTTATATCACTCTCTGACTTTCTTCGCGTACCAGTAAAGAAGAGATTTTGAAAAAAAAAAAAAAAAAAAAAAAATATCATATATATATATATAATATATAGATATAATAATATATATATATATATAGATATCTATATATATATCTATTATATATTAATCTGAATATAATATATATAGATATATCTGTTTTTCCATACATTTGAATTCAATGGGTACCAAACTTGTATGGGTGAATGAAATCCTTATTTTTTGTTTAGTTTATTTCATTTATTTGTACAGGGACAACGCACAACAACAGTGTTGTGCCAGAGTTATCTATAAAGCTAATTTGCATCTGCAGTCCCTGGGTAGGATGTTGTTACAAAATTACAATATTAAAGGGGTCCTATTATTCTTTTTCACTTTTTCAACTTTAGTTGGTCTGTAATGTTGCTGTTTGAGCATAAAAAATATCTGCAAATTTACAAAGCTCAAAGTCCAATGCAAAAGGAGATATTTTATTTAACAGAAATCACTTTTCAAAACTACAACGAACGACTCGTTTGGACTACAATGCATAATTTTTGGGATTTGTGATATCACAAATATCGTTGAATGGGACGAGACCTGGTTGAGCTGTATTAGAGAAGGCAACGAGTGTTATCACTAAGTCGGAGACAAGCTAGCTTTCCCAAAGCAGATAAACTTAGAGTGGTTACAATCATCCGGTTTTAAATCGTGCTCAAATTGATTTGAATTTTACGCAATATTTACACTGAAACTCGCAGGCGTCTATGGTAAGGGGCATGACATTTCCCGACCAGGCGCCGAGTGCTGCCAATCACAGCACACACCGGCCCAGCTGACCGATCACGGCACACACTGGCCCAGCTAATCAATCACGGCACACACCGGCCCAGCTGACCAATCACGGCACACACCGGCCCAGCTGACCAATCACGGCACACACCGGCCCAGCTAACCAATCACGGCACACACTGGCCTGGCTAACCAATCACAGCACACACTGGGCCGGCTAACCAATCACAGCACACACACCGGCCCGGCTAACCAATCACAACACACACCGGCCCAACTAACCAATCACAACACACACACTGGCCCAGCTAACCAATCACTTGAGCCCAGAGTTAAGTGAGGGAGGATCACTGTATGCATAAAGAGTTTAGCAGCAGCCACAGGTAATTGGTGCCTAATATTCCTGAAGATCATCAAGCTTGCTCTAGTACTTCTAGAGGTCTTTTTAATATGTTTTTTAAAATTAATTTAGAATCCATAATCATACCCAAATATTTAAAATGCTCAACAATATTTATTACCTCTCCTTTAACTAAAATATCTGGACAACGCTCATCAACTTTCTTGATCGAAAAAAACATTCCCACAGTTTTACTCACATTAAGAGTAAGGCAAGAATGACATATGTGAGACTTTGTTCAATGCAGCAGTAAGTTTGATAGCAGCTTGTTCTTTTGTCTTAGCATAACTGTATCATCTGCATACATCTGAACCTGGACCTCTGTAGGCAGATCATTAATGTATAAGCTGAACAAAATTGGTCCAAGAATCGACCCCTGTGGGACTCCAATATTACAGTCAAGAAATGGTGAGCAAGCATCATTCATTTGTGTACATTGTTTTCTTAAAGTTAAGTATGACTCCATTAGGACTGCACAATTATTCAAATTTCTAATCGCAAATTACATAATCGTTCAAGCGCATTATCATCCAAATTCCACTTTTTTTCTGCACGCTTAAGATTGTTAGTCACATCGTCATCGCAAAGTTTATAAATTGCATTTCTTTTTTATTCTTGCCAGTGCTTAACCATTCAGCACTCGCGCGCTCTCCTGGAGACAGTACGCTCATGCACACTCACAGCGCACACACAATGCCAGGTTCACATTACTCCCGTTTGCAGTGCGAATGGGTAATTCTTCCATGCTCATGTTAACAGAATAATAAAGCCTGCCACACATGCAACATGGTGTGGTCCTGCAGTGCTTCAGGAGCGGTGCGTCTGCAGTCATAGATCTTTTCCTCCACACCGAGTCCTAATTTGCTCCGCGCTGCTATCGAAGAAATTAAAGTGACAGCGCATTGTTTGCAGTAAATATTAACATGGATTGACACGAAAATGTAGTAATTACACCATAAATGCATATTATTAATGTCTACTGTGTTTCACAGTCAACAGATATGTTTTTTTGGCTAGGTTTAAAGGGGAAGAGCACTTTTAGATAAACAAGGCAATAATATATGGCACTCGTGGAGGTAGGAAAACAAAGTTCTTTATGAACCGCAGGATTGCTTGTGATAAAGATTTAAATGCAGAAGAAAAGGCAGTAGAGCTGACTATTTTGTCAATGGTAAGTTTATGATAATGTAAGAAAAGCAGTTTAAATGTTTTGACACTTGCTTGAGCAACTTAATATATAAATCTAGAAGTAAATGCAAAAGTAAATGCATTGAATGATGTGTTGCTTATATTTATTGTGTTTAAAAATGTCTGTTAAAGACTGTTTTACTGTACTGTGTAAAAAAGGAATTGCAATGCTGAAAAAGCATTTTCAGTGACATTGTTTGGATTTGAAATCAAAATAATGAAATCAATGTTTGTGTTTGTGGGTAAACACAGGGACAGGGACGAGACTCCGGTGTTAAGCTGCTTCTCCTCTCACAAGAGTCACCTAGAGGGGAAATCCCCCCATTTTCAAATTAAATTCAGGCCCTGAATAAATATCTAAAAATCCTGGTTGGAGTATCATTATAAATAGTTATAAATGATCAAAAGAAGGTTTTTAAAAGACTGTGATCGGTATCGGCAGATACTGCTTTCTGTGATCGGCCTCAAAAACCCTGATCGGAGCACCCCTAATTTTTGTTCAAATAAATGCAGCTTTGATGAGCAGAAGAGACTCTTTCAGAAACATTCAACCGACCAGTGTTTGGTGTGCAGACAGAAGCCGTGTTTGTACTTAGTGAAGGTCAGCATTCTTTGTCCTGGGCTTTGTCTTTGACCCTCGAAGTCCGTAGATGCTTCCCCTCGGCTGCGTCTGGGACAGCGGTCGGATGCACTGGATGTAACTCGCCGGAAGGAATCCGTGGCTGCCGTTCAGCTCGCCGTGGAACCAGTTCTCGTCCACCTTCCGCCGCAGGATGATGATATCACCTTTGCTGAACTTCAGGTCGCCTGCTTCTTTGCCCTCGTAGCTGTAAAGCGCTTTTCCACACGGCCGCTGAGGAACGTTCTGGAAGACGAAAAGACCAAAACAAGAGACTGCGATCAGAAACAGAAACACGGATCAGAAGCTTCAGTGACTCACGCTGAATCCAACAGTCCGGAAATCTTAATTATGACATGATGTGTGAATAAAAATTATGAAAAGGACACATGAGTATTTCTTTTTTTATCCTTTGACAAGCACAAGAAGCTTTTAGCACTAGTGCACGGTAATTATCGTTAACTAAAACCATTAAAAAAAACATTCTTGTTGCTTGAAATACAATATTATGAAATTAATTAATTAACTCATTCCAAATATAAGCAAAAACTATAATAATATTAAAAATAAAAACAACAATTTTTTTTTAGAAATAAAAAAATTGTTAGGACAATATATATATATATATAATATATATTATATATAACTATAAACAAATAAAAAAATTAAGCTCACATATGAAATGGCTTTGGCATACTTTCATTTCCTCCTCTACAGAGGATGATTAGAAATATTGTTGTCGTCAACTCAAACGGCTAAATGTTTGTCAAGCTTTGTTGCTCTTCATCAACATAAGACAAAATGTGCACAGACTCAACTGAACAGGTAATCTCAATTATAATCAATATCAATCAGCTGAGTGTGATCCAGTGATGATGATGATGATGATGCTGCTTCATTAGTCAAACCTCACAGAATTCTCTTCCCACCATCTGCCCTGTCTACTCAAACACAGCTCCTGAACAAGGTCATACAATGATCATCAATCAAAACAAGCAGTAAACCCCTGAAAGAGTCTCTGAAATTCAGCAGAGATCTGATGCAACGCTGGGAAAGATCTGAGGAGCTCCTGATGGAGATCAACACCAGACCTGTGTAAGAGACGCCACACTTTTACAGCGATTTATTTATTTTAATCATTTAGCAGACGCTTTTATCCAGCGACTTTTTAGCGACTTACAAATGAGGACAATAAAGAGCCTTCAAAACGTAACAAAGAAGCCACAATATATAAGTTCCAATGCAAGTCTCGTTAGCCTAACACCCGTACACGTATCAAGGTGTATAATATATTATATACTATATATATAAAGTACCTATCATACTACAACATACATGCCTATATATTATATATATATACACACACACACAACATATATATATAATATAATAATATATATATATATTACATACATATTTTTACAGATCGGCCAAGCTCCACCACCACCCAATCACAACGATCCCCCTCACCTGAGTTCTGAGCACCTGCACATGTCACCAATCAAGCACCTCATTACCAACATGCATAAAAGCACACACCTCAGACACCCTCACTGTCCGGTCTTGTATATACGTAGAGGACTTTGCTACTACTGCCATTTGAATACTTCCTGCATTACTTACCTCCTGTGTTCCTCTTAGTGTCTCCTGTTCCTGGATCGCTGAGGTGTGTGTGTGTGCTCCTCCTGCCTACATTCCAGCTCCTGTACAGCCAAAGACTTGGATTCCCCTGCTCATCATATCCTTCGAACTATTCATCCACCATAACATCCTCTGGACCCTACCCCAGTACTCTCTGTCACCAAATAAACCTGTTTTATATATACTAACCTGTTGCGTCAGACCTCTTCCTTTACAAAATTTCAAACACACTCCACATAATTATTACACACACAAAGAAAATCAAGTAGATAGAATAGAAAAATAGAAAGCTAGTGTTTGTTAGTTTTTTTGTTGTTTTTTTTAAATAAAAAAAAAGAAGATAAATATAAAGTAGAATTAAAATAGAATAGAAAGTGCTAGAGTTAGAGGGTCAAATAAAGGTGGAACAGATGTGTTTTTAGTCGTTTCCTGAAGATGGTTAAGGACTCAGCTGCTGGGATTGAGTTGGGCAGGTCATTCCACCAGGAGGGAACAGTTAATGAAAAAGTCTGTGAAAGTGATTTTGTGCCTCTTTGAGATGGCACAATAAAGCGCCGTTCACTTGCAGAACACAAGCTTCTAGAAGGCACATAACTCTGAAGTAATGATTTTAGGTAAATGGGTGCAGAGCCAGTGTTGGTTTTGTAGGCAAATATTAATGCCTTGAATTTAATTCGAGCAGCTACTGGTAGCCAGTGCAATTGATGAACAGACGTGTCACAGCGTTCTTTTCGGTTCATTAAAGATTAATCTTGCAGCTGCATAGTGGAATAATTGTAGAGGTTTGATAGAAGTGGAAGACCTGCCAAGAGAGCACTGCAATAGTCCAGCCTGGACAGAACAAGAGCTTGAACAAGGAGTTGTGTTGCATGTTCTGAAAGAAAGGGCCTGATCTTCCTAATGTTGTATAAAGCAAATCTGCAGGACCGGGCAGTTTTAGCAATTTTGTCTGAGAAATTCAGCTTATCATCAAACACAAGTTTCTAGCTGTTTTTGAAGGAGTTAAGGTTGATGAGCCTAACTGGATAGTGAAATTTTGATAAAGTGATGGATTTGTTGAAACCACAAGCAGTTCTGTCTTAGCCAGGTTGAGTTGAAGTTGATGGTCCGTCATCCAACAAGAAATGTCTGTTAGACATGCTGAGATGCGAGCAGCTATCGTCGGATCATCAGGATGGAATGAGAGGTAGAGTTGAGTGTCATCAGCATAGCAGTGATATGAAAAGCCATGTTTCTGAATGACAGAACCTAGTGATGCCATGTAGACAGAGAAGAGAAGTGGTCCTAGTACTGAGCCCTGAGGCACCCCAGTTGTTAGATGTTGCGACTTGGACACCTCTCCTCTCCAGGATATCTTGAAGGACCTATCTGAGAGGTAAGACTCAAACCACTGGCGTGCGGTTCCTGATATGCCATTTTCCAATAGGGTTGACAGGAGAATCTGGTGGTTCACCGTATCAAAAGCAGCAGACAGATCCAGCAAAATAAGTATAGAAGATTTGGAAGCTTAGGGCTTCAACAACTGAAAGCAAGGCAGTCTCGGTCGAATGTCCACTTCTGATGCCAGATTGGTTGCTGTCCAGGAGGTTTTTCTGTGTGAGAAAGGCAGAGACTTGGTTGAACACAGCTGGTTCAAGTGTTTTTGCAATGAAAGGTAGAAGGGAAAACGGTCTGTAGTTATTTAAAAGAGTTGGGTTAAGAGTGGGTTTCTTAAGAAGTGGGGTTACATGAGCCTGTTTAAATGTTGAGGGAAAAACACCAGTGTGAAGGGATGTGTTAATGATACAACGGCAGGAGAAATGGCGTGAAGGAGATGAGATGGAATAGGATCAAGCAGACAAGTAGTAGGATGATTGGAAAGGATGAGTTTAGAGACTTCTGCCTCAAGAGAGTGGAGAGAAGGATGAAATGATTTGCATGTTTGCTGGTAAGATGGGGGGGTTGGGGGGGTTTTTCCATTTTGTGGTGTGGCAAATTGTGCACTGAGGTTTTTAATTTTATTAATGAAGAATGTAGCAAAGTCATCAGCTGTTAGAGTTGAAGAAGGAGGGAGAGGAGGAGGACAAAGGAGGGAGGAAAATGTTTTAAAGAGCATGCGAGAGTTAGGTGAATTGTTAATTTTGTTGTGATAGTATGTCCTTTTTTTAGCAGTGGAGACATTAGCAGAGAATGAAGAGAGGAGTGATCGATATACATTAAGGTCAGTAGGATTTTGTGATTTGCGCCATACTCTTTCTGCGGCTCTGAGCTTAGAACGATACTCACGGAGAACATCAAATAGCCAAGGGGCCCAAGAAGTGAACCCATGTGGAGGGGTAATGTGTTGTGTCAGGAACCATTTTGAGGTTAAGAGTGAGGAGGAAGTGGTCCGAGGTGTGCAGTGGAGTAACCAGTACATGATCAGTGGAGCTGTGTCGTGTGTAAATAAGGTCCAGTTGGTTGCCTGATTTGTGAGTAGCCGTAGTTAATACTCGCTTGAGATCAAAAGAAGCAAGCAGAGTGTGGAAGTCTGCAGCCTGAGGTTTATATAGGTGGATGTTGAAGTATCCAAGCATAACTAGGGGAGTACCATCCTCAGGAATGTTTGAGAGCAGCACATTTAATTCTTCCACGAAGTTACCTAGTGGTTCTGGGGGTCGATAAACAAATATAAAATGGATTTTAAGAGGGTGGGTGATAGTGGTTGAATGTGATTCAAAGGAGCTGTTTAATACCCAGAGAAGGTAAAGGAATGATTTTCCAATCATTAGAGATAAGCAGACAAGTACCTCCACTTCTTCCAGTCAGACGGGGGGAGTGGGAAAAAGATAAATTATTTGAGAGTGCTGCAGGTGTAGCAGTGTCCTCTGGTTTGATCCACGTCTCTGTCAGGGCCATGAGGTTTAGTCTTGAATGACTTGTAATAGAAGTAATCTAATCTGCTTTGTTTACAGCAGACTGGCAATTCCAGAGACCAATAGAAAAAGAAAGTAGTGTATTAGTAGACATAGGCAAAGTGCGCAGGTTGTTAGGATTGCGCTGCCTACAGTGTGTGATGCATGGTTTGCAAGTGGTAGTGATAATAGGGGTCTGGAAACACATAGTAAGAATTGGTAATAAAAACTGAAAACAGAAGGGGAACAAGTAGTAGGAAAGAGAATGATTCAGAAGCGATAATTATGTGCTTTGCCGGTGTCCCTGCTCGGTGGAGTCGAATGGTCGTGTCGATGGTCTTTACACTCTGCAGTCTTCACAAGAGGAGGGCTTCACACGAGGGCTGCCGTGGTATACTAAGCTTTTTATATTCATCTAACAAAACTCAAATTGAATTCATTTGGACACACTTTCCTGTTTATCACTAACAAATGGCCAAGCAAAGCGCACGACACTGACAAGATACGCGATACAGAACGAGACCAAACGCGATATTAGCACGTCTCCACACAGTAAACAAAACAAGAGTTTCCTAGCAATGACAACTGCGCTAAACACTGAGACAAGAAATAAATACACTTACAAGCAGCTTTTAACTTCTGCTGATTGACTGCTTCTCACAAAGAGTATTTCTTTACACTGTTTTGCTGGCGCTTGAACACACTTTCCTGTTTATCACAACAAATGGCCAAGCAAAGCGATTTTACCACAGTTAATTGGGTTTGCCTAAAAACAGCCCTTGGCCCCTTCCCCTGGTAAAATCACTGTAAAACCCCGCTTTAGGTGGCTTATTGCTTTAATGCAAAAATCTTGATGAATAATGTAGACTGTAAACACACACGAGTCAAACACCAACTGTAAATACTGAGTTAATGATGGTTTTACATCAATTATGCATGAACACTCATGTTAAAAACATAAACATATATTTTAATTACGGATGTTGACACACTCGTTCATCAGGGTTTTATGTTTTTATAACCGTTCAATAAATAAGAAGTTAATTTCAAGTAACTTCCATTTTAGCCACAATATTTCCAGTTACTTTGTCTGTTTGTGCTCTGTCAACCAAACCAAATCAGAGGTTTTGAACGAATCATTTGAATGAATGATTCAACGGCTCACTCATAAAACCAATCATTTGATTCATTCTTTAATGGATCAGTGTTTTCAACTAACCAGTTCAGTGAACGATTCAATGACTCAATCATAAAAACCAATCGCTTTATTCATTTCTGAATAAATTATTCGTTTTAAATTAATTGTTTAAGGTGAATGATTCAATGACTCACTCACAGAAAACAGTCACTTTATTTGTTCTTAAATGAATCAGCATTTTAAATGAATCAGTTCAGTGAATTATTCAATGACTCACTCATAAAAAAGTCAATTGATTTTTGTTCTTTAATGAAAAAAACGCTTTAAACGAATCAGCTCAGTGAATGATTCAATGACTCATTCATAAAAAACAGTCACTTTATTTGTTCTTAAATGAATCAGCATTTTAAACGAATCAGTTCAGTGAATGATTCAATGACTCTCTCATAAAAAACAGTCACTTGATACATTTCTGAATAAATCACTGGGTTTGAACAAATCGTTTGAATGAACGATTCAATGATTCACTCATACAGTCAGTCACAGAGTCAATAAAAGCCACACCAATAAATAAATAAAAAATACATACCTGCATGTAGGACACAATAATGTTTATTTTATTATAATATTATAGCATATATCAATTTTATAAATACTTATATCTGTCTTACATTAATATTTGAATATTAATATTTAAATATATATTTTAGACAGATTAATACAGCTCTTTCTAAATAACTGATATGACTGTAACTTCATTGTTCATGTCTTCATGTTTTTCCGTCTGACTGCACCTGTACAGAACAATTACAGTCCTCTAAACTACTCGTGTTTAATTAATTCACGTATGTAATTATGAGCTCTTGATATGGAAAAATATGAAGCCGTGTGATAATCAGTGTAATATTTATATTTATATGATTCATGTTCAGTCAGGCGAGTAGTTGTGGAAACAAGTGATTAGACGTGATTATGACTCTGAAGAAACTATATTAAACAGAATTATATTCTGTTCTAGTGATGGTTAGTCCTCTGGTCAGGAAACTAGTTAGTAGTTAGATGAGTGGAGTACACATTAATAACGAGGAATGTTTAATCAAGCACAGAAAATGAAGGCAGAAAGAGATCATCTGTTCAAAATAACAAACGACTCAGTTAAAGAAAAAGTGATTCAAATGTTCAGATCAGAAGAAAAACAATCTGTACAAAACATGTTTTATCTTCACTTGTACAGTCATTTATTACTCATATATGGGACTAATTAAATAATGAGACGTGGATTGACTGTTTTATTGCATTATGAATAATATTAGTTTAATAAGCACCGGAGCACTGACAGTCATCGCTGTAAACAAAGACACAATTACATGTGAATTAAAGCTCTGAATGAACATCAAGCGACTCTCGACTGAGACACGAGACCACGTTCAGACAGTTTTGACTGAAATCTGACTCTCGGAGGGCTTTTTCTTTCCTCAAGCGGCCCGGAACGCCGCATCCAGACGGGATTAACCACACATGAGCTTCCCAAGGAAATAAAGACAGCTTATTCCATTCAACAGAATCAATTTACAAGCTTATTTGAGCTCCGCAGCATCACTGACAGCGTTTTAACGGCGACGCGGCTTCATGACCGTGACTTGCTGTGACTTAAAGTGCAGTTAATGCACTATTACATGTCAGAGAAACTCCTCATAATCACAGAGATTGTGTTTATACTGTACGCACTGGACTGGCATGGGCTCAGTTCCCATTGAATGCATGAGAATATATCAGCTTCAGACGCTTCGGATAACACTGAACACAATGCATCTTTAATAAAAGTCAAAAATATATAACTTGACACTCAAATTACTGTCTAATTTCATTATTAAATAATTATTAAATAATGTATTCATTATTTAACCGCATATATACAGTGAAGGATATTTTCAAGGCAAACTCAGAGTAGTAGAAAAGAAAATATCCATGATAGCCTCAATAAATAATGAATTACATACAATAATTTAACAATACTTTCTTTAAAACAATATAAAAAAATATATCGCAATTGCACTACTGGCCAAAAGTTTTTGCTGTTAAAATATAACCATATATTATATATATAATTTTGTTTTAAAGAAATTAATACTTTTGTTCATCAAGGATGCATTAAATTGAAAAAAATCTAAGATGCCATTTCAAATAAATGCAGCCTTGCTGAGCACAAGAGACTTCTTTAAAACACATTAAAAAAAACTTTTAATTGGTAGTGAATATCATTTTCTGGTTTTAAATGCATGTAATATATCTTATTGTAAACATATTCATCCGTGCAAATGTTTTATTTTTTTAAATATTTTTTATTTGTTTAATCAGAATGTCATAACTGGATCTTCCAGTCATGTATTACACTTAAACTCCGCCCCTGCAGCTCACGCTCATTTGCATACACTTATGAGAGCCACACCCACAACCTCAACATCCAATCAACAAGTGATGCACAGAACCAAGTCCCGCCTACATGTTTTCGTTCGGATAATCAGTTACACTCATAACAATCCAGAAAGAAAGAATTAGTCTCTACATCTGACAACTCCACAAAACACACCCCTGTCATCAGAACACACTCACTACCCATAATGCACGTCTGTCTCTATATGACGTCACATCAGTGTGTCTTAAAAGACCATACACAGATGCATTATGATATCATGTTGCTGTGATGTGATGCACAGCTTATTGTAACTCAAACAAACTAAACTATAACCCAGGTATGTTCTGTGTATGTTCACTGGTTTGTCTTTCTCAGTGTTTATGGTATAAAACCATGATGTGACATTTCTGGAGTTTGTCAATTATATAAAGCTTGAATGCAATGTTTAGAGTATATAAGATACTACCAGTCAAATGTTTTGAATAATTAAGATTTTTTAATGTTTCTGAAAGAAGTCTCTTCTGCTCGGCAAGGCTGCATTTATCTGATAAAAAATACAGTAAAAAGAGTAGTATTGTGAAATATTATTAGAATTTCAAATAGTTGTTTTCAATGTGAATATCTGTTAAACTGTAATTTATTCCTGTGTGCAAAGCCGTATTTTCAGCATCATATAACTTGATTTTCTCAAGTACAAATACAATGCAATAAATAAGCACATTACACATCATAGAAAACATTGCATAACACCACATTACAAAAAGCATACATCAAATTAATCAGAATAAGTTATTTTAGAAAGCTTTTAAATATGAAATATATATAAGAATTACATAAAGTAAATAAAAATGTATGTTATTGTATATAAAATGAATGTTTTAGATAATGGAAATAAACACCTTTATTATATTATAAACATAATTTTATATATATATATATATATATATATATATATAGTTTAAACTAATATACTATAAATAAATAGATTAATTGTCAGATGCTTTTATCCAAAGTGACTTACATTGCATTCAAGCTATACATTTGATCAGTTCATGCATTCCATGGGAATCAAACCCATGACCTTGGCATTGCCAGCACCATGCATTGTTTGAGCTACATATGTAAATGTATGCAAAGCTTCTTTATATATTTATGATATAAGATATACAAACACTATACGTATATGACATTGATGCATAAAACCCACCCCGATAAAATGAAATTGATTGTACAAGAAACCACAGTATTTATTAGAGTTCGACCTGCCAGTTTCAACAAGCCTACAGCATTCAGACACGCCGTTGTGAATCCGTGCGAGTGCACATGTGGTGTTGGGATGCACAGGCATGTTTATGGAGCGTGTCAGTATCTGCACATACTACAGCACAAGCTTACACTGAGCAGCTCTGAGACAGATCCTTTTGTGTGTTGGGCAATGAGCGTCTGCGTGATGGGCGACTGAGAGAGCGTGTGTGTGTGTGTGTGTGTGGTGTGTGTGTGTGTGTGTGCTGTGTGTGTCTGGGTGTGGGTGTGTGTGTGTGTGTGTGTTCAGATGAAAGAGAATCCTTCAGAGATGCATGATCGAGTGTTGGAGTCATTCACTGCAGCTCTATTTCTCTCTGTTGGACTCCTGCCTGAAAACAACCTACACACACACAACCACACACACACTCAGGTTTACATTGTTGGGAAAAGGGGTTCTCTCCATAGGCGTATGGTTTTTATACTGTACAAACTGTAACCCTACACCAACCCTACACCTAAACCTAACCCTCACAGGAAACTTTGTGCTATTTCAGTTTTCAATTACACTCCATTCTGTGTGATTTATAAGCGTTTTGAAAAATGGGTACATGGGGTAATGTCTTCATAAGTCACCTTCTCCTTGTAATACATGTCATACCTTTGTCATTATACAAATTTATGTACTCATTTGTCACAAAAACACACACACACACACACACACACACACACACACACACACACACACACACACACTCACACAACACACACACTCACCACACACCACACACACACACACACAAACACACACACACACTCACACACACACACACACATAGGTTTGTTTTTGTGAAAAGTGGGGACATGGGGTAATGTCCGGAAAAGTCACCTTCTCCTTGTAATACATATGCCATACCTTTGTCATTATACAAACTGATGTCCTCATTTGTCACAAAAACACACACACACACAACACACACACCACACACACACACACACACCTCACATACACTTAACAACACACACACACACAACACACACACACTCTCATAACACACACACACTCCCACACAACACACACCACGTAGAGCTCACACACACACACACACACTCTCTCTCTCTAACACACACACACACACCCACACACAAAGACACACACACACACACACAGAGATCACGCACACAAATCTCACACACACACACACCCAAATAGAGCTCACACACTCACACAATCACAGACACAGACACAGACACACACAAAACACTCACACTCACTCTCACACACACACACAACACACACACACAACACCCTCGCCACACAACACACACACAAACACACATAGAGCTCACAAACTCACACTCACACACTCACACAACACACCACTCACAGACACAGACACATCACACACTCCCACAAATCACACACCACACATCACCAGGCACACAGCACAACTCACAACTTTTCCCCCACAAACTCCAACAGACACAGACACACTCACACTAACTACACAACACACTCACACACTCACACACACACACACAGTGTCTTAAGATGAGAAAACAACCAAACGACCCTTTTTAAAGAGAATAAGAAATATAGAAATAATGCTGTAGTTGATGCTTTGCTCTGTAGAGTTTAATGCACAGATGATGTGAAAGAGTTAGGAGGTAGTCAGAGTGTTAAATATAAGTGTAATATAACAGTTAAATAAAAATAAAATATACAAGAAATAAAAAATTTAATCAACTATAAATCTAAAATAAGATATATGAAAAACTATGATAAAATAAAATTATTATATAACTGTAAACAACAACTGTAAATAAAATAATAACGTAACCTTAACATTATAAAAAAATAAAAAAATAAAACTACCAATAAATATTAATATAAAATAAGATCTACGAAAGTTTTAATAAATGGAAAAAAAAGGGAAAATAATAAAATAATACATTAATAGGAAACCATAAAAGAAATAAATAAAAATGTTAAATCAAAAATATAAATCTAAAAATAAATTATATAATTGTAATTTAAAATAACAATAGATAAAAAAATAAATGTGTAAATAAAAAAAAAAGATATAAAAATTATAATAAAATAAAATTATATATATCTTATAGAATAAAATAAAAATACACAAGTATAGAAAAACTACGCTAATATTGAGTGATATATGGAATCACAATCACAAGACTCGACATGTCAATCAAACTGACAGCTGCATTAGCATGTTCTGAAGCGTTGTGTTCTGGGTTCGACAAACATACACACACGTATCTTCACCCGAGTCACATGATCACGGACTGCATCAGCAAAACCATCTCGTCCTAAGTAAAACACGGCTTTTCTGCAGCTCACTAGCTGCCAAAAATTCAGCGCTCGGACTATCCACGCTCTGCTCATTACATCAGACATTTTACAAAAACACATAACCTCTCTTCACACACACACACACACAATAACAAAATGTAAATATTAAAATATGAGAATCAATAAATTAACAAAAATAAATATACAATAACTAAATAAAATCCAATACTAAATAAAAATGTATTATTTTATTATAAGGCACCACGCAGTCTAACAGTAAACGCTTTTTTTTTATGCCTCATTTTAACACTGAGCAGTATGTCTCAGCGGTGTTCGCATGGATTAATGGGGCCCCACCGTGGTACGCGAAGCAGCACATCGTCACTCCATCAAGCGAGGCGTGCACTCTTAACATGCATTATTCTTCTGTGAGCTCAGACGCGTGTGACTGCGCCTGAGGAGATATTTACTGCTGCTGCACAACAGAAATGCACATTAAAAACATCAGTGATGATGAGAGCTGCGACAGCAGAGCACAATTACCAGACGTGCCGCAGCCGCAGGCATCAGACGCGGTACAGTATGAGGGTCAAACACACACCACTGTAATGAGATGAGAACAAACAGCAGCTGAGGGAGCGCTAGATCACACCGACCGGACCTTTGTACAGGAATAAAAATCATTTAGAAACACTAAACTGAAAGCGTCTGCTCTGCTCCACACAGCCATGGGTTGCCAGGTCTGCGTGACAAAACTAGCCCAAAGTAGCGCAATGACCATATCCCAAATATCAAAACTCAAAATATATAATTTCCATATCTAAAACACATATTTTACAGTCAGTGTTATGCACATTGATCATAAACACAGCTCGAAGGCTTCCTGCCCTCCTTTACAAATCTTAACATTGAGCGCCGTTTTATCGTAGGTAAAATGCAAAATGCTTTCAGCTAAAAAAGCATAAGGGCTAATGCTAACGCTTCCACTGTGTGGGAAAGGAGACCAGATGCTGTTTTGTTTGAATGGATGTCAGTGGAGGAGAGGCTTCACTACACTGAATCAACAGCTTTTCAGAGGAAACAGCGTATCATTTAATGAATCGACAGCCTATATCTGCCAATCTCCAACATGTTTTACACTAAACAACACTTTTGGATTTAACTATTTTTAGAGATTACACCAAAAAAAAGCCAATTTATAAGAGAAGTCACTGACTTTTTACAACAGGTGGGATTCAGCTTACGGCACTTCTCATTAATTCCTATGGTATCCGTAAACGGCGATTGAGTGTCGCACAACTCCGACTGAAATTCAATGACGTCAAAGCTGTAATGTGATTGGTTATTAATGCACACGTGATCCAAGATGACCGTTAAGCTTTCTCCAACAGTAAGTAATACAGACACTCGTATCTCCCAATAATTAGACAGTAGCTGTGTCTCATTTGGAAGGCTGCGTCCTCCGGAGGTCGCATTCGGAGGCTGCATACGTCATCGAGGCTGTCTCGTTTCAGAAAAGCAAGTAGAACACTTCGAATGCGACCTCCTTTCACAGGAATTCGGAGGATGCATGTATCCTTCGCTGCTACAGATAACCCACAATTCTTTGCGTCGCCGTAAACAACCGTCGTTTAGAGGATGCGACCTCCAAAGGACGCAGCCTTCGAAATGAGACACAGCGGCGCGGCGCAATAAAATACAATAGAACGGGTTATAATCAGTGATGCTGTCTTGGATGCGGCGCGACACGACAAATCCAAAATAGAAATCGTTCTATTTATAACGTACTGACACAACGTTCAAATGATTTGCAATGCTTTGTCACGTCCAGTGTAGATACAATGTGATAGCAAAAACATGGCGAGTGTGTAGAAAAAAAAAGTGGACACGGAAAATAGATGATTCAAATGTGAATGGACTGAACAGTTTTGAGTGAGTGAGTGATATCTTTGTTATGGAATACACGTGTTGGTTCTCAGTGAGTTCACAGTTTTAACGTACATATTTGCTTTAATTTATTTTCAAGATCTGAGGTAAAATATCTATTGTTGCTTTCACTACGGCTATAAAGATAACTTTATATAAAAGATAAATAATATTCAAACTCACATTAGACACTTTTAACATTGAATAAAGCACATAATCATTACCTGAGATTATCACTGTCATATTTTGTATGTTGTTCCTGCCGTGACGTCGCAGAAAATAAAAAACGTTCCGAAAATAGAATTCCGTGTCTCTTATTGTCACGTGTCGCTGTTGCGGGTGGTTAGGACACAAACTACATGGAAAAGATACTTTTTATCGCGTCGTGTCTGTTTGGGACACACCGTGTTACAGTCTGATCCCCTCCCCCCAAAAAAATCTAAGCATAAAAATATTAATACTGACAAATATAATAATTGAATCTGCAATTAGGGAAAGTGGAGAGAAGAGATCCAGTCCGGGGACGAGCAGGAACAGCTGATTTGCATGGCAGACATTTGTTCTGTTGTTTTTAATATTCAACAGGCAAAGCTCTTCTGTATCTAAATGCAAAAATGTAAATAATTGTTTGAATAAAACAGACTACTGGGGGAAAATGCAGAATCGGCCTCGGCGAGAAAACTATGGAGGAACCCTGCCTTGTACAGCTATGATCAGCTGTTCCTCCATCTTGACTGAGATTTCAATTTTGTTACAGAAAGGGTGAAGCTGATTGGTTGGTTCTTGTCACATGACCAGCGGTGCGCTTGCGGCATTCTGAAAAGTTTAGATGTTTTTATTGGCCTGCGCAGACGCGCCAGGAAAAAACGAGCGCGTAGCACTGCATCGCTCTCTATTTGTACATAATGAACTTGCAAATAGAAGTTTTACATTTGAAATAAAGAACTTGAGCGTGCAAAAGACGTGACATGTGAACGGCCTAAAGCGGTTCGCAATAAATGCTGTAAATAAATTCTAATATTAAAATAATAAACGTAATCCAAAAATAAAAATAAATGACAAATATACAATAAGTAATAAAATAAATAAAACATAAATCTAATAGAAAAATATAAGGCGGGTAAAATTTAATTTTGAAATTTTTTTGCATTTTAATTTAAAAAATTTTCAGTTTAATGTGTTAAAAATATTTAATGCAATTAACACAGAATCCATTTTGTTTCATGGCAATCTACGCTATTCAAACACGATAAGACCAGAAGAGAAGTTAAGGGGCTCGTCACAAGTCGGGTGGAAAAATTGTTATTAAGCAGCTCTCTGCGAAACATTGGACATTACAAACTCGTAAACAGTCTTAAATGAGTTATAAAGTCCTAAATAAGCGTAAAGAGTTGGGAGAAAACCGGATGTGTGTCAGATCCACGTCATGTGCAACAGGATTTAAAGTGGCAGCGCTGCTTTTAAAGTGAAACCTGCTGCAGTCTGTGTCATTGATGGAAATCACAGAACAAAAGAAAAACAAAACACTCATTGGTCTGCGCGCTGACTAACTTTGGTTAATTGTTAATGCTTGTTAATGCATTAAGCTATGAATTCAGGCGTTTAATGTAAAGGACCTTCTTATATGTCAAAAGATCAAGGCAAATTTGATTTCTCATGTCATGAACCCTTTAATTACATAAAATGGTCCAGACTATTGATAGTTGCACTTATAAGTCTACTGCAGTAAAATGATCTTCATACAGCCGGATATTTTCAAGATGATGAATGAGAACATCTCCCACCTGCATGCAGATCAGACGAGCTGCTCTAGATTAATGCAGAAAGATGCAGACGGATCACCTTGACCTAAATAAAGCTCCATCACAGACAGAACAAACACAACTACAACCTACAGCTCTGATTCTACCCGGCCACATCAGACTCAAACACTTCAATCACAGCGCTCAGAGTGATTCGAGAGAGATTCATGCACACATTCAGCTCTACACGTTCTTACGGTTTTCTGTCAGTGTTAAGTCTCTTCTGCTCACCAAGGCTGCATTTATTTGATCACAAATACTGTAAAAAATGTGAAATATTATTCTAATGTAAAACAGCTGTTTCTATGTGAATATATATTAAACTGTAATTTATTTCTGTGATCAAGCTGATTTTTCAGCAGCTATTACTCCAGTCTTCCGTGTCACATGATCCTTCAAATCTTCTGATATGTGATGAGAATGACACTGTGATATGAAGTATGGAGTATGATTACAGCAATAAATACATTTATTTTAGGATTGCAATCAAATTTCACAATTTTTCAGTATTTTTTTATCAAATAAAGGCAGCCTTGGTGAGCAGAACAGACAAAAACTTAATGTCCATATACTGTATGTCCACTTTGACATCTAACTGAACTTAAATAAGATAATTCAGGTATTCTATGAATACAGAAATTTTTTTGCCACGATTCCTGTTTCCATGGTAACGGCATCTCTTCTGATTTGATTATAGGTTGTTTAGTTTTTCACCAGGAACTCAGCATGTAAACCATTCTCTACAAATGAAGCTGTGTCTACAGAAGCTGATATCAGATGCGAGTTTAAGATGCAAGTATTTGATGTTCAGTAACTCCGTTAAGGAAACACAAGCGCGGTGAACGTCCCGTCAGACGGATCATACTGCACCTGTTCATTAATGAGCGTCTGCTGTGGTTCTCCAAACGCAGCCTCATGTTTAATTAACCAGGAGTCAGTATATTTAGCCTGGAGCCTGTTAATTCAACACTTCATTACAACCTGTTGGCTTGTTTAATTGAGAGTCACTGGCTCTGATAGATTCTGTTTCACTGACAGGTTCCTCACAGGATCCTGAGAACATACGACACGTGTTTATTTTCTCGTTCACGGTGGATTAGCACTGAACGGGTCAATCGTCTTCCTGATATCAGCTTCTGAAGAGAGAATGAAAGCTGATACTGAACCAACAGGAGAGCTGGAGAGGATTAGTTCAATTAATTACATATTTAAGGTTTAGTTCATTAACTCCCCCTTGTGTTGTTCCGAAACGGTTTGACTTTCTTTCCTCAAACACAAAAGGATGTTCACAGAATATTTGTGATGCTCTTTTACTTATTTTACACAATATTATGTTTATATATTTAACTTACGCAATGCATGTACACTTACAATTATTTTTGTAAGTATTAAATATTTATAAAAAATTATTTACATTTATTATGGAATAAGAATTCTGGAATAAAGAAAGAGATAACATATTTTGAATAATATAAACTAAATCAAAACCCTTATTTAAAAAATATGTAAAACTTCTTTATTCCATAAAATTGTATATGAATATATATGTTATTTATAATTGTTATTTGTCATATTTTATTTACTTATTAAATATAATGTTATCCTTATTGTTATTTATATTATTAAATTTTATTGGTGCATATTGGTATATTGCTCATCAAAAACATCAACATATTATATTTATTTAGATTTTAGATACCTAGATATGTTTATATATTTATATATAGAGTTATTATTAATAGATAAAGTGCAATAATAAAACCAGGTGAATGATATATAAACAAACCCATCAGTAAAAAATAATTCAGAATACAGATAAGATTCAAATTTAGTGCATGTAAGTGCTGCTGAAGTACACAACGCTTTGAAATGGAATTAAATTTACAGACGCAAACAGTTAAAGTGCAATAATAAAATCAATGTGAAAGTATATCAACAAACCCTTCTATAAAATCCTTCAGAATATAGATAGGAATAAAACGGTAGATTGTGGTGTATGCTAGTGCTGCTGAAGTGGAGAAACAAACTCATTTTTAGAAAAAAGGCATGAAATCTACAGACGCAAATAGATAAATGGTAATAATAAAATCAATGTGAATTATATCAACAAACCCTTCAGTAAAACTCTTCAGAATATAAATGGGAATAAATCTCTAAGATTTGGTGTATGTAAGTGCTGCTGAAGTAGAGATAAAACTTAATTTTAAAGAAAACAGACTTTAAAGAAATGGATTGGAATTGAGATCTACTGACGCAAATAGATACATTGCAATAAAATAAATACTTAAATGTGTATTTTGGATGTTTTATTTTCACTAGTCTACAAGAAGACTTTTATTGAATATTTTGAAAGCAAAATAGACCAAATTTATGGAAGCAAAATAGAACAAAATCTCTAAACTGACCAGTGGATGAAAAAAGCAACAGTTTAAAGTTTTTAACAAATTCATCTGTCAGTTGGTAGATTCTAGTCAAATTAGGGCTGCACAATTAATCGAATTTATAATCGCAATTACAATTATGGATGCCACAATTAATAATACTACTTCAGTCTTTCAAAATATCTTCAAAATGACTTCAAAATTTCACATTTTATTTAAATGTTTTATTTGATATTTCATTGTATGTGTTTGTGAAATTTTCCTAGCAATTTCTGAATGAACATTTTTTCTACACAAAGTGGCTTTCAGGTCCAGTGCTGAAGCTTATTTCTTTACGTCATTAAATCTGATGGTGTGCAAATAAACATTCATGTTTGGGTTATTAAAGCAGACGGCAATTAACAAACCAAACCTCACCAGCATCTCAGTGGCTATAAAACCTGACCTTCTCACAAATATCATCCTCATTCTAACCAGTCTGACCACGAAATCAAAGTCAAGATTTGAATTTGAATGGATTTGAATTGCAAAGAAAATTTCCATGACCTGTTTCATTTATGTATGACTGATAAATATGCATCACATTAAGTTTATTAGTTTGTTTATATTAAAACTGCAGTCCAAACGGATGTATATTTTATATGCAATTCAAATACATACAATTTAGGCATAAATATTGTTTTGAGTGCAGAAGAATGTGTGGTCAAATCACTAACACACAAGCTCTGCTGGTTTAATCAGCAGACAGTGATTCAGACGTGAACACATATAGCACCAGCTGGCTGCTCCATTATTCATATGCAGGAGTCACTGAATCTGGGTTCGGGTGAGCGAGAAACAAGCGAGAACAAGCACACAAACACCAGCCGAAACACTCCAGTGTGCAAACACAAGCAAAACAAACACTCACTTCTGACTCCTACCTCTAAAAACACTGCCGCGGGTCAAACTGACTCAGCACTATGAAAAGAAACTAAAGATACATGTAAAAACAGAAAACCCCTAATATAGCTTGCCAGACACTAAAAATATCAAATGTGTGAGAAAAACCCAATAATTCCCATCTGTATATTTTTTGTGTGTGTTATATCTGCTGTGTTGGGGTGAATTTGACCTACATATTTTTATGTCCAAAATTAGCTGTAATGTAATTATTTTACATTTGTTATTTATTTATTTTGTCATGACTTTGTCATGACATGATTTTGTTACACAGCAGGGTTACTATAGTTAACTAAAACATTTTCGTTACTGTTATTGTACTGAAAATAACATAAAACAGCTAAAAAAATTACTTTATTTCAGCTGTTTCCAAGGCCACATTTCTAGTTTCATTTAGTTAACTTGATTGTACTAAACATCTGAAACGGAAATAAAAATTATAATAAAAAACTTTATAGGAGTTAAAAAACAACAAAAACTAATACAAATGACAAAAACACAAAACAAAATTACTAAAACTTTAACTAAAATTAACATAAAAGCAGAAAATAATACCTAATTATTAACAAACATTATAATAATATCTCAATGATACTGAAATTACACTGAAAATAACCAAAAACAACCTTAGGCAGATTTTTTTTAAAACAAAACTAGAACTCAATAAAGAGTAAAGATAAAGAATTAGAATTTTCTTTGGATGATTCAGAAAACGATTCTCAATTTTGAATAAATTTGAGTATTAAATTTCATTAGTTATTATGTATTGCATATTTTATTATAATTTTATTGTTTTTAATTAAGGTTTTCTGTATTTCACCTGATCTGTTAATGTTTTTCAAGGTGTTGATTTTTAGCAAACTGTACGAAAACCAATGAGGGTCATTGGGGGAGTCTACTGTATATGACCATAACAAAATTTGCACAGCCTTTCCAAAACACATGTATTTGTCAAAACTTTGCACACACATTCATGACCCAAAATGAGAAATATACACCAAATTTCAAGAAGAAATCAATAATTTAACCAGTATTTCAATCAGTTTGAAAATCAAGTGTTGGTCAAATTGACCAGAACGTCAAAGTTGTAACAATTTTTGCACAGCCTTTCCAAAACACATCAATGTGTCAAAACTTTGCACACACATTCATGACCCAAAATGAGAAACATTCACCAAATTTCAAGAAGAAATGAATAGTTTAAGCAGTATTTCAAGCAGTTTGAAATCAAGTGTGGGTTAAATTGACTCAAACTCAACAGGAGAGTTAATTATGAAAGAAGACGTCGCTCTAATCGTTCCGCTGTCATCTCGTTACACATAAACACAAGCCAGTGCGGCTGATCTCATGACACTCTGGCTCTGGCTGCGTTTCTTGGCAGTTTCCCTCGGCTTTCCACTGCAACAGAAACTGGTTTTGGATTATGGGCTGGGAAACAGCCGCACTCTTGCGTAAGTTTGTTTTGGATTGCCGTTTAAGATGGATGTTGTGATAGTGTTTGGAAATCCTCGGAGCGACGCCAGCAGACTGGAGAAGCTCAGACGGGACGCGGCTGTTTCAAAACATCTTCAGTTTATGATGAATGCACAGAGATATTATTTGGACAAAAACCTATGAACATAATTCCCTGATTAAAATCAAAACTATACAGCCAAACTGATTTAAGCCACTATTCTTCAGCGTTATCTTCAAGTACTGTAAGTGTAACATCCAAAGTGGAGAAATCAGTATTTATGCTTTTTTTCACATACAAACATCCTTAATAAAACATAATGGCTAAAAATCAGTGTGGCTTCATTTATAGATATTTTATTGATTCACTGTTAAAGAAAGGAGTGGCTCATTAGAGTCAGAAGACACCGATCACTGTATGCTTCTACAAACTCATGAAGTAAACAGCGTGAGTATGTCCACATACACACACACAGTACTCCGGTGGTCTAACACTGCTGGTGTTCATCTGAATGATCAGACACTGTTGGTTTATTCATGACGCTCTCATTAGATGCACCTGCTTTAGTTCTGTCCTCATGTTATGTTAAATATCACAGCTAATATGAGAAACCTACACGAGTCAGACTCACCCCCAAATAAAAAAACCAAAAAAAACATCACGGTTCTAACTTTAATTCGAAAAAAAAAAATCCCTTTCCCACTTATAAAAACACTTTATATGATAAAAAATAATAAACACATAATTTGTTATTTTTAAAATATTTAAAATATTTTAAAAAATCTATATTTTTTAATTAAATAAATAATATAAAATATTTTATGATGTTCTTTTTATATTATTTATAACAATATTCACCTTATATATTTAAAGATATATTTAATATTTAAATAAAATCCTACTAATTAGATGTTTACATATTAACTGAAAGTTTTTGTATTCCATAATTGTTTAAGTAATTTATACTTTTTAAAATTGATACTTATTTAAAATAAAACAAAATAAATATCATACATTTATAAATTATAGATTTATCTTATTTAAAATAAAATAAATGTTTGATTTACATATTTGAAATGTAGTATTAAAATAAATACGCTTTGTCTCTCTTTGACTTTCAGTACCTAGGACATATTACAAATAATTATTCTATATACAGTATATGTCATAAATGTATTATTTTCGGTTCCACAGATGAAAGTAAGTCACACTGGTTTGCATGACATGAGGAATAGTAACTGACGACAGGATGATCATTTCTGGGAGAACTACTGCTTTAAAATGGTTCTAATTTTTCATATTGGTTCACAGTAATTTTACTACACGTCCATGTTTGATTTTAAGGACATTTTTGTAAGTTAAATCACTGTGGTTTTGATGTATAATGTACGATATAAATGTAATGTACGATGACAGACACTGACAGGAAAACACCTCATGTTTCATGCTGTTTGTGAGTTTCAAACGCAGAACATTTCCACTGGCTCCATTTATAAGTTATACAGCGTTGTTACCATGGTAAAGTTTTAACAAGTGATGATCAGGACTAAGAGCCTCAAGCACATTGCTTAGCAACAGCTCAGCGGATGCACTTAACAGAGAGCTTCTAAACAGCGCTTAATTTGTAAATGAATAATTGCTGGATCCAAAACAGCAATTAAAAGGCGCTGTGACCGACACTGAAAATACAACTTAAGTTCAATGACGTCACTAAACGGTGATGACACAACTATAAGAGCACCGTTCACAGTTTTCTGAATGGACCTAACTATACAGCCTAGGTTTTCAAATCCTGTGTCAAAAATGGGTTGCCAGGATGATTTTAGGTAAATGTATATCTAAGATACGTTAAAAATAACAAAATTTGTTTTCATAAAAATAAAATTAAATCATAGTATAGGTATAAATATGCAAAAAATATCTGACTTAAAATAAGTAACAGTTTTAATTAAACGCGCATCCTTGCCTTATTTTACAAAATCACAAATGTTCTGTTGTTATTTTGAGTGTGCTTCTGCCAAAAAAAATTAAAAGTAAGGGTGTGTAAAACACTTTGTTGCCTTTTCGAATAAATTTTCTTAGGTCTTATTCTCTTTATCTGTTCTTCTCTTGTTTTACCTCTTTTACTTGACCAAAAAAAAAAATCAAAAAATATCTTCTTTTGTTTTGTTTTTGCCTTTCCTTCAGTTCCTTCCTCTCCCCCACCCCCCCCCCCCCTTGCCTCTTTATGTTTTTTTTCAGCCCACTTTCGTGTCCCGCCGCCCCTCCATCCCCCACGCGTTCTTACTGTCTCAAACACAAATCACAAAAAATACAATCCTCACCCAAACTACATCACATCTTAATATACCACCCACAAACACACACACACACACATATACACATATACACACCACACACACACACAAATTTTCTTCACAAACTCAATACTTGACATTGCAGTCGGGGCATTATCAAAAATAAAATAGTTCTCAACCAAAAATTATAAAAAGGTTTTTTACACTGGTCCAATATTTTTTCACATATAAGTCTGTGGTATAATATGGTCCAATTATCTGGGTATGCAAGAACACATTTTTGGGGACTCATATGAAATTCGAGTGAGCAGTTTCTGGGCGATCTAGTTTTTTACTCTGATTACGCTTGTTCTGTTCCGGGGGAATTTTTTGTTTTTTTTGGTTGTGTGGATTTTAATGTGCAGTACAATTTAGCTTGCCCTCCTATTTCATTTATTCTTAATTAAATAATAGTTTCCTTAAATCAGTGTTGGTTGTTCAATTTATAGAAAACATTTTAGGAGTGGTGTGTGTTTTTTTGTCGCCGAGTCCCGACTTTTAGACTCCCCCCGATAAATTGACGAGGTAAAGTGAGACCAATTAATAGCCTTCTTTTTTGCTTTTGCTTGATGTAGAGTACTTTCTAGGGTTTCTTTTCGCCTTTTGTGTAATTTCTTAGGTTGTTTTATAATATTTATTTAATTATCCGTTTCTTTCTTTTGTTCTGCTCATTACCGTTTTTTACATTTACTGATGATTGGTTGTGGATTTCTCCCTTCTTCTTTTCGATGGATATCGTTGAGCTATTAGTCTAATTTAACGATCTTAGGTTTTTGTGTTGTTTATCGTGTTTATACATTATATATTTCATTTTAGGTGGATTATTTGGTTATTTATTACACTCTCTCCAAACGTTTCTGCTGCTGTCAACCTTACAAAACAAATAAGCAGTGCAGTAAAGCATCTTCCAATCAATGAGATGCGAGTTTTTTTTAAACTAAGAAGGAAAAGCTCGGCTGATTTTGGTCACGGTCAAAAATATTTTGAGGACCAATACATAACCTCCAAATATAAACCTGTGCTCGCTCTCATATGCACGCACGCACTGTCACTGTCACAATCAATGCACAATTAATTTTGCCCAGAAAACCAGAGAAAAGGAATCGGCTCCTCCAAATTCAAAGCACCCGTTTCTAAAGACAACTACTGTGACAAGCAAAAATAAAAAATTAAAAATCTACAGCCCGTGTTTTTCTTTTTTTTTTTGTTTTGCTGTACTGGACTGTCAACACCTCCCACGTTAATGATTCACTCAGGATCAGTCTCGTATTAACAGAGAGTATGGGAAGGATCGGATGTAAGAAAAGATAGACAGGAAAGTATGACAGCGAAAGAAGCTAAGGACAGAGAGAGTATGGGACACATAAGTACAACAACAACAGACACAGACGGGATCCAGATTTAAGGAAAATGATATGGACAGACCTGCAGGGACCGGCAGACAGTGACAGTTTTACAAGGACAGTTTAATGGAACAAAGACAGACGGACCAGCAGGAAAAGAAGTCGGACAAGAGAAGATACCCTTTAGAAAAGGACAGACCAGAGAATTTCTCCCCTCCTCTATAGGAAAGCGAAATTTCACTGGAGACAGACACTAGCCCAGAAGCAAATCTCCTTTTTTTCTTTCTATACCGATTACCATTCCTAAGTATTGGATCCCAGACTAGACAGACGACGGACAGAAGGGTTTATGGACGACCCAAGACAGACCAGAACGAGGAGGGAAACATGGAAGAATACAAGACATGGTTTATTTTTCTGGTAGATCTGAGGACAGCTTACGGATTCAGGTTTTTATGGACAGGACAGACCAGAGTAACCAGGCTCAGGGACATGATGCTGAGTCTTATGGACCAGCAACCAAGAAGTGTGGACCGAAGCGAAAAGGACGATTTCAATGAATGAATGGACAGACTAGGATACAGAACCCGGACACGTAGACTGAGTTTCATGGGACAGACGCACGGACAGCAGATGGACAGCAGACAGAAGAACTGGACAGAGAGAGAGAAATGGACAGGACAGACGGACAGAAGATTAGACTTATTGGACAGACAGACAGCGGACAGAGAGATGGACGGGACAGCTCACGGAAAGAAGACGTTATGGACCACGACAGACAGTACGCGGGACAGAGAGAGGGACAGACAGACAAGAGATAATGGCAGGGCCAGAAGATCCCTATGGTAAAGAGAGACCAGTCCAAAGACCGACAGAGAGATTGGACAGGACAGCCTACGGACGAAGTTTTTTTGATGGGGAACAGTTCAGACAGAAAGGACAGAGAAGAGTTTTTGAGATGGCCACACGCGACACCTCCAGACGGAGGGATAGAAGTTCATGGCCCCCCTCAGACATGACAGTTTCCCCCTCCTCCCCTTTCCCTCCCTCTCCCCCCTTTCCTCCTCCGGAACGACGAGCTTTCAGATGAGCTTTTGGACATGACAGAACAGAGTAGAATTTTAGCAGAAGAATGGGACAGAAAAGATATGGGAAAGAGAGATTTGGTTAGAGAAAGCACAGATGAGGTTTGGGAAGTTTTACGACACAGAGAGGATGGAAACTAGACAGCTTTTCTACGGAACCGTTCAGAAGTTATGGTACAGACACCCAGGACAGACGGCGAACAGCACGAGATGGAAAGATTCACGACATATCGCAACTTAAGATCAATTATTGGAACCCTAATTGCAGAGAACAAGAAATGGTACAGAGATTGACAGCGGACACGATGAGCATGGCACATAGGAAGTTTAGCGGACAAGAAGCCTCACTGGACAGACAGGGCATCAGTTTACGGATTCAGGATGATGTCGATGGACAGACAGACCGGAACAGAAGTATGGACAGCACAGCGGACAAGAGAGATGGACAAGACAGAGACAGCGACACCTGGACAGAAATATGGACAGGAGACAGGAGGACCAGAAGAGCTTATTGGACTTCAGTCGCTACAGATCGGACCAGACACAAAGTATGGAAAGACAGACAGATAGGACAGAGAGCCTGGAAAGACAGACGGACAGAAGTATTGGTAGATGAAGCAGGCACAGACAGACCCAGAATTTGGGACAGAGAGATGGACAGAAGGGTACAGAGAGAATGGACCGACAGACCGTGACGGAAGAGAAATGGGGACATGACAGACGGACAGAAGTAGTGGGCACAGACAGAACAGAGAAATGGACAGAAAGGATGGGAGAGACAGACAGGGACAGAGAGCATGGAAAGCATCAGTGGGACAGATAACAGCACAGTACGTGTCAAAGACAGATCGCCGCCAGAAGTATGAGACAGACCGCGACAGAGACACACGGGGACAAAAAGGTGGACAAACAGTAGACAGCTTCCAGGGACAGAGAAGACGGACAGACATGACATGACAGGGATGACGCAGGACAGAAGGATGGATCAGATGCCAGGCCAAGTCCAGACGTGTCAGACAGAAGTATGGACAGAGCAGAGAAACATGGAAAGCTTTTCCCCATTGGTGACAAGACCAGACAGATAAGGAGAGATGATCAGTCAGATACGGGACCGTAAGACAGACAGGACAGATGAGATGGACAGACAGCCGGAAACAGGACAGACAGAGAGATGGAAATCAGACAGACGAGAGATGGACATAGGACAGAAACGAAAGAGACGATCGGATTCAGCAAAGACAGCCGATGTTAGACCAGAGGCCAGGACCAGACGCGTTTTACGGAAAGACGAGCACCTACTTACAGACGGAGAGTTATGGACAGTTATGGACAGAACGACAGAGAGATGTATGGCACAGCAGGACAGACAGACAGACGACTTGGAGATCGGCGACCAGAAGGGACCTAGACAGATTCAGAGAGATGGACAGAAGGATCGGACAGAAGACGGACAGAGATGACAGAACCGAGAGGATGGTGCCAGAAGGACAGACGACGAGAGATGGACGACGGACAGACAGAGAGAGCTATGGGACAGAATAAAGAGAGTAGACAAGAAGGATGGACAGACGGCACGGACATGGAGACAGAATAGAGAGAGATGGACAGACGGACGAAGACAGAGAGGGAAGATGGCACAGACCACGGACAGACGACAGAGATGATGGACAGACGGACAGCGCGACAGAGAGACGGACCAGCAAGGATGGGGAAAGACGGAAAGGACATCATGTGGTCAAACTGGAGACGACCTACGCAGACCGTCAGACGAAGTATAGGACACTTTCGAGATCGCTGCACCCACTCACACAAACACTGTAACCATTTGGAGAAAATCAATATTGACGACTGTAGGAAGCCTCTTTCATTCAACCACGCAACATATCTACATTCCATAGCTCAAATATAAACTGGCATGAATGATAGTTGATCTGATGAAGGTCCCAGAATGATCAGAGATGCATCTAAGAGACTGAGGTGAGGCCTTAAATATAAGAGCATTTTCATTTGGCAGATGATTTTCATTGGGGTATTTCACAGTGACCATCACTGCACTGTTCGATTTTGGACCACGCACAGGTGCAGGCGCTACAGGACGAGACATGGTGAGAAATCGATCTGATCAGGACACTGAGAGGCGTGTGCTGTTATATTATCACCACACACAGACCACCACACACAAAAAAACACACACAGACTTCATCCAAAATTATGTACAGCTAGACGATGCCTACGCTCTTCATACGCAGACACAGAGCGTGATGGACACCTGTTGAAGGTTGAGGGATTTTACTAGTCCAGGGAAACAAAGGACCAACCAACAGAGATGCAGGTAGAAATGAAAAACTAGGGCTGCCAGTCAACTGTTCAGCGTCAAACAGCTTGGTGCCTGCATGAATTGCCATCATCATCTCTATGATTTATACAAAAAATCACAATTAGGAACCACGATTATTTACAAATAATAGGAGTTTAACACTCACATCTATTAAAACACTTACGCAATGATTTACAAAAAATAATAATAACGTAATTATTAAAGCCACTAATTTATATCAATTTTAAAATCCTACTCTTAAATTGCAATAATAATTTGTTTAAAGTAAAATGTTTACCAAACAATTAACAACATTAATATAAAAGTAAAATATAATATATATAATATAAAATATTTTTTAATTTTATTATTTTTTAATTCAAATGGTTGATGTTGCTATAACATAAAATGACTGTCTTTAGTGTATCCATTACACAACTATTTTAAAGTAAATAAAATAATATTCAAGACTTATTATATTTATGTTTATTAAAGTAAAATATGTTGAATTTATTGTTATCGTTCCTTTTAAAGAAAGAAAGAATGTTCTTACTTCTTTTACAGGTAATTTTTACGGTTTAATTTTCCGAAGTAACTTCCGAATACTTAGCTGCTATTACATCAAAACAACGTCGGGAATGCAAAGTGCCATTACCTGGGTACAAGGAGGAAGGAAAGTTTATTCATAAATCAAACTATTAGCTTTACCAAGCAGTGTGTCAGTTATCAAAAATTATCATTAAAATATGTTTTGTAGTAACAAACATAGTGTTCGCACATCAAACAGCCTAACCTTAGTACTTGTTTTTGCTGCTTAGCATCTGAAATCAGAAACGCCGTGCCATTCAAAGTAGAAATTCGTCTAGCATTGCTTCTTCACTGTTAAAAATAATAAGCGATACTAGTGGGTCAAATGTTGTAAATGTCCTCATAATATCTAGTAAAAGTGGGGAGGGAATTAAGCGACCCTTAAATTTAAAAATAATAAACAACATGGGATATAAAACTGCATCGATGTGTGAGTGTGTGTGTGTGTGCTGGGCTTCTCAGCTGTGTGTGTGGGAGTGTGTGTGGTGTGTTGTGTGGTGTGTAAGGGTTGTGTTGTGTGTGTGTGTGAGGTGAGTTGACGTGTGGAGTGTGTACCGTGGGTGTGTTTGAGCTTCGTGTGCTGTGTTGTGTGTGTTGCGGTGTGTGTGTGTGTGTGTGTGGTGTGTGTGCTATTTGCGTGTGATGTGAGTGTCCTGAGTGTGTGTGTGACTGGTGAGTGTGTGGTGTGGGTGGTGTGGTGTGTGTGTGTGCTGTGTGTGGTGTGATGTGGGTGTTGCGTGTCGTGGGCTGTAGAGTGGGTGTGGGGTAGTATTGTGTTTTTCTGTTCTCATTCAGCTAGTGCTCAGTGTGTGTGTGTCTGGCTGTGTCGAGGAGTGGTGTGTGTGTGGGGGTGTTTTGTGTGTGTGTGTGTGTGTGTGTGTGTGTGTGTGTTGTTGAGTGAGTGGGTGGTTGAGTGTGTACGTGGTGTGTTGAGGTGTGGGGGTGTATGTATGTGTGTGTGTGGTGTGGTGTGTGTGTGGTGTGGTGTTGTGTGTGTGGTGTGTGTGAGTGATTGTGTGTGAGTGTGTGTGTGAGCTGCGATGGTTTTGAGTACGGGTGGTGTTGTGTGTTGGTGACAGCTGGGGTGTGTGTGTGTGTGTGTGGAGAGTGTGTGTGTGTGTGTGTGTGTGGGTGTGTGTGTGTTGTGTGTGTGTGTTGTGTGTTGTGTGTGTGTTTGTTGTGTGTTGTGTGTTGTGTGTGTGTTTGTTGTGTGTTGTGTGTTGTGTGTGTGTGTGGTGCCTGTGTCACCATTGTCGTGTATTACTTCTATGAGTGTGAGTGATTGTCGACGTGTGTGTGTTCTCTGTGGCGTCGTGTAGTGAGTGTGGTCTGTGTGTGGCTTGTGTGTGAGTGTGTGTGTGTGGGGTGTGTGTGTGTGTGGGGTGTGTGTTGTGTGTGTGTGTGTGTTCATTGTGAGTGAGTGTGGGATTGTGTCTGTGTGGGTGTGGGTGTGTGTGGTGTGTGTGTGTGTGTGTGTGTGTGCTGGGTGGTGTGGTGAGTGAGGGGTTGCTAGTGAGTGAGGTGGTTGCAGTGTTGTGATTGTTGTGTGTGGGTGGGTGGCGTGAGTGAGTGTGTGCCTATTATGTGTGTGTGTGTGTAAACGTCAGCGGATCCTTGCTGATCACTGATTCTGTTTGTCTTAGACTTCAGACAGAAGAGAAGCATGTGAACGAGTCTTCCAGAGCCTCATGATTCCCATGAGTTGATTCCTCAGTGAATCAGAGAGAAGCTCATGGCGTCATCAGTGACAGTGATGTGTTTGTGTCCACAGCTCTATAACACTCTCAAACCTCCAGCGCTGACCCGCACTGCTTCAGATGAATATCAGGCTGTGGGTTCATAAGCGCTCGATGTTTTCACAGAACATATGAATTATTAATAACCCTTTTCTATGATGTGTCTGTGAACAAAAGCTCTCTGGAGCAGATGACCGACCATCTCCTGAAAATCAGCGGCAAACAGGGAAAATATTCAGAGAAGATGCTGATTAGAAACCCTACAGAAACCAGGCACACATCAAGACTGAGAGTAATTAGAGCCAGACGATTACGAGCTGAAGAGTAGAAAAATCTATATCAATGCAAACATAGTGATCAAATCGTTCAGGGTAAGATTATTTTGAAAGAATTTAACGCTCCCCTATTAATCAAAGAGCATTAAATTGATCAATAAAGTTGCCAGTAATGTATAATAAACAAATTCTTTCTACTTTCAAATAAAATACTGTGCTATTGCACTTTCTGGCATCTGTGAATCCTTGAAAACTAACAATGCTTTACTACCTACAGTTTTCCCACCTCAAAAAATATTTCCCCGGCACCTACGACCACCTTGATATTAATCAGAATATGTCTTTGAGCAGCAGATCAGAATAGTACTCACCTGGATTCTGCAAGATACATGGGACGCCCCACTGAAGGACCTGGAGGAATGCCATGCGAAAAATACAGCTGCGCCTTCTATCTCACAGCGACCCACATTACAGTTTACACCATACTCACACAGAAATACCACACTTTCGCCCTGTGTTAACATGGTCCACCACCTCTTATTTTTTCATATTTATTTCAGAAAAATTGGGAAAATCCAACTATCCAAACTTGTTGTGAACGCTCGTTAGTAAATCTGTCTCGTATATTTCATAGGAAATGGCTAAAATATAATTATTCCTCTTCAACAGAGCATCATTTGGACTCCGTCAGTCATGCAAATCATACGTAGAGTCAAAATCTACAGTATACAAATCGTGTTCAAATAATAAAGCATGTTTTCCGTTTCTCGGTAATGAACAACATGAGAAATTATATGAATGCATTATTCATACGGAACACTATCTTTCAGATTTATGTTTAATTTTCTATTTGCAACAATATAACAATAACATAGTAATCAACAGCGATATTTACCTACAGATATTATTAAAACATCTGAATATATGAAAAAATTCCACAGATAGCAGAAAAACAACAAAGAGTTGGTCAGTTTGATTCATTTCTGTGAATCACTTCAAACTCTGATTCAATGATTCATTCACATCATCGCTCAAATATTCGACTGAAGTTTAAAGGAGAGACTCTATTAAAAGCATCAGTCTGAACTTTCATTCTCACAAGATGAGGAAGAATCATGAAACTAGTTAAACGAACTTCATGGATGCATATGTTCATGACATTGCTTGATACAGATCACCAGTTGCTCGTTTAATAACAGTATTTCTGTAAATGCAAGTATCTGTCCACTGAATAAAACACTCCTGATTCTGACGCTGTCAGTGAAGCAGTCCAGGTTGAACACTTCTCCTGCTGCTCACCAGAGATGAGGGCCGTTACGGGACAGACGGCGTCTGATCAGACCAGACCAAACTTAAACCTGCTGAGCCACGTGACTAGACACTACACTACAGATACTGCCTATGTAGAGCACTGCAAATCACACTGCAATCAGGACGCGACCTTACAGGACATGGGACTATGGACGCTTGTTTATCGCCATGGGAAAAAAATTGAAATAGATATAATTGCATATAAATCAGAATTGCAAGATATAAAGTCAGAACTGACCCTTCGCCAGGAGTTTGATTGACAGGTAATCTGACCAATCATAACACGAATCTGCCTGGACTCGCCAAACAACAGACAGGAGAGGAGATTAAAGACGGTGGACGTGAACTTGAAAAATTATCTGTATTGTTTACAGAACAAGCGAGAACCCAGTGTGCCTGTAGTTTTCTCTATTTCTGTTTTATCATGTGATAGAAAGTCTAAGGCCTTCTCAAGCCGTACGGCTGACTCATCTAATCTGCGGCCTGTTATGCATCAAACTAATATTGCTGTTGAGACAAAATGCAATGCCATCAAGTTAGCCTTTTTAAACATTCGCTCACTAAAAAAATAAATAATTTCTAATCAATGACTTAACAACCACAAACAACCTGGATTTTATGTTTCTAAAGGAAACATGGCTAGAAGACAGCTGCAGTACAACGGTCCTCAATGAAACAGCCCCTCCTAACCTCACTTTCATGAGTGTTTGCAGGACTGTTAGGAGAGGTGGAGGGGTAGCTGCTCTATTTAAAGATGTCTACCAATGCAAGCAAGTGTCATTTGGTCAGTACTTGTCCTTTGAATATCTAGGTATTGTGCTGAAAGATGCTCCACACATTCTGTTTATCATTATTTAAATCCAGCCTTTGTTGAAGAGTTCACAGAAAACTATCAATGATTTCCTCAGAGTTTGACTTTTGCTATTGCAGGGGATTTTAATATTCACATAGATAATACAGAAAACAAAACTACAAAAGAAATTATAACGTTTTAAAATATTTGACCTGATGATGAATGAATGAATGAGCATTTATATAGCGCTTTATTGTGTTTTGTTGTACACCCAAAGCGCTTTACAATCATATGGGGGGTCTCTCCTAAACCACCACCAGTGTGCAGCATCCACCTGGATGATGTGACGGCAGACACAGGACAACGGCACCAGTGCGCTCACCCCACACCAGCTACAGGTGGAGAGGAGAGAGAGTCATAGAGCCAATCAAGTTGTTGGGGATTATTAGGAGGCCATGATAGAAGAGTGACTGACACGCAATTTGGCCAGGACACCAGGGTTACAAACCTACTTTTTTACGAGAAGTGCCATGAGATTTTTAATGACCACACATAGTCAGGACCTCAGTTTAACGTCTCACCCGAAGGACGGTGCTTTTTGACAGTACACTGTCCCCATCACTATACTGGGGCATTAAGACCCACACAGACCACAGGGTGAGCATCCCCTGCTGGCCTCACTAACACCTCTTCAACAGCAACCTAGTTTTCCCAGGAGGGCTCCCATTCAGGTACTGAACAGGCTCAACCCTGCTTAGCTTCAGTGGGCAACAAGTCTTGGGCTGCAGGGTGATATGGCTGTGGCTTCAGCATGTGCATGAACCCACACACAATCGTGGACATACTCTAGATTTAATCATCAGTAGAGGTCTAAACATTTCATCCATTGTTATTAAGGACGTAGCACTATATGATCACTTCTGTATTTTCTTTGATATATTGATCTCTGCTACCACTGAATCTAGATCTGTCTCTGTCAGAAAGAGATGCATTAACGAAAACACTAGTGTGCTATTTATGGAGGCTATATCTTTAACACCAAGCATTTCTGCAGACTCTGTTGATCTTCTCCTTGATTCCTTTAACTCAAAAGTTAAAAATATTATTGATGACATTGCTCCTGTGAAAAAAAAGAAAACTGGCAGACAGAAATCAGCTTGGAGAAAATCAACAGCAGTTCAGAGTATGAAAAGACAATGCAGAAAAGCTGAGCGGATGTGGCGGAAGACGAAACTTGAAATACACTATAGCATATATAAGACAGCCTTCGTACTTTCAATGTGGAACTAGGCAAAGCTAGACAGTCATTCTTCTCAAACCTTATAAACAGTAACTTAAACAACACTCGCACTCTTTTTGCTACTGTTGAGAGACTGACAAAACCCCCAAGTCAGATTGCCAGTGAAATGCTCTCCGACAGCAAATGCAATGAGTTTGCTTCCTTCTTTTCTGAGAAGATCAATAATATCAGGAAGGCGATTAGCACATCCCCAAGTTATGCAGAGGTCAGACAGATTCGACCGCAATATCAAAAAGAAGATACTATGACTGCTTTTGAAGAAATTGATAGCAAAATTTTGGAAGAAATAGTACAGCACCTTAAATCGTCAACATGCTATCTTGACACACTTCCCACATATTTTTTCAAAAGGGTGCTTAACTGTTTGGAAGCAGATCTCTTAGAAGTGGTGAACGCCTCACTTCTTTCTGGGACTTTTCCAAACTCCCTGAAAACTGCAGTTGTTAAACCCCTTCTGAAAAAGAGAAATCTTGATAACACCATATTGAGCAACTATAGACCAATACCAAACCTTCCTTTTATAGGAAATATTATTGAAAAGGTAGTCTTTAATCAGCTGAACAAATACTTAAACTCAAATGGATACCTGGACAATTTTCAATCTGGTTTCCGACAGCATCACAGCACAGAGACAGAGCTCATTAAGATAATAAATTATATTCACTTAAATTCTGAATCTGGCAAAATATCAGTGCTGGTACTACATAACATACTACTAGAGAGACTGGAAAACTGGGTCGGGCTTTCTGGGATGGTAAATGGTTCAGGTCATACTTAGAAGGGAGAGGTTATTATGTGAGTATAGGAGAGCATAAGTCTAAGTGGACGTCCATGATATGCGGAGTCCCACAAGGCTCAATTCTTGCACCGCTCATGTTTAGCCTGTATATGCTCCCACTAAGTAAAATAATGAGAAAGAACCAAATTGCCTATCACAGCTTTGCTGATGATATCCAGATTTACCTAGCCTTATCGCCAATGACTACAGCCCCATTGACTCCCTCTGCCAATGCATTGATGAAATTAACAGATGGATGTGCGAGAACTTTCTTCAGTTAAACAAAGAAAAAACCGAAGTCATTGCATTTGGAAACAAAGATGAAGTTCTCAAGGTGAATGCATACCTTGACTCTAGGGGTCTAACAACTAAAAATCAAGTCAAAAATCTTGGTGTGATTCTGGAGACAGAACTTAGTTTCAGTAGTCATGTCAAAGCAGTAACTAATCAGCATACTATCATCTCAAAAACAATGCAAGAATTAGAGGTTTTGTTTCCAGTCAAGACCTGGAGAAACTTGTTCATGCCTTTATCACAGCAGGGTGGACTATTGTAATGGTCACCTCACCGGCCTTCCCAAGAAGACCAATAGACAGCTGCAGCTCATCCAGAACGATGCTGCCAGAATTCTGACTAGAAGCAGAAAATCTGAGCATATCACACCAGTCCTCAGCTCCTTACACTGGCTTCCAGTTATATTTCGGATTGATTTTAAAGTACTTTTACTCACTTATAAATCACTCAATGGCCTAGGACCTAAATACATAGCAGATATGCTCACTGAACAGACCACTCAGATCATTAGGATCAAATACCAAGGGTTCACACAAAACAAAAAAAGTCGGCTTTTAGTTATTATGCCGCCCGCAGCTGGAACCAGCTTACAGAAGAGATCAGATGTGCTAAAACAATAGTCACATTTAAATGCAGACTCAAAAAAGCATCTGTTTAGCTGTGCATTTATTGAATGAGCACTATGCGATGTCCGAACTGATTGCACTATATTTATGTATAATCGTTTTCTTAAATTAATTTTAAAACTCTTAAATAAATTTTTTAATCATTTTCAAAGTTTTAAATTCCTTGTTTTATTGTTGTGATTATGTTTTTCTTCTGTTATGTAAAGCCTTTGAAGTACCATGTGTATGAATGTTGCTATATAAAATAACAAAAAAAAAAAAAAATAACTTGCTGGCCGCTTGCCTTGTACTATGTCTTTCCGCAGAACAAATTGCGAGATATAAACTCTGAATGGTGAGATAAAGCAGAATGTGAGATAAAAGATTGCGAGATATAAACACAGGAATTGCGAGATATAAACACAGAATTGCGAGATATGAACAGAATTGCGAGATATAGCTAAACTCAGTATTGTAAGATACAACAGAATTGTGAGATACAAAAGCAGAATTGTGAGATAAACAGAATTGCGAGATATGAACATAATTGCGAGGTATAAACGCAGAATTGCAAGATATTAACAACAAAACTGCGAGATATAAACGCAGAATGGCGAGATATAAACACAATTGCGAAATAAATGATGTTGTATTAACAAAGTTCGAGAGGAGCATGTTCAGATAATTAACCCGGCCAATTCATCATCAGCAATTACACCATCTATCCTATCAGCTCGAGAGAGAACTTCTATAAATAGCCCAAGCTATCTTACCTTCATTCTCTCTACAGTATTACAGTATACGTCTGCCACCTTCTCCCACGTCCTCCTATGCCTCAGCCGGCTCCTCCGTCCCCGCTATCGAGAAGTGGACAGTCTTAAGCCTAAGACAGGCATCTCTGCTAGCCCTAGTCAGTTTCTCCGCTCAGCCAAGCTCCAGCCCACAGTGCAGCAGTGCCCGCTCCCGCAGGAGCCCGTATCTCTACTTCCCATTAATTTCTACTTCCCACTGCCGCAGCAGTGCTCGCTTCCGCAGAAGCCACTTTCTCTTTTCTGATACCACTGCAATGATTCTACTCCAAGCGGCGTCCAGCACTCCACCAACCTTAAGTTCTGCAAGTTTTGGGGGTTATCAACGCCCCACTCTGGCTGCTGTCCCGCGCTAATTGCATCCTTTGGGGGGAGCGCTCTGGGTCCGGGCTAAAAAACCGAACTCGGACCCTTGTCCCCGGACAGGGGGAGTACTCCGGGATCGAGAATGATTACCGAGCTCGGAGCCCTCTCCCCAGACAGCACACCAAATATGCATAACCTTTACTCAGTTCATTATATGTAAGTGTGAACTCGTGAAAGC